>CM076582.1:736979552-737526718 GCA_034641835.2 Pinus albicaulis
CAATGTACAACACATTGGTGCATTGACACCTGATTAGAGCACCGATGAGAAAAACATCCATAACAACCTTTGGTTGCCTAGGTTTTTTTTGTTGTGTTGAAATTCCGTTAGAAGCTCTGCCAAAACCTCCGTTACCGAAAACAAATGTTGTAGATTTTTTTTTTTTGACAATTTTGGAAAATTTTATAACACTAAAAACCTCTGTTATAACCTCCTTTAGAGGGTCTTTTCCTTGTAGTGACAACAAAAATACAGCCAAAGGAGGTTGGCTCTTCTAGCTGGCAGACTCAAATTTCAAAACCACCTAGGGTTGAGATCACTCAATCCTATGAGAAGGGAAAGAGAATGGTTTTTTCTGCCAAGAGCATCAGAGGTGTATTGGCACATGAAACTACACCTAGCAAAGTCAAAAGGTGGATCAACCACCTAGCCATGATGGTGAGTCACCGTTGCAGCACCATGATGAACAAGCACCCATAAATTTTGACATGGCAGAGAAGGTTAAAGATAAGTCATTTGAAAAAATCATTAAAGAAAAAGATGAGGAAATAGTAGATTTGAGTGAGATTTTCTAAATCGCAAACTCTCATATCACTTTCCTACAACAAAAAATTTTCAGCTAAAAGTGAAACTGCTCCTCTAAGACAAACCAAAGGTACATGTTGAGGCAGATAAAGGCAAGGGTAAGGAGACAGTAAATGATGATCAGCTGGAGGATGCAGATGTTGGAACAAAAAGAAGAATACCAAGGATAAGAGGCCTCAAGAAGGTGTTGAAGAGAGAAAGATAATCATCAACTCCTAAATAAGGTTGGCATACTTTTGATGAGCTTATTCTTGATGAAATCAATCAAGACAGAGAGTATTGGCTTTGCAAGGTCAATGGGAACCTTGAGAAGTTGTTCAAAGAAAGATAAAAATAATAGTAACCTCCAGAGACATATGGCCAATCATTATTGCACCAGGAACAAAATTTCAAACAAGTGAAAAAAATCTTAAAGAGGCTCAAGGAGAAGGAAAAATTAGACCTCCTTGTTGAGGCATTCATGGTTATTTATCCCATCCTCCACAGGTGTTATAGAACCAATTTTGGTCAAATTTTATCACTTTTTGTATTTTTGGTGATTTTTGCACAAATCTATATTTTTTTCCTCCACACAAGCATTGTGCCGAGGCGTGATGCTTTCTCTCAGAGCTTCCAAATCAAGATTTTTATACATGGTTGGGTGTATCTTGGCTAGTAAATTCCATATCTTGATTTTGTTTTCCATGAAAAGCTCTGGTTTCGAAGAAAAATGAAAAAAACTACCTCATTTCTATGCTTCTTCCACTGTTTTTGACCAAGGGCGACGCTTTTGGAGTGAGGTTGGGAAAAACCACTTTTGGAGGCATTCCTATGGGTGTTTTCCAAAAATGAAAATTTTTATGGAAACTAGACTCATGGGGATACTTAGCACAACTTTAAGATTTTTATTTGGATGCTATTAACTGGGTCAAAATCAGCCCGGAACTAGCACAATGCTTCTGCAAAACTGGCGCGATGTTTTTTCTGCAGGTGCGACGTTTCTACATAGGATTCCCCTCAGACAGTTGTCATGCCCAGAAAACTCCATAAATTCGATGCTAGTTGTCCCATGAGGTGGAAATTGATTTTTTTTAGTTTTTTTATTTCTTCTATGATGAGGAAACATGTAATTTAATGGAGGAGGCACACACTCCTAGTCCTTAGCTAAATTTCAGGGATATGTGTCTAACTTCCTTGGATTCTAGGAAGTGACTCATATGATGTAATTATGATACTTTTGGATAATATTTTGACCCTATGAGGTGTCATGAACTCTGTTTTCTATAATTAGTCCACCTCAAGTCATTTTAGAGGTTGGATATTTGTTATATGTAGTGGACCAATTGTATAAGATTTTGCTAATGAAATTAAGGACAATGTTGCAGACATAGTGTTGAGACTCCTGTGGTATGCCTTTGAGCATATTTTTTCTCTATAAACTCATGATGTTGAATTTTATGTTACTCATATTTCACATATATGCTTCTTTATGCTAATTATTTTCATTTTATTGAAAGAAATCATGCTTTCCATGCTCTGTTTTCTATAATATTTTCATGAAAGTGTCTCTGCTCTTCTGATGAATGAATTCACTTTATTTCTCATTCTGATTCCCTCTTAGTTTACTCTATACACAATGAAAAATTAATTATTCTTCTTAGCTTACCTACCTAGCCTCAACGTTACCTCTACAAATAAACCTTTGAATTCAGACCAAAACCCTATACATAGCTTCCTAACTGTCATCCCTCTCCAGCAAAAATCCAAACAAAAAAAAATCCCAATATATTGAGCATCATAACTAGCCTAAAAAATTATATCAAGTCATCCTTTTGGATGCTAAGTGACATTAAGAGAGCCCGTTCTGTTCTTGGTAGGGCTAGCTACCTTATCTAAAGGTTGGTGTATGGGTACCTTCCTTCTCCTCCATTCTCATCCTTAGGAAGCAATGGGGAGTGATAACATTTTTGACGAATTTTACGGGGAGCAATTGGAAACATTTCCATTGGAAAATTTATTTAGTTCACTGAAGGTTAGACTTGTGGGTGGAAATTTCCGACATTCAAATAAGGCCAAGTCTATAAATTCGATCCAAAGGACCAATTTTAAAGAAAATATGGCTCCCAAAAGACACACTAGGTCAAATCTAGACCCAAATCCCTCACCAATTGTAAATGAACTTGAGAGTATTTTAAGAAAGAAGAATACTAAGCCTCAGAAAGTTGGAAAGGCTATTCCTCCACTTGTAAAATCAAATTCTTTTCCTATGGGATTTCCTTCAGAATATTTGTCCTATAATCTTGAATTTGAAACATCTTTGTTTAGGTCTAAGTCTGAAACTTTTATTTTAGAATTTTTCTTTGATCCTATTGATTTTGAGACCTTTGTACCATTTTATGAGTCTTATTATTATGAGGTTGATAGTGAATTTTGGTCTAACTTCTACAAACTTAAAGGTTTGGTGAATAAGTTTCAAGAAACTTCAGACATAGCTTATTTCCAATACCAGCAGCAGGATTTTTCTTAACCACATGTTATTATACCTTCTCACAAAACTACATCATCATATATTCCTTTCATTCCATCATTACCTCTGCAAGTTTTCACTCCATCAACACCTCTACAACCCCCTCCATTAATCATGTCCAGATTCACTTTATTGATCTTACCCCAATAAATCATTGCACTGCCTCAAAATTATGGTCAAATATTGCCCCTTTTTATGGAACATCAGAAGTTACTTATCAACACATTTTCAAAGTGGTTGATTTCATAGATCTTGAAGATATTGACAATGATGATGCAAAGATGCGCATCATAGCAGAAATTTTCTCAGGAGAGGTTAAAAAATGGTTCCTCTATCTCACAGTTAGTTTAGTTTCTAATTCACAATAGCTGATTGACTTATTTATGACAAAATTGGAGGAGAAGAAGAATCCATTGCAAATCCTAGCTGAATATAACGCCTTGAAAATGAATCCCAATGAGTATGTACAAGACTTTACAACTAGATTCAATAAGATTTATGATTTTGTTCCTGAAAATATCAAGCCTCCTCAAGGCCTTTCTTTACTTGATTACCCTGATGGTTTCAATCCTAACATGAATTATCAATTAAGGGAAATAAATCCATCAAACCTTGAATAAATGAAGAGAAATGCAGTGAGTGTGGAAGGTAATTTGATTATCAAAAATTCAAAAATAAAGATAGAGAGAAGGGTCACTATAAAGGAAGAAACAAATACTTCATCTGAGGGAAAGCTCAACACCTTGATCAAAACCATGGATAATATGACAGATAAAATTTCCATAGCTGATAGACAAGTTCAACCCTCCTTTAGAAATCCCGATTTCAAGGGTCAAAATCAGCAGCCTTAATACAGGATCAAGCAAAGGGAACAGAGGGGTCAAGTTCCACAAATTCAACAGAAAATTCACACTCCATTTCAGAAAAAATACACAGAAGGTTCTAATGAATAATATGAAGAAGAAATTTCTGGTGAGAACAATTTATTTGAGCAAAATCAACAACCTATTTTTCTCACTAAGGAAGATTAGTTTTCTGCAAAAATTCATGCACTAGACGATCAACAATATGTATTGACAAATGATGATATGCTATTAGTATGGACATAAGATAACCAGAAGGGATATCAGAATGCTCTTACTCATGCACAAAGGTAGTATGGTTTTATGAATAGGAATGTTTGTATCATCTCCAATAAGGAAAAACATAATTCTCAAACCGATATTCATCATAAAGAGGCGACTACTTCAAATCAAAGTAAATATAAGGGACCTGTTGTTCCTAGTCCTGTAAAAGGAAATGAAGCTTCTACTGGAAGTTATAAAAAACATAAAAAAGTATAAGATGGAGGATAGAATAAATAAATTCTACACGAAGATCAACTAGAGACGAAAGATGCACCATCCAAAGAGGTAGAAAAACATCCTACCCTTTTTAGTCTTGAAAATGAAATCTCTAATTTGAATGTCTTTATTCCTTTAACTAAAATAGTCAAGAATGACCAGTATAAGTTTCAAGTAGCCAAGTTTCTTAGGGTAGATCATATGTCTAATATGGTTAATGTAAGTGATGATCACCCAGAACTTTTATTTGGTCCTACTGTTGATGGTGATTTAGACAATATTGAAGTATCGTCATTCTATATTAGCTTCAAAATCCACAATTTTATAGTCCATAATGCCATGCTTTATTACGGAGCATCTCATAACCTTATGCCCAAATCCATCATGGACAAATTAGGCCTAGACATCACAAGACCTTACGACGACCTTTATTCATTTGATTCAGGAAGAGTGAAATGTCTTGGTCTCATTAAAGATCTAGTGGTGTCTTTAGAGCAAATCCCAGCCAATAATGTCCTCATGGATGTTGATGTGGCTAATATCCTTCCTAGATATGGAATTTTTCTCTCCCAGTCATGGGGAGTGAAACTTATAGGTACCTTGCAGCTTGAATTTTCATATTCTACCATATCGGTCTTTGGTCAACTCAAAAAAATATACCATGAAAGTAAAATTAAGTACATGATCAGTAGCAGAGAAAAGCCTAATAATCACCCCATACATGTTGTTCACATGGATTCAGAGTCTTTTATCTTAATCAATGATCAATACTCAACATCTTCAAAAATTTTGATTGAAGAAAAGACAAAAATTTCTGAGTTTTCAAATTTTGTTTTAGAAATTGCAAATGCAGAAATTCGAGAAAAGATGCCAAGTGGTTTGGAACCAAGCACATCAGCTCAAAAAATATATGAAATGGTGAAATACATAAAAAATTTTGGTACAACATACTTTTCTCAAGCAGCAAGTAAAGTTCAATCATCAAATTTGCAACATTATAATGAAGAAAGTGGTTTGTGGACCATGGACTCCAATGGAACCTTAGGTAAGGAAGGGGCTGAGATTGGAGTGTGAATTCATAGCCCTATAAATAAGTCTCTTAATATTCCTCCTAATTTTCAAATGTCCTCATATAATTTAGCATTCGTCTGTTCAAACAATGAAGTAAAGTATGAGGCTTTGATGGATGGCTTAAAAACTCTCAAGAAGTTAGGTGCCAATAAAATTTATGTGTATGGCGACTCCGAATTGGTAATAAAACAAGTCAAAGGGGAATACCAGGCTAAGAATCCTAGGATGTAAGCTTATCAAAACTTAGTATTAGATATCCTAAATACCTTCAGTAAGTATAATTTGCAATTGATCCCAAGGGACAACAATGTTATTGTTGATTCTCTTGCCACTTTGGCGAGCATCTTTAAAATTCTGTTGTATCCCAATAAGAAGTATGAGATAAACGTCAAACATTGCCTTGTTGTTCTAGATATTTTTTAGTATTGGCAAGTATTTCAAGATGACAAAAAAATCAACAAATTCTTGCAGAAGGAAGTGTTATAGGTAAATTTTGGCATCATTCACCAGGACTTGGTCAAACTGGACATCATCCCTAGGACCAATGAAATATGGTCTATCATCCCCTTAAATTTCAGTTGCTATATTCCCTAAGAGAAGAACATTTTCATTCATGGCTTCTATTGTGATATTTACAAGGTTTTAAGTATATGTTATATCACTTGTAGACTCACCAAAAAAGCCTCTAAATGGACTAACTGAATTACATATGCAACATCCTCCATTCCAGGGTGCACTGCAATGCAGTTACCGACATTCAAGAGTGTGTTGGTAACCTAGGATCATAATTCTCATTGTTCTGGGAATCTCCACATGGACAATACCTTCTAGAAGAGTCCATATGTGTCAAAATTCGAATCCAAGTGTCCATATAACACCTCTAAACTTGGGAACATGTCTTTTCTATTATTAGAAAGTCATTCATTGAGAAACAACCATCTGTTTCCCTATAAATTGAGCACAAATCCTAGTGCTAGGGAAGGAAGAATTTTGGTAAAGAAATGTTGTTGGATTGTCATTTGAGAGAGTGAAAATACTAATATGCTACTGGTGTGATTTTGGACGTGATGAGGCTAGGATGAAGCTGGAGCTAGTGGCATCAAATCGATTATTGGTTGTAACCTCCCCATTCTACTCTTTAATAAATATTGTTGCTATTTTTTGGATATATGTATATGTATATGTTTCTATTTCTCATGCAATTGACCCTTGAATGATATATATGTTTCACATCTAATCAATTTGAGTGATTAAGATAAGTAGGCATATGTATATTGCAATCTATTTGTTGTTATCTGTTTATACTTGCAAGAATCAATATGGGGATCTGAGTTAGATTGAAGGCTACAACAAAAGAGAAAGAAGGAAAAGAAGAAGCACTTGGATTACAAGTAGTTTCTTCTATGATTCTATGTGTCTATTTATTTTAGAGAAAGTGATATCAAAGTATTTCATCTGTTTTTCTAAGTGCCTAGCACCACACTTAGGGAATTTGATTTATCCGTAGATCACAAATTTACATAACAAATTGTTGAATCCACTGGGGAGATTCCTATCATTCATGGTGTTTTTTCCTCTTCTAATCCTCATCAATAGCATCTAATTTTAGTTATTATACTCTTGAATGAAATAATTTCAATAGAAGTGTGTTCTATAGCTTTCTTTTTCAATCACTGTTGTGCCCAACACAATATTGGTTAAGGCACAGTGCACTGTAGTGCACTGTCTCTCACTTAGGGGTGCATTGCAACGCATTGTCTCCCCTTAGAGACTATGTTTCCCCCTTAGCCAACCAAATTCCATTCAAATTTTTCATTGCTATCATTCTTAGCCATTTTTCTGTTGTATTCTCAATTGTTTGATACCTCCTAGAGACCAGTGAACTTACCTGATTTTTCCTCCTTAAAAGTAAATTTATTCAATGTCTCTTTAAGTGTTTTTCTTTATCATTCGAAAATCAAATTCAAATTATTTTATTTATGCATTAGATTCATTTTTTTTCATAAAGTAAATTGTCGTTAAATTATTCGTTTCCTGTAGGAAAAATTGTAGTTCCATTCTTCGTTTTTCGTAAAAGAGAAATTGTTGTTAAATTCCTCATTTCTCAAAGAAGAAAATGTTTTTTTTTGTTGATTTGATTCATATAGTTTCCTTTCTTGCATTCACATTAAGGGAGATGAAAATAAAAACATGCATGCGCATAGAGCGAATTGTGTGTTTTGCATAGGAACAATTTAGGAAAGCTGCATTTTAGTTTGTGCTCTTTGTTTTTTGCTCCAAAAATGATTGCTCTTCTCTTAGTAGATAGGGTTTTCATTGAAAAAGCTAAAATCAAAAAGTTTTCTTATCATTTTAGTTTACGTTTTTAGGAATTTCCATCACATCACATGGTGAACCTCAAAGACAAACTTTCTAAACAATATCAACTCAAAATTTACATTAATTTACCTAAGAAAGCATTGGAACCACAACAATAACATTTAGAAGGTCTAGGCTAGAGATGTGTTATGACATCATTAAACATAGTATTTGTCGCTAACTTGTCTGTGACACATTCTGAGTGTGATACCTCACTTCACATACATAAGTATACCGGAGCTCATCCACATACCTTCGGGTATATCGGGCACTGTTCTAGTACGAAAAGTATAAGGGGGTGCTCTCACTGTGCGGTTTCGCATTAGATAGTGCTAATACAGACTTGGGCCTCCACATACCTTCAGGCATATTTCGGAGGACAACTTTAGGTTTCTATCCATCCATAATGAGCCGAGTCAGCCACCTTGTAACTTGTGATACACTGAACACAACATTCGGGGAGATTTCCTGCTTGTACTTCTTGGTTCGCCAGGAAGTATTCTGTAGATCACAATCACTTGGTAAACCTTTTTCCTATAATTACCCTTTTATTTTGTTTATTGTTTTTTTCATAAAATAAATCATTCATCATGGAAGAACAGCATACCTTTCCATGTTGTTCACGTATAACAGCACTGAAACCACCATTACCATTGGAATCCATTTCTGGTAGGTGAAGGTGACATCATTCTACCAAAACTAGTACTATCAGTACCTCTGGTGCAACATCATCCTCACATATCCCAGAGTCAGCTCAAGTTGTTTCTACAAATCCTAGTTCATATACTATTGTCAAGACAGAGTCCTCATAGCTACACGTGGTCACAATCCATCTAATCAGTGAGACAATACCTCCCGAACCCGACGTTGTTCAACTGGAAGTTGATCTGGATCTTGTCAATATTTTTCTAGAACATCTGAATCTCGAAGTAGAACGACCGTAAGTTGTTCCTGTATCATTCTCCCCACAATATATTGTAGCCATTGAGTCTCCCATATCGCGCAGTAAAACTCCTAAAATATACTTCAGGCCTGATGGTGAAATCCTTCCACCTGCTTTAACTTTGATTAAAGAAATACCACAAGAAGAAACAACTTTAACTCCTACTAATTTTTTGGAGGAGCTTTACCTATATGAGTCTTTTCCTAAATTCCCTTCCTCTACTTTTGTTGATCCTGTTTCACTTCGAGTTCTCATAGATCCTATAGGGTGTACGTTGGGTCATATAAAGTGGATGAGACAACATACTATATTGAACCATCTATTTCAGCTGTGACAAAATCTATTGTTGCTTCATCTTCAATATATTATTCTTCGAATTCACCCATGTTATCATCCAAAATCCTATCTATTTCCTCCTTTATGAGTACTAAACAGCTTGATCCTTTATTCACATCTTCAGTGCAATATCAAGTTGGTCCCATCAGTTATTCTCCTTAGTGGTCGGTGATACGATAGAAATTACTCGCTGACATTCCTAAATTAAATGGAAACCCTAGAGAAGACCCGTCAACGCATGTTATAACTTATTATTTGTGGTGCTCATCAAACTCCTTAAATTATGACTTTGTTAGACTACATCTTTTCTAGTGCACGTTCACTGGTCTGACTGCACAATGAGGATGGCTCTTTTACTGTGTTAAGCTCGTTAAAAAATGGAACAGGTTATGGGGATGGTTCTTTTACTATTTCAACCTTGTTAAGAAATGAATTAGGTGATGAGGATAGTTCTTTTCTTGTGTCAACCTCTATAAATGAAACAAGTCCCCATGAGGAAAGTTCTTTTACTATGTCAACCTTGTTAAAAAATGAAACAGGTGATGAGGATAGTTCTTTTCCTGTGTCAACCACGATAAATGAAACAGGTTCCCATGAGGATGGTTCTTTTACTGTGTCAACCTTGCTAAAAAATGAAAAAAGCCATGAGCATAGTTCCTTTTCTTGTGTCAATCTCGTTAAAAAATGAAACAAGGTTCCATGAGCATAGTTCTTTTCCTGTGTCAAGATCATTAAAAAATGAAACAAATCCTCTCCTAATTAAGACAAATCTTCCATTTGATCTCATAAATTAACCTTCATTCCATCCAGCTATTAGTAACCAATAGTCTACTTAGGTGAATGAAATGAAGCTTGGGGGGCATGTGCTCTTGCAGGGGGCATTTGACATGTGCTCTTGTAGGGGGCATTTGACATGTGATCTTGCAGGGGGCATTCAAAACGATCTCAAGTCCATTATAGTTATTTTCAAGACTCATTAAACTCATGAAAATATCAAGCTTATTTTTCTATTTTTCATGCTCATAAAACATGTGAAAATTCCAAGCTCTTTTTGCCTTTTCCTTCTCATAAATTAAATTGAAAGTCGGCCAAAGCATACTTTTATCCTTATTTTTCAAGCATTGATAAAAATGAAAATGGACTTGAAGCACACTTTTATCTTTTTTTTAGCTTCGATAACTGCAAAAAAGGAACCCCTGGAGTCTTCTTTTAGCTCTTTTTAGACTCTGATAATGTGAAAATATTGTCGAGAACTTGTCTTTTCGAGCTCGTAAAAGTAAATGACATGAAATATACTCAATATAAGTTTAACCCTTTTCCGGGCTGGGATAGATCATTTACGAAAAACAAAAACCTTAGTCGAACATGGCTAGGAGGTTCTCTCAGATATTATTTTACACTTTTTCTTATCTAAGCGACAACTTTACGAAAAAGTACTCATGGAGTTTTCTTTTTTCCTCTTTTTCAAAATATCTAAATATGAAAAAGAACTAGGTTTTCACTGTCCTTAGGCTCGTTAAAATATAAAATAGCGACGGGCTTGTCGATCATGGCAAGAATTGAGTTTCATTTATTGCTAGACTCACTAAATTATTAAATAGAAATGCATATTTTCCCAAAGGGTTGAATTATAGATCAAGAATATGTTATCCTCCTCAATGTTTTTAAAAAATAAAGAGGTACTGGTCGACAAATGACCGGGGAAAATTTGGGAAAGTGAATAGAACTTTTATGGTATCAAGTTGCCCTTGAACATGACACTTCACTCCATCATCATGACTATTTGGGTTGGGTAATATTCTTGACGATTCATTCATACATATGGTTCATCATACCTTCACTTCGGTTTTGGCTCAATGCTGCCAACTCATCTAAGTGTCGCTAATATGTTCAAGAGAAGTCATCCAGTGAATAAACATCCTTTTGCAATACTCATAAACCTTAATTTTCATGACAGTCACCGCTGAACATTGCTATATCAAGTCACATTTTGTCTTCGAACTCAATAAATATTTTTTCATGATAAAGCGGCCTCCTGTCGACATCAGCTCATCATCCAGGAAGTTCACTTAGAAACATCATCTTCTAGTACCTTGAATTTTTCCTAAACATTAGAAAGTTTCATGCCTCCATACCTTTGACCGAAATATTTTTTTTGCATTCAACATAAAATCATCTATTCACACCTTAAGAAATGTACTGCAGTACCTTGAGAGCCATTAACATCAATGGTGGTTCTCTTGCATCTGTTAACAGCTCACATCACTCGCTGGTTATTTAATGATGTCTTACCATGTTTGACTAAAAATCATATATTTGCATGGCTATACTTGTACCCGAACTATTGAGTGAATGAGATAAGAAGACCCTTGATCTATTTTCAGCCATCTGGGCTACGATTTCAAGATTTTTGTACACATCATCTGTATGGTGACCTTACATACATATCGTCATTTGAACATGGGCATATATCTATAGGCATGCCTATATTGGGCAATATTCCAATGTAGATGACTTTCTACACTATGTACATGTTATTATATAGTTTATGTGATGAGAATGGGAATGCTTCCCTCAAAAATTCGTCATCAAGATGAAAATATCATGATGTAATATATTGTAAGATTGATGCAGGTCGCCACTCCACTTCAATTCTAGCTCATCACATCGTAAATCATCTCATTCAAAAATATTATTATTATTTTGACTTTATGATTTAGGGGGAAACTGTTATAGGTCAATTTCGGCATCATCCCCCATGACCTGCTCAAACAAGAAATCATCCCCATGACCAATGAAATAAGATCTATCATCCCCTTACATTTTAGTTGCTATATGCCCTAAGAGAAGAACATCAAGTCATTCGTGGCTTCTATTGTGAGTGTAGAAATTATATAACTAATGCGTTATATATCCAAGATTCTCCTGATCACACACTATTTTAAATTCATGCACAATACATAATCTATTCCACCATTGATCATCACATGCGGAAATTAACACAATTGCAATGCACACATGAAACCATAAAAATTCACACACATTAACACAGTTGTTTTAACGGGAAAGCCTGAAGCTAAAAAACCCAACTATCTGTATATAATACATGTCATAGAGATCATGTAACAATACTCATACAAAACTGATCATATCAAGCTCTTATTAAAATACAATCGCTACACACTAATCAGGCCCAATCTTGCAAATCCATGCACCGATCTTTGCCAGCCTCTAGCCTGCCTCTACTATGAAATCCCTGCAGAATAATGGCTCTAGATGAACTTGAATTGCTCCAGCCTTGCTCATGCAATCCTTAAAGGCATCTCCACTAAATTTTTGGTGCGAACAATGCAACACTATAGTCACAACTAATAGTCACACTTTCTCTTTCACCTACCTCTCCACTGGTCTCCACTGAAACTGTCCATGCACTGTAGTTAACTGATGTATTCTTCAGTTGATTAATGAGTTAATATTTAGTGAATTAATTAATAATTAATTCACACCACTCTCACTAGTGTATCAATCACTTAGAGTAGATACAACTAGCTCAACTATGTCTAACTGAGTTAAACTGAACACAACTCCACCAACTACTTCTACAACTCCACCAAACTCTGTCACATGAGTTCTAACTGAAGTCCTCCATGCAATAGCTCCAGTAAACCCTCAGGAATAGTGTAATTCCTTCTGTCAGCTACTGTGCCACATTTGTGCACTTCACTGAAGTGCTCCAAGAGAATATGATAATGTTTACAGTCCAAATATTATTAAGAGCTAGTAATATTCAACATATCTATTTTTAGACTGGAAATCTAAAAATAGAAATCCATCTATTTTTCCAACTTCACCAACCATCCAAAAATAGCATCCTTCAACTCATAGAATATGATCGACATGTCTAAAAATAGACATATTCTAAAAATAGACTTTGCACCAAAAATCACCTGTGTGGGCCCCACCTAGTTTAGGTGATAATTTTCCAACTAGGATCAGGAATGATGTTTCAAGATGCCTCCTTCACTGTTTTTTGTTGCAATCTTCAACAATCCCTCTGAACAAGAAAGGAATGTCTTTGCATGCGACATGCAACTCCATGCATCTTCTCTGCAACTCTTCCAAAACTGAATAGGCTCTAAACAAATCAATCAATCTGATGCATCTATCATAAAAGTCTTCGACTTCTACTTAGCTACTGCAAATGTCTTCAGGAAACACTGCGATGTTGAACTCTGCACCCATGCACTTTGCACTTGTTGTCAACTCTGAACCACGCTCCAGTATCCAACACTGTCACTTTGATCTGCTTACATCAATCCAACTGATCATGATATTGCTACTCTGTAGGAACCTCGTAGCCAGGTTCAATTCATGAGATCCACACCATCTACATGAACCTTGCCCATAAATATCCTCTTGGTATTACTCATGCATGTTGCCCTACATCTCACTTGGTGGTATAGCTGCATGCACTTGCTCTGCCCATATGGCACGAAATGTCTGTGCATGAGTGGTTGCTCCCACTCCATGATCCTCATCTTGTGGCTCCTCCACATCTCGAGTTTCACTCTTACCTGCATGCAAATCCTGCTCCCTCTCAAGCTTTAATTGCATGGCTTTCTTGCACTTCCCAACAGTAGGAAGCTCCGTAGAAATCCCATCTACTTCAAGTCTGTAGAGATTATTTTCTTGAATCCCAACCTTCTTGACTTGTCCTGTTGCTTTGTTTCGAAGGAAAACTTTTCCTTCACTAAAGACAACATCATACCCTTTATCCTCTTACATTGCGACTGAGATAAAATTCTTCTTTAACCCTGGAACATGCAGTACATCTTGTAAAAGAATGAGTTTACCTGACTCCCTCTGAAAGGTAATGGTACCAATTCCAGTCACATTGTATCATCCATTGTTTCCCAACTCAACATGCAACTGGAGATATTTCTCCACCAAGTCACTGAAAAGGTTCACATTTCCCGTCATGTGAAAGGAAACACCACTATCAAAGTACCACCCCGATCCCAATGCACTAGAAACCATGCATGTGATCAATGAGAAATCCAGCTCAAATTGTGAGGCAAGAGCCTCACCAGCTGCAGCTTCAACAACCTGCTTGTTCTTCTTCTTCTGTGGACAATGTGTGGTGAAATGCCCATGTTCATGACAGTGAAAACACTTCACTTTGGTCATGTCACGCTCTTTTCCATCCGCACTGGATTGAGAAGGATTTTTCTTCCCCTTCCCTTTCCTTGCTTTGGTAGCCAAAGCACAATCCTCTTCATCATCATTCTTTGATGAAGAGCCATCCCTGGTACTCTGCCTTATCTCCTCCTGCACAAGATCCGACCAAAGTCGCTCCCATCCTGGCAGTTTCTCCCAACCATTGACAGAGTCCTCGTAGCTATGCCAACTCTTCCGAAGCCCAAGGAGAGCCAAGCTCACCAAGTCTTCTTCATCCACACTAACTCCTACACTCCCAAGCTCATCCCTGCAGTGGAAAAACTTTGTCAAGTATACCGAAATAGTGTCATTCTTCTCCATTTTTATTTTCCTGAGCTTGTATTTAAGCGCCAACTTCCTCTGGTCACTTCTGCTTTGGAACAATTATGTCAAAGCCTTCCACATCAATAATGGAGTGGATTTTATCATGAAGGTTGGAAACAATGTTATCCTTCACACCTTCCAATAGAATCCTTCGACACCTTGCTACCTTCTTTTTCCATGCGTCAAGTCCGGCTGCATCGCTAGAACCTGGTTTAGGAATATCAGCATCTATGAACTCCTTCAACCCAGTATCCTCCAGCACCACCTCCATCCTGTCCTTCCATGAAATATAATTCGAGCTGCCCTAAAGGTCATACTCCAATACAAATCCGTTGAAAGACATCTCAACTTCGACACTAGGAAAACACTCCAGCAAATTCGAATTCCACCAGCACAAAACTCAACCACTTCAATAATTTGCAATTGATCCAATGATCAATCCTCTGATACCATGTAGAAATTATATAGCTAATGCGTTATATATCCAATATTCTTTTGATCAAAAACTATTTTAACTTCATGCACAATACAGAATCTATTCCAACATTGATCATCACATGCGGAAATTAACACAATTGCAATGCACACATGAAACCATAAAAATTCACACACATTAACACAATTGTTTTAACAGGAAATCCTGAAGCTAAAGCCCCAACTATATGTATATAATATATGTCATATATGTCATGTAACAATCCTCATACAAAGCTTATCATATCAAACTCTTAGTACAATACAATCACTACACACTAATCAAGCCTGATCTTGCAAATCCATGTACCGATCTTTGCCAGCCTCTAGCTTGCCTCTACTACGCAATCCCTGCTGAATAATGTCTCTGAATTAACTTGAATTTCTCCAGCCTTTCTCACGCAATCCTTAAAGGCATCTCCACTAAATTTGTGGTGCAAACAATGCATCACTATAGTCACAACTGATAGTCACACTTGCTCTTTCACCTACCTCTCCACTGGTCTCCACTGAAACTGTCCATGCACTGTAGTTAACAGATGTATTCTTCAGTTGATTAATGAGTTAATATTTAGTGAATTAATTAATAATTAATTCACAACACTCTCACTAGTGTATCAATCACTTAGACTAGATACAACTAGCTCAACTGTGTCTAATTGAGTTAAACTGAACACAACTACACCAACTACTTCTACAACTCCACCAAACTCTGTCACATGAGTTCTAACTGAAGTCCTCCATGCAATAGCTCTAGTAAACCCTCAGGAATAGCGTAATTCCTTATGTCAGCTGTTGTGCCACATTTGTGCCCTTAACTGAAGTGATCCAAGAGAATAAGATAATGTTTTAGAGTCCAAATATTATTAAGAGCTAATAATATTTGACAAATCTATTTTTAGACTGGAAATCTAAAAATAGATTCCGCCCAATATGTCTAAATATAGAAATCCATATATTTTTCCAACTTAACCAACCATCCACAAATATTATCTTGAAAATCATAGAATATGATCGACATGTCCAAAAATAAACATAGTCTAAAAATAGACTTTGCGCCAAAAATCACCTGTGTGGGCCCCACCTAGTTTAGGTGATCATTTTCCAACTAGGATCAGGAATGATGTTTCAAGATGCCTCCTTCACTATTTCTTGTTGCAATCTTCAACATCAAGATTTCCAAGGTTTGAAGTATATGTTATATCACTTATAGACTCACCAACATAGCCTCTAAAGGGACTAGATGTGTTTCATATGCAACATCCTCCATTCAAGGCTTCACTACAATGCACTTCCTAACATTCAGGAGTTTGTTGGTCACCTGGGAGAAGAATTCTAATTGTTTCGGGAATCTCCACATCACCAGTGCCTTCTAGAATAGTCCATATGTGTCAAACATAGAATCCAAGTGTCCATCTAACACCTTTGAACTTGGTAACATGTCTTTCCTATTATTAGAAAGGCATTCATTGAGAAATTACCATCAGTTTCCCTTTAAATTGAGATATGATCCTAGTGCCAGGGAAGGAAGAATTTTGGTAAATAAATGTTATTGGATTCTCATTTTAGAGAGAGAAGGTACTGATATGATGCTAGTGTGATGTTGGATGTGATTAGGGTGGGATGAAGCTGGAGCTGGTGGCATCAAATCGATCATTGGTTGTAACATCCCCCTTATGCTCTTTAATAAATACAATTGTTCATTTTCCCATATATGTATCTATTTATGTTTATATTTCTCATGAAATGGACTCTTGAATGATATATATGTTTCACATCTAATTGATTTGAGTGATTAAGATAAGTAAGCATCTATATATTGAAATATGTTTGATATTATCTGTTTATACTTGCACGAATCAATCTGGCGATCTAAGTTGGATTGAAGGCTACAATAAAAGCGATGGAAGGAGAAGAAGAAGCACTTGGATTACAAGTAGGTTCTTATATCATTCTGTGTGTCTATTTATTTTAGAGAAAGTGATAGAAAAGTATTTCATCTATTTTCCTAAGTGCCTAACACAACACTTAGGGAATTTGATTTATCCGTAGATCACAATTCTACATAATAGGAAGAGGAATTTGTGAATTTACAAATCGATGGCCAATTTTTTGAAAATCACCTAGAATTGCATGCAACAGAAATGAAAGTAATTCATATGAAAGGTAAAGCCATTCCTAGAGGTCATTTTCCTTTAGAGGATTTTTTTTATCAAGATGATGTTGCTCGCAAACTGACCATGCTGCCAACAGAAGTAGAAGTGGAATATCTTAATCTTGGCACTCATGAAAAACCCAATATAGTCAAGATTTAAAAATCCTTGAGCCCGGAGATGAAAGATAAATATGTATTGCTCATGTCTCAGTTTGCTGATTTTTTTGCATGGGAGTATTATGATCTAAAAATTTATGATAAGAGTATAATTCAACATATTATTCCTTTGAAACTAGATCAGAAGCCTTTCCAAGAGAAATTCAAGAGAATGAATCCAAAGTAGCTTCCCTCCATTTAAAAAGAGGTAAACATGTTATTTTTATTCTAATAAAGGGAAATGTTGTTTTTATTCTAAGAAAAGGAATTGAATTACAAATTTATTTTAATGAAATGAATGAAATATGAAATCTAAAAAAAGGAAGAAAAGGAAATTTTCATTAACTAATCTAAATTGCATAAAATAAATCAAACTTTGAATGGCTAAAATGTTAGAC
This sequence comes from Pinus albicaulis, assembly GCA_034641835.2. Lineage (NCBI taxonomy): Eukaryota > Viridiplantae > Streptophyta > Pinopsida > Pinales > Pinaceae > Pinus > Pinus albicaulis. The sequence goes on from CM076582.1 coordinate 736,997,419, forward strand.
TTATCTAGGTTGGAAAAACGTTTATGAAAAGTATCTAACTGGTTTAAAACAGAGCACTACTTTAAATCTAATTGCATTCAAATGAATAATATGAAATCATTTTCTATCTTATCCATTAAAAGCTTTAATTCTATGAAAATAGAGAATTTCATCAATTCTAAAACATAGTTCTAATCTAACTTTGTCCTAGTTTTAAATCTAAGAATGTTTGAAAGATAAATTTAATCTAATTCTACTCCATGCACTGAAAGCATAAATTCTATTACTGAGAACTTAAATGATAATGCTGATTGAAATCAAAGGCAAGTGTAAAGCATGTTTTAAAATAAAACTAAGATTGATGTATGACCAAATGCCCAAATCTTATCCCATTGGAAAATGACAGAGACACTTTCTTGATATGACTTAGCGCGCACAAGATTACACAGTCAACTGGAAATGAAAGTAACTAATTTTAGAAATCATTCATGAAACTAATATATACAAAATTAAAAAATTTCAACTATGAATTGACAAGAATTGAATGATAAAAATAATGCAAATTTAACTATGAATTGACAAGAGTAAAAACTATGAATCAATACAAATTTAAATGACATAAATTAAACTACAAAAAAATTAAGAAAAACCTCCTTTCCGTGAAGGGGCCCTCTGCAACAGAATGAGTCGAAAATATACTTAGATTATGTGTGCATCAAAAGATGTAGAACTGGTCTTCTTGTTAGAAAAACGGATTTGAAAGCATACACTAAATTATCACAAAAATTAGACCGTCTCTCAGTTTCAAAAGACCGGTATTTATACAAGTTTTAGATTTAACTGTTTGAGGCATTTCCGCCTATAGATAAAAAAATAAAACTGAAATTAGAAGTCTATATAGAATCAAATTATTCATAGATATCTCTCGATTTGCTACGTCAGAGAAAATCGAGAGTATTTTGTCCGCTGATCTAGTTCTTTGACTGATATTGACCGTGAGGGTAGGCACGATTCGTCTTTGAATTCGAATAGGTGAGTGGGTTATGATCCATGTGTGGATCATTCCAGAGATACCCATATGACCTGCTTGCTCATTTTATTCTCAAGACCTGTAAAACCATAACGGTGGCTAAAGAAACAAAGGTTAGCTACAAAATTGCACACATTTTATAGCTAATTACATAAGTTCATCTAAATAATAAGAAACATCATAATATAAAGTAGAGATCATCTAAATGCCTTCTATGATGTGGAATATGTCAATTATCATTGATTGAAGTCATAATTTTGTGAAAAAAGGAAGAAGAAATTATGGAAAAGGGTGTCAAATTAAGAACATTGTTGAGGTTCAACATACCCCCACTAAGATACCATTGCATGTCCTCATGCAATTCCCAAAATTGTGAGCCTTCACCTTCTACTGCATTTTTTCTAATACCTCTGCTAGTACATCCAACTTCCTCTTCATTCCTTTCCTTTAAGTGATTTCCATTATTGGTTTCTTCATGACGATTTTGTACTTTAGGCCGATGACTTTCATGTTCAGAGATTTATTCTTTTTATTTAGTTTCTTGTTCTTTCTATACCACAGCCCCAAATGTAATATATTGTTGTCACTGATTACCTTCTCCAAGTGATTATGTTCCTTCAAGGTTTCATTTTCTTGTTTAATGTGCATGTTTAGTATCTCTAGCTCATAGATTTTTTGCTTCAAGGTGTTCACCAGAGGTTCTTGTGGATTGATAGACTGATTTTCCACGCTTGGATATTCTTTTGCATGCCTTTTATCCAATGAATCAATATAGTCATATATTTCTTGTTGTGTTGGGTCAATTTCTGGGGACTTTCTGTTTTGTCTCTGTTCAGGACTACGTACAAGAGAGTGTATAGGACTGTGTGTAGGAGAGACAGTAATGGGCGATGGAACTTGGGGTTCTTCATCTAAATTAACATACTTTGCTTCTTGTCGTGGTGTCTTCTTCAAGGTTTTACAAAGTCTAGAGCTTCTCCTTGGTTGTGGAGGGCTTAAATTTTATGAACTTGTGACTTTTCCCTTTTTCTCTACATTGCCTCTCTTTTTGACTCCACTCTATTTCTTATTTTTAATTAACTCTGCAATGGTGATTTCTTCTTCTTCTTGCTGTGGTTGAGGTGAGGATTTGTCCTTGATGCATGTATCAACCTTTCTCCTACTTCTTCTAATTTTTTCATTCTTATGTTGTTCTAGTGCTTCATCTTGAAAGTAATTTATAATTAGGAAACTCTCCCAAGAGTCTCCTATACTATTTATATGGAATTCAATGATTATTTCTATCAGCCCATGATGATGCATGGTATTGTCTATGAATTGGAATCTTTTCTTCACATTTACTGACATCTTCTTTAGACTGTTCAGTAGGAATTTATGGGAGGTTTATTTCTCCATCCTCCAAGAAATTCATTAACATTCGGGCATGGTAAGAAAACATACAACCAAATCTACCTTCGCAAGTAATAAACTTTTGTAAAATTAAAAGAATATTTCTCCATTTGTTTTTGAGTGCCAAACTAGGAATTCATTTCTTATAAACAACAATTTCCATATCTCTATTCTTCAGAAAAACTTTCCATTCTTCGTTGTGAATTTCCTTGTTCTTGAACCATCTCCTGCTAGTTTTCGGATGTTTCGTGGCTTCATCTATGAAGGCTTTGGTTACTGAGAATTTTATGTCTCCAATTCTGACCTTTGTCCCATCTAAAGATCTTCCAAAGGACTTGGTGACCTCCTTAAGGAACCCATAGAAATTCTCTATAAACCAGAGCCATTGCACCTTCTCTAGCATTTCCTTTACCTGAGGATAACCCTCCATGAATTTCTCTCCCACAGGTCCAGTTCTCACTATTAAACCCATGTCTGTGTCATGAGGAGCTTCACCTTTAGAACTATTCTTCTTTGATTGAGTGGATTTAGGTCTTGGCTCTAATTTAAGGGTGTCGAGGGTTTTTAGAGAAGTATAGGTAAAATAGATAGTCGGTGAGGGTTTAGGAACATGGATGAGTGGGTTACCAAAATGGGATATGAACGTTAATGATTTAATGGATGAAATCATTCTGGATTATTATAAGATATGATACAAATGTAGTGGTCAAATTATGGATTTGTTATGTGAATCCGAATACAATAAATTCTAATGATGACATATTGAGGTGGGAGCATATGATAATCTAAATTATATACACTAATGTTTATGGTCTTATTATTTAAACAAATTTTGTAACATACCTTGGAACTAGCCTTTATTGATATTTTTTTGGTGTTGATTCTTTAGGTATATTTTTAGCATGATCTTCAATGGAGTCTTAAATTGCTTCTATTTAGTATGTTTTGATTCAATAGGATGAAAAAATGTAACAGAGTTGTAGAATGTGATGAAAGCTACAGATTCTTCTAAGAGCTGCAGAATTGTAACAATTCTGTAGCTACTTCTTCTATTGCTTTAAAAAAAGAAAGGGAATAAATAAATTGGAACTTTTAGAAAGGGAGAAAATATAAGATGTCAAAACTCTGATTTTAATCTTGTATTTTCTGTATAAGGATGCCAATCATTGATTGGTTTTCATACTTATACAATTAGTTATTTTTATTTTATTTTATTTTTTGAATAATATATATATATGTGTGTGTGTGTGTGTGTGTGTGTGTGTGTGTTTTTATTATATATATTTTTTCTCTCTATTTTTTTTTTTTAAAGATATGAAAAGTAAAAAGAAGACTAAGTTGGGGAGGAAAAATGATTCTTCTTCACCAACTTCATATCAGTATTGTCTTGAATTTTTTTGATAAATTCCTTCTTTGTAATTGGCTTATGATATACTTTTAATCGATATCCATTCACAAGAAAATGTACCTTTTCTTCATCAATTGTCCTTATCCTAACTGCTCCATTGTCAAATACTTTTTTGTTCTCATAAGGCCTAAGCCAATGAGTCTAAAATTTTCCTTGGAAGTATTTGAACTTTGAATCAAACAAAAGTGCTCAATATCCTTCTTGAAACTTTCTATCTTTTATGTAATTTTCATGCCATTTGGATCTTTGTTGTTGGATTAGGCTAGTTCTTTGAACTGCATCTTGCCTGATCTCATAAATCTCATTATGTTTCTCCATTTTGTTCTTTTGGGCTTCTAATAAATCAAGTCCCAATTTGACTGCTATCTTGAAGGCTTTGATTTGGAATTATATAGGAAACATGACTTGCTTCCCATAAACAAGTTCATAGGGAGTATGTCCCGTTGTATTCCTCCATGTAGTCTGGTAGGCCCATAAGGCTTCAGGAAGCCTATATGCCCAATCCTTCCTATATAGATGTACAATCTTCGTGAGGATTGCTTCAATATTTTCAAATTGTGGACTCTGCTTGAACATTTGGTTGTGGATTATATGGAGTAGACTTTCTATGTTTGACCTTATATTCATCCACAATCTTCTACACCACCTTAGATGTAAACTGAGATCCCTGATCTGTCACAATTTCCCTTGGGACACCAAAACGAGTGAAAATATCCTCAAAGATAAATGAAACTATAGCATTTTCATTAGCAAAAGAAAGTTCTTTAGGCTCTACCCATTTGGTGACATAATCAGTGCAAACTAGAATGTAGCTCTTTTATTTTGATGGTGGATTGATTGGTCCGAAAAAATCCTGGGCCCATTTTTGAAATGGTTCAATGAGTACCTGAGGTTGTAATGGCGTTTAATATGTAGGAACAAGTTTCCCCATTCTTTTAGTTGTCACACCTTTTGACATACTCCTTGGAATATTTAAATATGGATGGCCCATAATATCCTAAATGAAGGATTTTATAGGCAATCCTCTTATCAACAAAGTGTCCACCACAAGGTTCATCTTGGCATGCCTTTATAATTTCAGGCATTCAATCTTCTCGAACAAATCTTCTGATGATGTGATCTAGACTTGTTGTATAAAATTCATCATTAACCCATGAGTATATTGCACTTGTTTGAATTATTCTTCTTTTCTCTCTAGGAAACAAGTATGCTGCTAATTTTCATGTAGCTAAGTAGTTAGCAATATTTGCAAACCATGAAGGTTTAGTAGATATTGCAAAGAGATATTATTCGGGAAAATTATCCTCTACTGGAGTATCATTATTGTTTTTTTGAATTCTAGACAAGAAATCAATAGTTGTGTCTGTTTTCCAGGTTGGTCTATAATGGTGATGTTAAATTCTTGTAGGAGTAATAAACATCTTGTGATTCTTCTATTAGTTATAGATTTATTCATTAAGTACCAAATTGCATAATGGCATGTGTGAATAAAGGTTTCATAGCCGGTGATGTAATGTCTAAATTTGTTTAATGGCATAAACAACAACTAGAAATTATTTTTCAATTATAATTTAATTTAACTCATCATGAGCCAAATTTTTACTTGTGTAATAGATGGCATAGGGAATCAAATATTTATGTCCTAATATAGCTCCCAGAGCTGTATCTAAAGCATCTATTGAAATGTGAAAAGGTATTTTCCAATTTATTCCTCTTAAGATGGGTGTTTCATATATTTTTCCTTTTAAAGTTTCAAATTCCAATTGGAAATCAGGATTCCAACTAAATTCACAATATTTGGTAAGAAGTTTGAAGAGTGGAGATGCAATTTTAGTGAATTTTTCTATAAATATTCTATAGTACCCTATAAAACCTAAAAAACTTCTAACATCCTTTTGACAACTTGGAATTGATAATTTGGAGATGAATTAAATGTTAGATGAGTCTACTTTAATTCCATCCCCTAAAATGTGATGTCCTAAAACAATTCCTTTGGTAAACATCATAAAGCATTTTTTATGACTTAATGAAATATTTGCTTCTTTGCATCTTTTAAGAACTTTTTCCAAGTTTTCAAGAGCCTCTTCAAAAGAGTTTCCATAAACTGTAAAATCATCCATATATACTTCCACACAATCATGTATTAGATCAGAGAAAATTCCTAATACTGCCCTTTGGAATGTTTCATGTGCATTGCGTAATCCAAAAGGAAGTACTCAATAAGCATAGGTTCCCCATGGGCAGGTGAATGCTGTTTTTTCTTGGTATTCAGGTGCTACTTGAATTTGATTGTAATCACTAAAACTATCCAATAATGAGAAATACTTCTTACCTGATAATGTATCCAATACTTGATCTATGAAAGGCAACGTGAAATGATATTTTAGAGTAGCCTTATTCAAATCTCGATAATCAATGCATACCATCCATTTACCATTATTTTTAGGTACAATCACTAAAGGATAAACCCACTCATTGTCTGAAATTGGATAAATGCAGTTTACATTCATCAAATTTCGCAATTATTCTTTCACAATTTCCCTAATATTTGGATTCATCCTTCTTTGAGGTTGTTTAATAGGCTTGGAGTTTTCCCCAATGTAGATATAATGTATGCAAGCCTCATGAATAATTCCCTTCATGTTAGTGTACTCCCATGCATATGTAGAATAATGTTTTTGTAATGTTTTGATTAACTTTTCTTGTTGGAATTTCTTCAAGTTTTTGTTTATGTTTAAAGATTTTCCTAGAAATATTTCACCTATAGAGTTACCAAATTCTTCCATAGAATATAAAGACATCTGTCTAGATGAAAATTATTCAATATTGCATTGTTCTTGAAAACTATAATCATATTCACATTGAGAAGATGTTTCAAAGTTTTCTATTGAATTTAAAATTTGACTTTATTCATTAATATGGGAAATAGTAAAGAGAGGTTGTATATCATTGTCATCATCCATCCATTCTTCATCTCCTATTTCTATGATTTTTTTTGCTGGAGGATATAGAGTGAATTTATTTGTTGAGCTACCATCAGAAATAAACATATCACTGGATCTACAACTAATGAAAGAATCCGTTGTAGCTAACCAATATCTTCTTAAAATTAATGGATGTCCCCCTAGGTTGTTCTTGGGAGCTAATATCATGAAGTCAACTAGATATTCCCAAGAGTCTAAGGACACATATATGTCTTCTAATACACCATATGGCTTGATTACTGATATGTCTGCTAATTGCAGTAATGTTGGTGTATACTGAAGGTTTGGAAGCCTAATTTGTTCCATAGTTTGCTTACTCATGATGTTGATGGCTACTCCTAAGTCAATTAATGTATTTGGAATCTCAATAACATTGATATGTGTTTTTACAACTGGACTTCTTGGGTCCAAATATTTTTGCATGGCTATTTTTCCCATCATAATGTCATCAATTTTTCCTACTAACTGAATCCTTTTTATTTCATTTATTTTTCTTCCTAATTTTTTCATGCTCACCTCTCTTATTGTTTTGGCTAGAATAAGAATATATTTAATGGCATGTAACAAAGGGACTTTGAAACAAACATTTTTCAATTCATCTAGAAAATCATAATTAGGCTACAAAATTTGTTTCTCTATCCCTCTATCGATTTGTAATCTTTTAGGAAAAGGAGGGTTAGAAACATATATTGAAGGTTGATCTATGATAGGAGTTGAGTTTATTTGATCTTTTTGTTTTTCATTTTCATAATTTTGATTCTGCTGAAGGGATGTCCCTTCTCCAGAATTTTTATTTTTCTGTAGAGGAATTTCTTCATCAAGATCATCTTTTTCTTGAATTAACAACATAAGGCTTTTTCCTTTCTAATATTCTACCGGATCTAAGTTGGAAATTGTTAAGATATAGTGGAGTAATCATGTAAGTTGGGATGTTTTGTCCTTCTATGTTATAATTAGTTTGAGAATTTTTATTATTTGGGTTTGGTAATGGCTCGGCAGGTAGTTGATTTTTTCTTTGTGGAAATGGTAATGAAAGTTGTAGGTTCTGATTTTGGAGTTGGGGTGGTTGATTTTGTTGTGGAAAATGTTGGGGAGGATATTTTGGATAGGATTGTGGATACTAGTGATACTGAGAGTATCTTCCATAATGATTTTTCATCCCTTGTGTCCAAGGTTGAGGCTGGGACCAAGGTTGATGCCATGATGAATTCTAATTCTTTGGTGGGTGTTGATTATACATTTGATTATTAAAACCTTGAGTTCGTGGACCCTCCCATGGTCTTCTAGAGACAAAAAAAGAATATCTACTAGAGATGGAGCTACTTCTTCTTGAAAGACAACCTTAAGACTTGGTATTGAGGGACATGCATTTTCTTCATGATTTTTTGCACAAATAACACAAGTCTCTATGAATTTTACATCAAGAGGGAATTCTCTTAAAGCATGTTTCTTCCTGCATTTAGGACAGGAAATAGTTAAGGCATCAGTTTTAGCTTTCTACTTGTATTTTAAATTAATGGTATTTATTTATTTACTGAGACTCCCTAAGATATCTATTTTAAATTCATCAAGCATATTTCCAATTTCTGCCCTACTTGCTCTTCCAAATGCAAATTTAATTACTCTAGAGAGAATAGGATCTCTTGTATTTTTCCCAGTTTTTTATTTTCCTCTTGAGAGATGAATGCATAATTCAAAAATTTCAGGTAATGGTAATTGAGAGATATATCCCTTCCCCATCATGTTAAGGATATCTATCCACTCATATATGATGGCTTTCAATAAGAGATATTTTAAAGTATATTGATCTAGATGTTCCATCTTAGCTCTTTTTATATTGTAATTTAATCTCTCAATTAAATCTTCCAAGTTTTCATCCTCTCTCTGAATCATTTTAAATACTTCATCCTTCCTATTAATAGGTGTGAAATAATCTAGATATCTTTGAAAAAATGCACTTTTCATCTCATCCCATGTCCTAATAGATTGTGTTATCAAACCCATAAACCATTTTAAAGTTGCACCCTTGAGTGTAGGAAAGAGCTTCAATTTTTTAGAGTCTTGGAAGTAATAATAAGATCTACATAAAACCTCAAACTCAAATAAAATTTTTTTAGGATCTTCGCTCTTTAATCCATGGAAATTGGGAAGGATAGAAGGTGAAATATTTTTCATTGTAAAATTTGTATCCTCATCAACTATAGGAAATCCAACAGAGTTAGGATCTCCTCTACCTCCATCTCTTCCTCCATCTCTTCCTCCACCTCATCCTCTACCTATTCCTCGTCCTCTTAAGGAATATCCATTCAGAACTTCTCCTCACTGCAAGGAAAATACCCTCTAGCAAAGGTTATAAAGGAGGCTTTTAGTGTTATAAAATTGGCCAAAATTGTCAAAAAAACATTTTCTGCAACATCTGTTTTCTATAACGGAGATTTTTGTGAATCTTCTAACGTAATTTCAACACAAATAAAAAAATTGGGTAGCCAGAGGCTATTACGGATGTGTTTTCATCGGTGCGCTACTCAGGTGTCAACGCACCGGTGCATGTCATCTAGGCAATCAGCCCGGGGCGGTCGAAGGTGCATGCACTAGACTGTAAAGGTATATAACTGTGACAGGCGCACTGTAGGTATACAATGCACCGAGTCGTTCTAATTGGTATTGGGATTTGTGCATTGCCCATAGGTTGTATCAACACATCGGTTCGTATTATTATAGAAATGCACCGGTGTACATTATCACACAAACGTACCAATTCTTCTAATTCGTATTGGTATTTTTGTGGTGCCCATATGTTGTATAAAAGCACCGATCAGTAATCTCAAATAAGCGCACCAGTGCGCAGTATCGATCAAACACACTGATTGTTCTAATTCGTATTAGTATTTTTGTTGTGCCCATTGATCGTACAAACACACTGGTGAGTAGTCTCACATAAACACACCGGTGCGCAGTATTGCACAAACGCACCGGTGCGCAGTATCGCACAAATGAACTGAGATTTATAATTGGTATTGATATTTGTGTGGTGCCCATAGGTCGTAGAAATGCACCGGTGTATAGTAACTGACTCGCACCGGTGTTCATTTTGTATTTTTTAGAAACATCGACCTGTGACAGTGCAATTATTTTTATTTTTTTAAATTCATTATTCATCAAAAGTTGACACATATCTTATAACAATATTCATATGAATTAAATTTTTATTAATGCATTTTAATGTGATGATTGGATTAATTTGTTATATCATATCATAATTATTGTGATTTTTAAAAATTCATTATTCATCAAAAGACGACACTTATCTTATAACAATATTCATATCAATTAAATTTTATTTAGTGCATTTGAATGTGATGTTTGGATTAATTTTTTATATCATATCATTAGATTTCACATCTCTTCATTATAATATTTAATCATCCATAAATTTAATAAGTGGTGTTACATTTCACAACGAAAATGGAGAACGCAATAAAATAAATTAAAACATATATATATATATATATATATATATATATATATATATATATATATATATATATATATATATATATATATATATATATATATATATATATATATATATATATATATATATATATATAAGACAATATTTGTCATACAAAATGGGACAGTTATTGGTATCCCTTTGTCTTTCAATTGGGACACTATGTCCATTACATTAAACAAAATGTTTGATTTCACAGACAAATATTTCAAAAAATACAATGCCCTGCTTTGATATCCAAACATAATTATCATCATTCTTCGCTTGAACTGTTGTCACTGCTCGAGCTACTTCCTTGACTTGGGTTATTTTGAGGAATGTTTTGTTCACGGTGTTGATTTTTTTCTTCTTCTTCACCTTCCATCTACAAAGATAAAAATAAGCTGTAATGAGTGTATATACATTGCTGAGAATAATGAAAATTGCAATGTTAAATAATATACATCATTGTAAATCGAAAATAAATGACCTACCATAGCAAAATTTGACTCATGAACTAGACACATTCCTTCAAAACCTAATTTCATACCATCTTTCAAGATTTCATCTATTAGCGCAGTTCCATACTTTGTTTCCTGCAAGTTTTATACCCCATAACGAATCATATATTTAATATAAAATAATTTTGTGTTCTTTTAATTATAGATGGAGCTAAGTAAAACAAGATTGATAGATGCTTAAAAATACCACAATTAATTTCTGATATGCCAACATATACTCACAACCCATATTTAACCCGACATTAATCAATTCATTTGATGGTTCTTTTTTGTATGTTAGCACCTGTTTAAAGACACTCAATGATGATTGTTGTAAAACAACTTAAAATATACAAAAAATAAATCTAGTTAAGTTGTTATAAGGAAGTAACAATTACTAAAAAACTTAGATATCAACCCTTTTCTTCCTTTTCGTCCTGTTTTATGTGCTGAATGGGTTCCTTTTTCTTTTCTTTTCTGCAAGAAATTACTTGAAAATTAATATTTAATGCTAAATTTTTTATTTAGTGTACCTAATGATCAAAATTCAATGATTGTGTGTTACATTTGAAGCACGTTGTTGTTGAGATGGCTCCTCCTCTGATGCAATTTTGTCCATTTCTTTGACCATATCCTTGTGCACCTTTTTGCACATTCCTATTGGCATATTTCTGATATCATCTCGTTCATCTTTTGAGATTTTCATAATCTTTCTGAAAATTTAACATGACAATAAACTATTTAATTTTATATTGGTATATGAAAAGTAAATATAACAAAAATGATATTTATAAATTATATATTTATAAATAATTCTAGAAAATCATTTAAAGGAATATTATTTTTTCATTTCTTCTTTTTGTTGTTGTACGTTTTTTCTATTAAAAGTCTGACATGTCTCATTGACCAATTCTCTGGAAATTCTTCCTGTAATTTAGATAAAACTTGGTTCTTGGAATCATTGGATTGATTTTTGTATTGTAAGTGCAAAGAACGTTTATACATTCATTCCACTAGATCCCTCAAACTTTTTTAAAATGTGTTCCCCCTTTCGTTAACCTCCAACACCACTCTAGATGAGCTAAATAGTAATTGATTTTCATTTGCATGTTCTATTTTTTTTCTTTTCTTAGAACAACATTCATTTTCTAAGTTGTTGGTCCCTATAGAACATTAAACATATAATGTGAATTAATAGATTGTTTGAAACATGTTATCTAATACTTTTAATTATATTATTAAGAAAAAATTAAAAAAATAAACTCATATTGGATCGACAATATTTTTTCATTCACCTGATTCATCCTTTTGCAAATTTTCCATCAAGCTTTTACACTCTTCTGGTCTTAGATCATAAATAATATTATCGAGCTTCATAATTTTGTGGCTCTACATGATACACAGTAAATAATACATATTAGTTAAACTTACATAGAGTTCAAAATTAACATTTTTTGTAAAGAATTTACAAAGAACTTGCCATTTTTGCTTTTCTTGATGTGTTATCATTATTTTTTTTACTTGATCCCTTGTCAGCCATTTCTTTATCAATATGAAAGTTGTACCATATCATTCATTAATATATTTTATAAATAAATCATCAAATTTTAAGGTAAAAAAAAATATCAAGAAACCAGTGCGCTTTTCATGGTGTACGCACCGACATCAGTAAGTCATGTTCTTATAAACGCACTACCAAAATAGTATAAAACATTGTACGGTGCTCTATGTCAACATGGAGCACTGATGCATTATATGTTAACCACCGCACCAATTAACACATAAAAAATAATAAAAAATGATCTAGTGTTAGTTTTTGTAGCATATGGTGTCGAGGAGAGGGCGATGCGACTTATTCTTATAAACGCCCCACAAAAATAGGGGACCACCATATGGTGCTCTCTATCAAGAAGGAGACCTAGTGTGTTATATGTTACATGGTCACCGATTAACACAAAATTAAAAAATTAAAAAAAATTCAAACATTATGTGCGTGGTGTGCTATAATGAAATAGCACATCGATGCACTATTTTACATATGGTGCACGAATTTTAAAAAATTGGTTTTAATTTTTTTATCAAATAGTACGTGTGTGGTGCACTGTGATAGGCCAGCACAACGGTGCACTAGGTTACGCAGGGCGCACTGGTGTGCTAGGTTACACAGGGCGCACCGATTAAAATAATTCAGTTTTTTTAAAATTCACGCAAGGGCCGACATGGATTGTGATCCGACTATGCAAGTCATACCATGGGCTAGATGTCATAGGCTTATATATAGCAATAAAAAACCTATAAAACTAAAATGAAAAGCCCTAAGTATGAAATCACAGAAACATGAAGAAGCAAGGGCAGAAACAAAAAGAATGAAGGGTTTAGGGTAAAATGGATTTTTTTTTGTTTTTTTTTGAAGATGAACAACAAATTTAAATTTTTTACTTACTGTGTAAAAAATACTGCAGAAAATGTAAAAATAAAATAAAATTTAATCATGAGATCGTTTGAGATTCTATGCTACAGGGTTTGAATCACTAGAGGTTTAGAATTATGATTGTCTGAATAGTTCTATTCGAGTGTATTTCGCTGCTCTATAGTGCTCTCGTGGTCTCTTGCTCCAGGTATGTGTCGTGTAAATATTTGGCTGCAATTTTTTGCAAAAATAGTAAAATACTGAAAAGTGTTTAGTATTAAAAGAATTTTTTTATGAAAATAAACTCTTCGAAAACATTTTTCCACCCACTTTTCAATTTACCGTTTTTTTTCACTTAAAAAAATAAAGTTGAGCTTTATTTATTTGTGGTTTTTCATCATTGGTGTGTCAATTAATAACACCACATTGGTGTGTCAGTTAATAACACAACATCAATGCACAATAACTAAAACACACTCGTGCGGTTATCTGTACATAAGCACCGATGACAATAATTCCATTTTTTAGGCTATTGTTGCTTTTGCTCAAATGCAAGGAGAGAATATCATAGTTATATCAAATGGAAAATTCTTCAAAATCCAACTCGTTCCATAATATTTATCAAATTCCATTGCGGAGTTCTCCCTATCCATCTCGAGACGTAATATTTACTTCATATTGTATTTATATTTTCATTATCTAATTGAATTTATGTTTTTTATCCATGTCAATCAGCTTAGTAAAATTTATAATGTATACAAATTTGCAAGTTCATGCAGATTTAGAATCGAGTTCAGATGAAAAAAATATTCAAACAAATCCAAAACTTTGAAAACTCTTAGAAGGAGCAGCATACCACAAGGCACATTTGGTAGATGAAAATGGATAGCCGCTTCACCCTGCCAATTTTAACAATATTGCATCTTCTAGCCACAATCCTAGGACAATGATAGTAATAATAATTTTTTGGTATATTAATGTAACTATTTCAACATCAAACAAATTAATCATGCATTATCAACATTCTTACTAATTCATATCATAGATTTTGTACTAATCATGTTCAAATATATTTTTTGAAATTATTAGGATTCTAGCGATGATGAGCGACCTACCTACCATCTTTTGTTTCACCTCATGACAATATCAAATCGAGAGAAGGTTGAATTAAGAGAAAAAATCAGAGAGGAAGGATACCAAGAATGGTTGAATCAACCACTGATTCAATTCTCGCTACGTCCGGATTCACCAATTAGGAATGGCTACACCAATAGTAGTTCTTCAAAAGCTAGAAATGGAGGCAATCAAATAGAGGTTGGTATGGATGATTACTTAAGGGATATGACTTCCATGGAGACAATGTTGTTAGATGCATTCCAAAACGATGATCAAGTAGGGGATGATGCTCATATCGCTGACACCTTTTTCAAAAGCCTTAAATTTGCTTCCACCACCCCCCAATTTGGACCTGGCAGTCAGTCAAATTCTACCTATTTGAGGATAATAATGTTACTATACAACTTGAAAGAAATTTTTCCTTGTCGAATGCATGTTTCTCAAAATTTTTGAGGTAAGTTACCATAAAGTCCTCCCTTATATAAATTTGAGAAATATAATCACATAATGAATATTACAAATGGTTAATTTTATGAACGTTAATAATTATATCGGCATTAATGTACATTTAATATTTTCCATGATCACCAACTACAAGTTATTCAAAGACAAGGTTCTTCCGAGTGATAATGTCTTGCCCGATAGTTGAAAAGAGGCAAAGAAATTGTTGAGAATGTTGGGTGTTGAGTACATATCATATCATGCATGTCCAAATGATTGTATTTTTTAAAGAGGAGAATATGCAGACAAATATATATGTCTGAAATGTGGGCATGATAGGTATGATAAGTAAAAAATAATAAGGGTAAATCACGTGGTACTCCTTTTAAAATATTGAGGCACGTGCCTATAATCCCAAGGATTCAAAGGCTCTTTTGTTGCAAAGAATTAGCTATGTTGCAAGGATGATATGCCTCACACATAAGTGAGTTGGGATTTATGTGAATCCCAACTGATTCAATAGCCATGAATCATATAGAGGATACATGACCCGAAAAATTCAAGGATGAAGTACGAAGTCTACGACTCAGCATAGCCATGGATGGCATCAACCCATATTCCCTCCAGAATACCAACTATTATGTTCGGCTTGTAGTAGTGATCAATAACAATATCCCCCCATGGTTTTCCATGAAGAATGAACATCTTATGTTGGCTCTCATACTCCCTGGTAGAAGACAAGTGAAGAATATGGATGTCTACTTACAACCACTGGTAGATGAATTGAAGGAATTATGGGATGGGATAAATGTATACGATGTATCAATACCCATCACAAGAGAGAGAATTTTTACGTTACATGGCATATATTCTTACATGAAATGTGATTATCTAGGCTTAGGAGTTTTCTTTGGTAAATTACACGTTTATTAATTTGTTTATGTACGTAACAATATTCTTTCGCATATTAGTTATTTAATTCGTTGTAATTGTTCTGATATTCATGATATTATTTAATGTGCCATGCATATAAATTGTATACAATAATCTTGCAGGTCGTGTAACAAAAGGGTATTTTGGATGTAAATATTTTGGACCTTCTATGAAAGCTGGTGTATGAATGCTCCAGGGTATTCCCCCTAGAAGAATACCATTAAAGAAGTGCAACATCCACTTTCAATGGTAAATGAGAGAGAACCTAAAGGCCTCCAATAATGACACCAACTAAATGGCTTAGATCATATGAAAGAGAGAAGGATAAGGAGTTCATAGAAATGTTCGATTTAAATGAGGAGCCTATGTTTGATGATCCAAAATTCGTCGACACCTATGTTGAGAAATTTCCCATTGGGATGAAAAGGAAATCCATCTTTTATAACCTCCCATATTGGGAGCATCTTAAGATTACCCACTTATTATATCCCATTCATATATTTAAAAATGTTTCATCTTCTTTATGAAGGCACATATCATTGAAGCAAAGTGACACATTGGCTGTTATGAAAGATCTTATTACTTCAAAAACTAAAAAGAAACATTGGCCAAGACGATTAGAAAGTATAGGATCAGAGGCATGCATTTTTCCCTCTAATTCATGGTATTTCAAAGAAGGTGATGTTCCATGGATTTAAAAAAAAAGATGATCTTTCATTGGCAAAGGAAGTTATAATGGGTCTAAGGGTGCCATCTTCAAATAGGTCTTCACTATGGCGCTGCTTCACCATGGATTACCATTTGTCGGAGTTGAAATCACATGACCATTTGAATGTTCTAAGAGTATGTATAATTTCAAAAGCATGATTTTATTATTTTTTATATTAATAAATTTTATCCCATGTAGGGAACAAAAAACATAACTAATTTTGTATATTATTGCACGTCTTTATAAATTTTCAGTGTCATTATCCTTTGTTCGTGCGTGGGTGTGTGAAACATGAATTCCCTAAAGACCTAGGATGTGCTATATTTAAATTATCTACATTTTTACATTGGATCACGTCAAAGGAGATTCATGTGGCTAGAATTCCACAATGGCGTCAAGAGATAGTTGAGATTGTTTGTATGTTTGAGAAGGAACTGCCGACGAGTTTCATGGACTTGCAGGTTCATCTTCTAATCCAACTAGTAGATGAGGTTGAATTAGTTGGGGTGGTTTCTTGTTGTTGGATTTTCCTCTTAGAGAGGTACATGAAGAAATTGAAAGGTTTTGTTCGACAAAGGGCAAAACCCAAGGGGTCTATGGCAAAGTGGTACATATCGTATAAGTCTTTCTATTATGCCAGTGAGTACATCAAGCATATCGACAAAAGACAAGGTGTGGTGATTTGGGACGATGAAAGGGATGAAGACAAAAGAGAAGGGGAGTTGCTGCAAATGAATGGAAAAAAGTGCTTGATAAAGAGTAAGAGACTTATAATTTTTCAAATTTATAGAAAGTAAATATTCATGTTGAACTTCGATATAATGTATATTTTCATCTCTATGTACTATATAATGTCGGTTTGATTTCATCAGGGAATGCATAAACTGAAGCAATCAATAATTTCTTTCTTTACCATTCTGAAGCGACACAACCGTGGGTCGCATTGTATGAATAAAAGAGGATGAAATGGGATAGTGACAGGAAAGAATTTAGACAGTTGAATGGTAGAAATGTGCCTTATCCCGATAATTTAAAAGAAAATATGCCAAAAATATAACCCAATAGTTGGGTTGCTGACCAAGTTAGAGAGAAATATGGTGCAACCATTCATTATTGACGTGCTGAAGAGGATGTGCTAAACGTAGGGATTGGGTGCAACAACTCGATAATAATCTATTTAATTTATATGTACATTTTAAACTTAATAATGCTCCTTTCAAATGTAATTACATCTATATTTCAGATTTTAAATATTGAGTTATTATAAGACACATGACACTATGATTTTTTAACTTTTTTTTATAGGTGCATTTGTTCCCATCCATGTGGGCATATGGACACCATTTTCGAACAGAAAATGTCAATGATGGACACATGACACAAGATTGTGGAGAAGAAGTCAAGTTTGATCAATCCAGTTGATCTAGCCACCATGATCAAAACCTAGTACGAGGGATGTTAGGTTACGTCGAAAAGATACAAGATATCATTGAAGTGGATTTCTCTTCTTTCCAATGTGTTATTTTTAGGTGAATGTGGTGGGACACCTTTGATCGGAATAATGTAAAGGAAGATCGTGATAGAAGGCTGATATGTATCAACTCTAGAAAGATGTGGGATGAAGCTAAGGGGCCCTATGTTCTCCCCAAACACTACAACCAGGTGTTTTTTTACCCAGATGTGTTGGATAAGGATTGGTGGTTCGTATTGAGACATGACCCTCGATCAAAACACATTTTTTAGAACAATAGTGTTATCATGTCGTGTGAGATGTAAGATAATGAGGGTGATCATGAGAACCGAGAGTGATATGGTACATGTGTTATTTCATCAATATTTATATTTTTTAAGATGGGTTTTTATAAAGAAGATGACTTAATTACCTTATAACTTATAAGACTCTTTTTTTCGAAACATTATAATATGTATTTTGAATTAATTGATAATTTTCAATTATGTTGATCTAAAAAACAATGGCATACTGTATAATTTTTTTTTTTTTGTATGTAAGATCATACTAAAATAATGATAATTCTAAAGTACATGAATTTATTTTCATTATTTTATAAACTTTATTATGTTACAAAAATTCATATTATTCTAGATTTATTATTTTACAATTATTTACAAATTTACAAATTTAAATTTTTTAATAAAATCATTTCACATTAATGCAATTAAAATTTTACAAATATTTTACATACAATTACAATTAAAATTAAAATTAATTTTACAATTTTACAATTTCACATACAATTACAGTTAAAATTACAATTACAATTTTAGAATTTTACATACAATTACAAATACAATTAAAATTTTACAAATATTTTACATACAATTAGAGTTAGAATTACAATTACAATTTTACTATTTCACATACAACTACATTTACAATTACAATTTTACATACAATTACAATTACAATTACAATTTTACATATATACCATTACAATTACAATTTAAGAATTTTACATACAATTATAATTAGAATTATAATTTTAAAATTTTACATATACACAATTACAGATAAAATTACAATTATAATCATTTCACAATAAATTAAATATTACAATTTTACACATAAACAATTACAATTAAAATTACAATTACAATCATTTCACAATAAATTAAATATTACAATTACAATTAAAATTTTACAGATATTTTACACACAATTACAATTAAAATTACAATCACAATTTTATAATTTTACATATATACAATTACAATTACTATCATTTCACAATAAATTAAATATTACAATCACAATTAAAATTTTACAAATATTTTACATACAATTAAAAATACAATTTTACAATTCTACATACAATTAAAATTAAAATTTCAATTACTATCACCACATAATATTTAATAAATATCATGATCATTTATTATTAAATTAAATAAACATCACGATCATGATAACCATCATACAAACATCATATTCGACTAAAAAACACATTCAAATTCGCTAGCATCATCTAATCATCGTGATCATGATCTTCTAAGAAAACACAATTAGCATTGTATAACATCATCACAACACAAACATCAAATATACATCTCATGTCAAATAACTGTTATCACATACACATCTATTTGCAATCTGCACATTAAATGAACATATCTAACATGACCTAATAATATACATATTATAATAATCACCAACATGTAGATTAAGTACAACTGTAACATGAACATAAAATACATGGAACATATATATATATATATATATATATATATATATATATATATATATATATATATATATATATATATATATAATGTCAAAATATACAACTGTAATATAAATTTCAAATATCATCTGGTGGTAAATCATCAATAATAGTACTAGTCGAGGCCTGCTCAGTCAATGGTGTAGCCTCGACAAGCTCAGATACATGTCGATCATCACGTGCCTTCGGATCTGGTGGTGCCTCATGCTGATCAAGATCAACTGTCGGCTTCTCATCATGATGACTCGACATGGTCGATGGTCCAGCCTGCTAATGATCATGAGTATTGCTGGATGCTGTAGGTTGTTGACTCGACGTGGCCGATGGTCCAACCTACTCTCCATCATGATTTTTGGTCGATGCTACAAGATGCTCATCTGTGACGTGAGGTGAACGATGATCACTCCCCTGAGAATGATCATCCTATGGTGTGTCGCTACTCGCGGACTGTCGACGTACTGCATCTCAACCACACCTACATCGAAGGGCCCTCCTCAACCATGTAACTAAGCTTGTAGCTCCTACAACATGCCGCATTAGGGTGAACATGTCACGCGGCATGCCTCCCCACATCTGTAAAAACCTAGCATCAGCCTATATCTCTCTGATAGTGGCGGGCTTAACTACCACCTCTACAAACACTGCACAGAGTTGGTCACCCAACTCCATCCTCAATCTACTACCAGGCCTATTCCTAGTAAAAGGCAATACCAACACACCATGAGGATTAGGTCTGTATGCACCAACCTAATCCTTGGAATCTACCATATCCTGATCATCATCATGATCTACACTTGGATCATTTGGTGGCGCTAGCATCTCATCGCCATCAAATGACTCAATGTCTGCAAAATATATATAAGTACACAACAATAATTAGAAAATTTCATTAAACAATTTAATAAAAACAAGTTAAAGAACATGTTAGAATAAATTTAAATAAAACAGTAATATTACCTCTATCATCCAACGACTCATCATCTGTGAAGAGGATGTTGGCACACCCTCACCAATCCAAACTAGCATATAGACAGGGGACTAGAACAAAGGGATTATCATCAACACTGGCTAGCAACTCCAGTGCATCATGTGATATATTCACGGAAAACTCTGAATCGCCCCCCTTAGGAATCATTTGTCCCCTCATTTGCATCTGTACATGCAGCATTGGCTTATGAGGCTGCTGAGAAAAAGTAGGCCTCTTCTCTAGAAACCTCTCAAAAAATTAAAAAAATAGCTCTGGAGCAAAAGGGAAGTCCACCCTCCCTTGTTCTTGAGCACAAAATCTATTTAAAGCTATACAGAACTTCCATAAAAAATGGCAGACTACCTCACAAGTCGTGGCTCCTGTAATAAATAATCAACATAAAATAGAATCGGGTAAATAATGCGTTGCCCATCACTGATGTTGTGTGAAATGGTTGAAATCAGCAGTGAGAGGCACCTCACATACTTTCCACCAAATGAAGCAATACGTAAATGACCTCCAGAGACCTGAAAACCTATAGGAGAGAGTATATCCACGCTATTGTATCTCTGGGAGTACACCAACTGACTCCCTGTTGCATAGCCAACGAGGACCTCTGGGAATGAGGGAAAATCCACCTCTCTCCTTGATAAGCCAGTAATGAAATATATGTCCTCCTCAGTGGGCACATACGACTAGTTAGGACCAACCTGGAAAGCTTGTAGGTGGGTATTCCACCTGCAGATAAGATGTCACAAAAACACGCCATGGCCCTTTAGGGATGTAGCCTCCTCATAGAAATTGAGGAGGCCTACCTACCTTAGAAGCCCCTAGGTAGCTTCTGTAATAGGGCGAGGGTACGTATCTCTCTCCCTCTCTCGTGCCTCCCATAGGTGAACCATGTTATACTGGCACCTGTTGTTGTTGATGTTCCCTCTCTTCTATCCTTTCACGTCGCTGAATGATTAACATATTAAATATTTTTTTTTATTAAATGAGACATGTATTTAGGAATACATATACAATTTTTTTGAAAATACTAAAAAAAACAGTCGGTGTGACAATTTTTTTGAATGATTAACATATGCATCGATAATAGTGCATCTTTTTTTATCGCGCACCGGAGTTGGTGCACCAAAATTTTTTTAGTGCACTAGAGGCGGTGCACCTGAAAATTTTTAGCACACCACTGTCCTGGCATTGTTACAAGGTCAACGGTGCAGCGGTATAATAGACAACACCGTTGACTATGTACCAGTGTCGGGAGGGCGATGCGCTGACCAAACTATATGCCCCGGGATGTATATTTTAGGAAGTGCACCGCCCTCCTAACCTCACTACATAGTCAATGGTGCAATTTTTTACTCGGACACACCATTGACCATGTCGAATTGCCGGAATGCGGTGCGCTAACAAAATTACCTGCTCTGGGGTGGATATTTCCGTAAACGCATAAGATTCCTGCAATTCGACATGGTCAACGGTGTAGCAGGGTAACCGACCACACAACACTTTTTTTAATTTAAAAAAATCACGATGCGCCATTTTGGTACCACCTCGGAACCGGTGCAGATACCGTTTGCACCGGTCGCGGTGATGCCTATAAATGTATAGGCAACACCGCGAACTGGTGCAAGCCAAACAACTCGAGCGCACCACACGGGAAAAATTTTGTTTTTTTCTTAAATAAGGTGAATTTTAAGCTATTTTACAAAATTAATCCTCTAAAAGCTTTAATTATGCAAAAATAAGGAAAATACCTACACATTGGGCCAGCGAGGAGGCATATTGGTTATAGAATTTGTAAAACTAAATTTTCCCACTGTTTTGGAAATTTTAA
The DNA here is from genome assembly GCA_034641835.2 of Pinus albicaulis. Lineage (NCBI taxonomy): Eukaryota > Viridiplantae > Streptophyta > Pinopsida > Pinales > Pinaceae > Pinus > Pinus albicaulis. The sequence goes on from CM076582.1 coordinate 737,019,857, forward strand.
AATTGAAATGGTGGGTACTGGACAACAAGAGTGCGTGCAATGGGAGCACCGATGGCAGGGAAAATCATACAAGGTAAATTTTCACCGGTGCTTGAGAGCTCTGAAGCATTGAAAAGGGAGAAATGCAGATTTTTGGTCGTAATTTTATTTTATTTTATTTAACCCTGTACTGTTATGCGGGTTTTACAGGAGCACTGATGTGGGTCTTAAAACCGCACCGGGCTGTTTCAGTTTTGGTGCGGGGTTTTAGGACGCACTGGTGCAGAATATTTGTAAAGTACTAGTGCTTATAGTAATAAGATGCACCAGACAGGTTTGTATGGAGAGCAGAGTGTCACACTAGTGCTTTCTCTAGTTTAATGCACCGATGCGATTTAGGATGATAAACGAACCAAAAGAAAAACATCTGCAAAAATCTCCACCCACCAACCTCCTCTAGTAACCTCTGCTACAAACAGATGTCAGGGGTATTTTTATAAGGGGTTCCTCAAAAGAATCTGCTAGAGGGTCCTTTCCTTGTAGTTCCTCCTTCTTCTGCCATTATATATTCTTCAGAGCTAATGTAAGGTTCTGAGTTACTTGTTCTTCCTCTAGTTCTTCTATCAATGGGATATTGAAGAAAGATTCTTCTTCTTCCTTAGTAGGTATTTCTAACTCTTGAGCTAGAATATGTTCTCCTGTAGAGGTGAAAAAGGTTACTCATTCTTTTGGTGATCTAGGATCTTCTTCTTCTAAGAATACCTCAGTAGATGAAGTTGGAGAATCTCCTGTTTGGATTTTTAATCTTAAGACTTCAGGAAGTCTATGTCTTGAGGTGAAAAAAGTAATATGAGTTTGGGATGGTGGTGTGGCAAAAAATGGTCTTGGTGGGGTGAGTGGTGTTGTTGGAATCAAACTTCTACCTCTAGCTATGAATCTACCCCTAGAGTCTCTTTCTCTACGCATGTAAATTTATTTATTTTTTAATTTGAAAAAAAAAAGGCTTCCTAATTACACTTACCTGGAAACGGCACCAAAATGTTTAGTCAATTTAATGTCTTCAATTTCTATCATAAATTATCGTCCGAGGTTAGTAATTTGATGAAGTGTGGTGCACTATATATGCTTAGATAACCATATTTATTACATCATTTTATTTGTATTATATTGTTTTGGGGGTTTTGTATCTTATGCCTAAAGTGCTAATAATTGAAATTAATCTAAGAAATGAAATCTATGCTTTTATATGAAATCTTTAAATGCTAGTGAACAACCAAATCTAAATAAATTGTAATGATGAAAACTGATTTTTAAAGAAGGAAGAAAAGGAAATGCTTTTTTTTTATTCTAAGATAAGGAATTGAATTACAAATTGATTTTAATGAAATACGAAATCTAAAAGAAGGAAGAAAAGGAAATTTTCATTAACTAATCTAAATTGGATCAAAATAAATCAAACTTTGAATGGTTAAAATGTTAGACTTATCTAGGCCAGCAAAACATCTATGAAGTATCTAACTAGTCTAAAACATAGCACTATTCTAAATCTAATTTCATTCAAATGAAAAAGATGAAATCATTTTCTATCTTATCCATTAAAAGCTTTAGTTCTACAAAAACAGAGCATTTAATCTATTTTAAAACGCAATTCTCATCTAACTCTGTCCTAGTTTTAAATCTAAGAATGTTTGAAAGATAAATTAATCTAATTCTATTCCATGGATTGAAAGCATAAATTCTATTGCTGAGAACTTAAATGACAGTGCTAATTGAAATCAAAGGGAAGTGTAAAGCATGTTTTAAAAGAAAACTAAGATTGTTGTATGATCGAATGCCCAAATCTTATCCAATTGGAAAGTGACAGAGCCACTTTCTTGCGATGACTTAGTGAGCACAAGATTACACAGTCAACTGGAAATGAAAGTTTTAAGTAGCTAATTTGAGAAAAAATTCATGAAACTAATCTATAAAACAGTAAGAAATTTAGCCTATGAATTGACAGGAATTGAACTATAAAAATAATACAAAGTTAACTATGAATTGACAAGAGTAAAAACTATGAATCAACACAAATTTAAATGGCATAAATTAAACTACAAAATAATTAAGAAAAACCTCATTTCCGTGCAGGGGCCCTCTACAACATAATGATTCAAAAATATACTTATATTATGCATGCATCAAAAGATCTAGAACTGGTCTTCTTATTCGTAAAATAGAGTTTGAAAGCATACACTGAATTACCGTGAAAATTAGTCTGTCTCTTGGTTTCAAAAGACCGGTATTTATACAAGTTTTGGATTTAACTGTGTGATGCATTTCTACCTATAGATAGAAAATAAAACTAAAATTGGAATTCTAGATAGAATCAAATTCTTCTAGCTATCTCTTGATTAGCTACATCAGAGAAAATCGAGAGTATTTTGTCTACTAATCATGTTCTTTGATTGATATTGACCACGAGCGTAGGCACGATTCCTCTTTGAATTCAAACAGGTGAGTGGGATATGATCCATATTTGGATAATTCCAGAGATACCCATATGATCCGCTTCCTCATTTTCTTCTCAAAACTTGTCAAACCATAACAGCGACTGCAAAAACAAAGGTTAGCTATAGAATTGCACACATTCTGTAGCTAATTACGAAAATTCATCTAAATAATAGGAAACATCATACTATAAAGTAGAGATAATCTAAATGCCTTCTCTAATGTAGAAAATGTCAATTATCATAGATTGAAGTCATAATTTTGTGAAAAAGGAAGAATAAATGATGGAAAATGGTGTCAAATTAAGAACAATTTTGAGTTCAACAGGCATCCGAATAGATCCTTCAAGAATTGAAGTGATTTAGAGCTTGGACTATCCTAGAATCAAGAAGTAGATTGAGTCATTCAATGGTATAATAATTTTTTTGACAAGGTTTGTTTCCAATATTGTTGAACATTTGATGCAAATTACTAACATGTTGAAGAAAGATAGTGAAGTAAAATGGAACGAGGAAGACAATAAATCTTTCAATCAAGAAAAATTTTATTTATCGCATGCTCCTTTTCTTATTAGTCTAGATTACACACTTGATTTCATAATTTTTTCCTTTTCTTCAGAGCATTCTCTAGTTTTTGTGCTCATGCAAATGTAAAATCATAAAACAGAACAACCCATTGCTTTCCTCAGTAGAACCATTAGAGATGTAGCCTTGAAGTACAATATCATTGAAAAATAGGCCTTGGCGCTAGTTAAAGCATTGAGTGACTTATGAGTCTATATTCTTTATTCTCACGTGATTGCATATGTTCCAAACATTGTTGTTAAAGATGTTCTTACACGGAATGATCCTGAAGGTCGGTGTGGAAAATGGATCATTGCTATGTTGGAGTATGACTTGGAGATCAAGCCTACAAAACTAATCAAGGGACAAGGATTGGAAAAGCTTATGGTAGACTCCAATCTTCATACTTTAGACATAAATTTTACTACTGCATTATCTGAAGAGAAAGAGGTTGATTCATTACCTTAGGCATCTGAAATATTTATTTCATCGCCATGGAACATTGATATTGTTTATGGTTTGCAACACCTAAATCCTCCTCCCAGTTTCCCTAGTAGTAAAGCTAGATCTTTGAAGTTGAGGGCTCTTAAGTATTGCATCTTTAAAAATTCTTTTTATTGGAAAGATACGGGTGGAGTAGTATTGAATTTCTTGGTAGAAGGAGAAGTTGAAAAAGTGATGAATGACTTTCATAAAGGCAACTGTGGTGGTCATCTTTTCTGGAATAATGCAACAAGTAAGATTTTTAGGGTTGTATTCTATTAGCCAAGTTTATTTTTAGATGTGTATAAGACTGTCATGAGTTGTCATGAATGCAAAATTTCTCAAGGAAAAAGAATTATTTTGTCACTGCCCTTAAAAACCCATCGTAGTTCAAGCACCTTTCTAGCAGTGGGATATTGATTTCATTGGCGAGATCCATCCTCCTTTACCAGATCAGCAAAAATGGATTCTCACTACCACTGATTACTTCACAAAGTGGATTCAAGACATTCTGAAAAGGAAATCTACATATAATATCATCATTATTTTTTTGGAAAGAAATATCTTGTCTCGTTTTGGTTGTCCACATAAAATTATTACTAACAATAGAGTCGCATTTAAGTCTAAGAAAATGATTGACTTTTGTGATAAATATCACATAATTCTTGGTCATTCTACAACATATTATCCTCAAGGAAATGAGTTGGTTGAATCATCGAACAAATCATTAGTGAATATAATTAAGAAGATGTTGCAAGAGAACAATATAAATTAGCACAATAAGCTCATAAATGCTCTATGGGCAGATAGAGTTAGCACAAAGCGATAAATTAATATGTCACCTTTTCATCTTGTGTATGGTGTTGACACAATGTTTCCCACTTCTTTAGTTGTCCTAGTGATGAAACTTCTGCAATATATCAACAATGAACCAAATGATATCCAACAAAGAATCATTCAAATGATTCATTTATAGCAGAGATGAGAAGAATTTTTCAATCATACTTCAAAACTTCAAGAGAAAATAAAGAAAGTGTATGAAAAGAAGATCAAAGCTGATGATCTCAAAATAGGGGATCCTGTCCTTTGGTGGGATGCCCAGAATGAATACAAAGGTAAGCACAGTAATTTTGATAATCTATGGAAAGTCCCATACAAGATCACAACATTTAGAGGTAATAAGGCATTCTTGTTAAAATATCTTGATGGGCAAGAAATTCTGGGAGGGCCAGTGAAAGGTAGGTTCCTCAAACACTACCTTACCTAAGTTTGAAGAAAAAGTTCACTTTCATTGTAAATATCAATTTTTATTTACTGTCAAGAATAAGAATTTGTTGCAGAATTCTGAAGCCCGAGAAGAAGGCCATGCTTCTTCTATGATTAGCTTATGTTTTTCTTTCAAAAAAATTTAAAAAGTTGAGTCAATTTTTTAGTTCGTCTACGTTGTTTCAATATTCAGTTTTGACTCCATCGCCCAATTGATAAGGATACCTAATTTACATTGTTATTGACACCTCCTGAAGGACCTACCATCCTCAAATGGAGCCAATGTTAGTGTCCAATATTCAATGATCAACGTGGACTCTTTCAAATTTGTCTAGTAGTGGTTCTAGGTCCAAATTTTACATTTCCAAGCTAGTTTTCAAATAAAAATTGGATCGTTGGATATGTCTAGGCCTTTAAAATATCACCCCTTTAGTTTTTTCATGGTTGTTTTCATTTCATGGGTCATTTCCTTAATTTTCATCTAAAGTTTCAAGTCAAGTCGCAATTTTTTCACCTAGGTCAGTGTATAGGTGTCTTTCATTTCGCCTCCATAAAAGTCAAAACATTTTCATAAAGAAGGAAAAAAAAGGATCATACAAAGTCATCATTAAAAGGGAGTTATTTAGGTAGGAAAATAAAAAAGAAACAATTTTTTTTCTTTCAAAAGCTTGAAGGAGAAGTCTGGTTAAAGGGCATGAAATTGGATCTTAAAAACTACCTAATGTTCCTTAAACCACATTGCAGAGATGAGCCTAAACATGTTTTTATTTTCAGGAATCTACTTGAAACACATGCCCCATTAATGAAGGTCATCATGAAATATTCTACATGCAAGGGAATATTTTCAAGATTGTACCAATACCATGTTAGGTTACTTATGCACTTTACAGCTACCAAATCTCTCAATTTGTCGAATTATCTATTTAGAAGTTTGGTCAAGATGGCGGAAAAAGAAAAAGTAAAAGGTATAAATACTCAACTGAGTCTATTTCACCATGGTTTGGTAAATATGATATTTATGCACCGGTTCTCAGCAAAAAAACATGACTTGGGAAGTTTTCATGGAGAAAGTAGCAACAACTCCTGCTACTAGTCCACCCATTTTTCATACCACAGCATTAGTACAACCAAAGGAGGTTGGCTCTTCTAGCAGCCAGGCTCAGATTTCAAAATCACCTGGGGATGAGATCACTCAAATCTATGAGAAGGGAAAGAGAATTATTTTTTCTCCCAAGACCATCAGAGGTGTATTGGCACCTAAAAATACACATAAGCAAATTCAAAATGTGGATCAACCACCTAGCCATGATGGTGAGTCGCCATTGCAACACATGATGAAAAAGCGCCCTTAGATTTTGACATGGTAGAGAAGGTCAATTATAAGTCATTTGAAATAATTATTAAAGAGAAATATGAGGAAATAACAGAGTCGAGGGAGGTTTCCTCAATTGCAAAATCTCATGTAACTTTTCTGTAGCAAGAAAATTTTCAGATAGAAGTGAAACTCCTCCTCCAAGAGAAACCAAAGGTACATGTTGAGGCAGATAAAGGCAAGGGTAAATAGATAGTATATGATGATCAGCTAGAGGATGCAAATGTTGGAACAAAAATAAGAAGGCCAAGGAAAAGAGCCCTCAATAAGGCACTTCAGATAGAAGGAGAATCAACAACTCCTAAATCAGGTTGGGAGACCTTTGATGAGCTTATTCTTGATGAAATCAATCAATACAGAGAGTATTGGCTTGATAGGGTCAATGGGAACCTTGAGAAGCTGTTGAAGAAAGCTAAAAGTAATAATAACCTCCAGAGACATATGGCCAATCATTATTGCGCTAGGAACAAAATTTATGAGGCTCAAACAAGTGACAAAGAAGCTTAAAGAGGCTCAAATGAAGCTGAAGGAGAAGGAAAACTTAGAGATCCTTGATAAGACATCCATGGCTATTTAGCCCATCCTCCACATGTGTTATAGAACAAATTTTGGTCAATTTTGGGTACTTTTTGTATTTTTGATGATTTTTGCATAAATCTGGAAATTTTTCCTCCATAGAAGCATCATGCTGAGGCGCGACGCTTTCTCTCAAAGCTTCCAAATCAATATTTTTATACATGGTTGGGTTCATCTTGGCTATTACATGCCATATTTGTATTTTCTTTTCCCCCGACGAGGCCTGGTTTTGAAGAAAAATGAAAAAAAAAAACTCATTTCTATGCTTCTGCAACTGTTTTGGACCAAGCGCGGGGCTTCCGGAGTGAGGTTGGTAAAACCACTTTTGGAGGCCTCTCTGTGGGTTTTTTACAAAAATTAAAAGTGTTATGGAAACTATACTAACGTTTCTACTCATAATAACTTTCAAATTTGCATTTGGATGCTCCTAAGTAGGCCAAAATCAGCCCTGAACTGGCACGACGTTTCTACTGCAGGCGCAACGTTTCTGCATAGGATTCCTCTCAGACATCTGTCATGCCCAAAAAACATCAAAAAATTGATGCTAGTTGTCCCATGAGGCGTGTTGAGATTCAACAAGATGATGAGCTTGGTGAAAATTAAGCACCTTCACTAAGTGGGGCCCGCAGGCTATTTTTAGGTGTATGTCTATTTTTAGACATGTTGAGCATATCTATAAGTTGCAGGATGCTATTTTTAGATGGTTGGTCAAATGTGAAAAATAGATGAAATTCTATTTTTATAATATTGGGCGTAGTTTATTTATAGATATTTGATCTAAAAATAGATGCATGTCGATTATTATTAGCTCTTAATAATAATCCGATAATAAACATCAACTTATTCTCTTGGAGAACTTTATTTCAGTGAACAGATTTGGAAAATCAGTGGGCTGAATGAATTACACAATTTCGAGGGCTTATTTGTGGCTCATGCATGGAGGACTCAGTTAGAACTGAAGTGGCAAAGTTATGATAGATTTAGAAGAGTAGTTACAGGAGTTGTTATTTAGTTTAACTCAATTAAGTGAGTTAAACTCAGTTGAGCTAGTTGTATCTAGTATAACTGAAAGATATACTAGTGAGAGTTAAGTGAATTAATTAGTTAATTAATTCACAACTAATAACTCACTAACAACTGAATAGAAACAGTAGTTAACTACAGTGCATGTCAGTTCCAGTGGAGACCTAGTGGAGAGATAGATGAAAGGGTGAGATGGAATATCCGTTGTGACTATAGTGATGCATTCAATGCATCTGACACACATTGGAGTTTCCAATGAGAATTTCGCAGTCAAGGCAAGGTCAATTCGAATTCATTCAGGGGTCTTCTTCAGCAGGGATTGCACAGTGGAGGCAGGGCTATTAGGAGGCAAGAAATTGGTGCATGGAGATGCAAATTTCTGCATGACAATGTGTAATGAATCTACATTGTACTGAGAGCTTGAAGTACTAAGCTTTGTATGATATTATTACATGATTCCATTGATATACATAATATATGATAGTTGGGTTATTTAGCTTTAAGATTTCCCGTTAAACAACTGTGTTATGTGTGATTGAATTTATTCACATGTGTTTTCAATTGAGTTTTAAATTTCCACAAGTTTAATAGAGGAAGGATTACATATTTTGCAAGAAGATAAATATTGTGAGATCACGAAGATCCGGTAATACATCAATATTAATAAATTTCTACAAGGAGGAAATTGATGTGTTTGAGCTTTTTTTTTCTTCTATGATGAGGAAACATGTAATTTAATGGAGGAGACACACACTCCTTGTCCTTGGCTAAATTTCAGGGATACATTTCTAACTTCCCTAAATTCTAGGAAGTGAATCATCTCATTTAATTATGATTATTTTTAGATAGGATTTAGAACCTATGAGGTGTCATGAACTCTATCTTCTATAGGTAGTCCACCTCATGTCATTTTAGAGGTTATATAGTTGTTATTTGCAGTGGATATATTGTACAATCATTTTTTAGTGAAGTCAAGGGAAATGTTACAGACATAGTGTTGAGACTCCTATGGTATGCCTTTGAGAATTTGTTTTTCTCTCTAAACCCATGATGTTTAATTTCACGTTACACATCTTTCACATATATTCTTCTTTATGCTAAGTCTTATCAGTTTATTGACATAAATCATGCTTTCCATGCTCTATTTTCTATAAGATTTTCATGAAATTGTCTCTGTTCTTTTGATGAATGAATTCAATTTATTGCTCATTATGACTCCCTCTCAGTTCGCTCTATACACAATGAAAAATTAATCATGCTTCTTATCTTATCTACCTAGACTTACCCTTACTTCTACAACTAAACCTTTGAATTCAACCCAAAACCCTAGACCTAGTTTCTTAACTGTCAGCCCTATCCAGCAAAACTCCAAACAAACAAAAACCCTAATCTACTCAGCATCATAACTAGCCTAAAAAAATATATCTAGTCATCCTTTTGGCTTAAGTGACATTGAGAGATCCCTCTCTGGTCTTGGTAGGGATAGCTACTTGACATAAGGTTGGTCTGTGGTTACCTTCCTTCAGCTCCACTCTTAGCCTTGGGAAGTAGGGGGGAGTGATAACACTAGGGTCATATGAAATAATGCTATTTGTCACCAAATCCAACCCCAGAATCCCATTGCTTATTTTATATGAATATTCGCATGCAATATGGTTTGGAGTTCATCATGGAAGCACTTGGATTTACCCTAAATGTATCCATCCGGACACATTCCGAATGCAAGATCAACCTTAGTTTCTCTCAGAATAATATTTCCATAGTGAGGTCACATCTTGGCACAAAGTTGTTGGAGAAGTTCAGGACAACATGACAAAATATTATTTCGAAGGCATGCTACCTAGGTCACTTCCTAACGATATCCACTCTTCCTCCCAAAATTGAGTGGAAAAGGAAATGCTCAATCCAGTGTTGAATAAACTCGAGACGATGATGATGTTGATTCACAATATTATGGAGGGCCTTGGGTCATTATTAAGTCCTTTGCCCTTATTCTCTGAATTTATTAATTCTAGTCCCATTAATACTTTGTCATTCAACCTTGTCATTGATTCACTTCCATCAGTGGTCTCCCACTTTCATACTAAACCCATCAGCTGAGATACTCGGGCGATTACTGCTCGACCACAATTAATTCCCAAGAAACATATCATAGTTGTCCCTGCCTGTGTTTTCAATATCACCAATGAGGAACCACAACCCCATATCAGCACACGAGTCGTTGATGAAAACCCGTCTTCCATCTCCACTATGTCCCTAATGTTGTGCAACTCATCACCCCGAAAAACCTCCCCCTCCACGACTATCTCATACATTCCTCTGTATGACAATATTCTCGGTGCTGAGATTGAAATGGAAGTGGAATCCATAATATCTTCCACTACAGACACTACCAAAGATGCACTCGTTGTTCACCTTGTAAAAACAGAGTCAATTAATACATATTCGTTATATTTGCTACTAAAACCAGGGCCAAAACTGACAACAAGCCAACTTATCATGTCTGATACCTAGGGCATAGAAACCATTCACATATTTCCTCTAATGACCAACACCACTCCCCTTTCATCACCATACCATACGAGTACCCACACCTCCAAGACCCTGCAACGATAGACTTTTCCACAAGGGAAATATGATAAATCAGTTTCCAGTGGCCAACCCTTTCAAAGTACGTATCCTTCATCTACTACCATGAAACCTGGTGACCTTCAAAGATGTTCATATTCTCAAATTTTTTCTTTTATTGAGAAATATGAACATCTCTGAAAAATATTCTAGGGAAAGAGATTCTAGAGGTAGATTTTTAAGCGGTAGAAGTTTTGATTCCAATATCATCACTCCCACCCCCCCACGATGTCATAGCGCCACACCATCCACCCAAACTCATATTCCATCAATTGCAAGCAGACATAGACTTCCTGAGGTACATAGATTCGAAATTAGACCTAGATATTCACCAAATTCCTCTACTGAAGCCATAGTATAAGAAGAAGATCCTACATCCCTAACATAAGGAATAATATTTCTATCTTCAACCAGAGAACAATTTCTAGGACAAGAACTATAAATCCCTAGTGAAGAAGAATAAGAATAAACCTATATTAACATTCCACTGAGAGAAGAATCATAGGAGGAACTAGAAAATACAATTTGGAACCTTATATTAGCTCTGAGGAATCTACAATGGCAGGAGAAGGGGAAGGAGAAGTACATAATGTGAATGGTGGAAAACCTAGGATTGGAGGTGGAAAAGGAGGTGGAAGAGGTGGAGGAAGAGGAAGAGGAGGTGGTAGAGGATATCCAGAACCTTTTGGATTTCCCACCTTTGACGAATATACCATAGTCACAATGAAAAATATATCACCCTCTATGCTCCCAAATTTCCATGGATTAAGAAGTGATGATCCTAAAACATTTATCTTTGAGTTTGAAGTTTTATGTAGATCCTATGACTACTTTCTTAATAATAAAAAGTTGAAATTGTTTCTAGCCACTCTTAAAGCTGCAACATTAAAATGGTTTATGGGCTTTGGAGCACACTCTATAAGAACATGGGAATAAATGAAAAATGTGTTCTTAGAAAAAATACAAAGAGTAATGTATACCTCATAACCTTAGAGATGAAGTCTTTAAAATGATGCAAAAAGACGAAGAAAATATTGAGGATTTTGTTGAAATATTTTCTTATAATGTTAAAAGGGCTAAAATGGATACTCTAGATGAAGAAACTTTGAAAGCTCTCTTGCTGAAATCTATCAGATATGAGTGCATAGATCTTCTCAATTTGATGGTAAAGGAGATATTTCTTAGTTATCATTCAGAGATATTTGTGAGTCATGCATACACATTTCAAGAGCAAAGGCAATAACTGGGAAAAATCCAAGATATCTGGTTATGTCTAGGATTAATAGATCTGCAGCTGGGATAGTAAGTAGGGTTGAAATAGGAAATTTTCTTGAAAATTTCAAAACATAGATTTTGGGGAGTCTTAGTGAAAAAATGGATACCCTTGAAATACAAAACAAGAAAATGGCTGAAAATGTTGCATTATGTATCTTTTTTCCAAAATGTAGAAAGAAGCATTCCTTGAGAGAATTCCCTCTTGAATTAAAAAGTGTAGAAACATGTTTTATATGTGAAGAAAATAATGATAGAAAGGACTATCCTTAAATACTAGATATTAAAGATGTTTCTCAAGAGGAAGTAATACCAAATCAAATAGAACCTCATGGTTTTATTGCTAAGAGACCATGGCAAAGTCCATAATAAAATATTACTCAAGGTTTCAACACTCAAACATATGCACAACCACCACAAAATTATTGTACTGCACCCATGCCTTGGAAATCTTGGCCTCAACCTTGGGCACAAGGATGGAAAAATCCTTATGGAAATTATCCTCAATACCCTTGTGTTACACAAAAAATTTTCACTGTCCCTGCAATCCCCATCTCGCCCATTGAAGGGTATTTTTCGTGATCAATAAGCAGTGTCATGCCTTGCAAAAACCATCATTGTATCCCTTTACATGAGAGTAATATTCCTTCTGTTGAAAATTCTCGGAGCAGAGACTCAAAAACCCTTGTTTTTGCCTGGGCATGAGTAGTCATTTATACCCTTGCGTCGAAGAGGAAGATTAACATTGGGCACCTTTCCAGCTGGCGCTCTATCTCAGTTAGCCACCCGTGCCGAGCTATTTAAGGAATGCCTTTTAAAAATAGAGGCAGCTATTCTACTCCAACAACTTCAAGGATGATTCATTGGGAGTGGTTGAACTGAATAAACCACGGACTCCCTCCTTTAGTTTATGGCTTCCACCTCTTATGGGAACTTCCTAAAGGATAGGCCTCCCTCCCACCTTTATAGGGATCCTAACCTCCTCCTTTTCCTCTATAAAAATAAGTTATCTCTCTTTGCATAAGCTAGTTGAACATGCAGAATTGAACATATTATAGCTAAAATATTGAAGAGATAGAATAAGAAGGAATTACGTTGAGAGAGCTTGAGTCCATGCCTTCATCCCGTCCAAATTCCCTGACGAGCATCTGAGATGTGCTTTGGTTGAACCCTGCTGGAGGAGACTGCGACGTCAAAGCATCAGTTGTAACTCTTCCTTCTATCAATACATATACATGACTATTGTTTGGTTCCCATTTTGTATTATGTTAGATGTTTAATGCAATATTCTTAGCCCTATTTCATTGGATAGTAGTTATGAATGAAATTATTATGTCGTATGTTGTTCTTGTTTGTTGTTCTATGTGCAGGTATCCAAGCATGACCGTGGAAGGATTGTGACTTGCCAAGGCAGGAGCGAGAGGCCACCACCACTACAACCATGACGACAGTGTTGGATTCCAAGTAGGTCGATCTACTCTGTCCTCTTTTCATTTAGTAATTAGGAATCAACACTCTATCATGTCTCTTTGTTTATAGACCCACCCTAGGGCTAGAGGGATCGTCTCTGTCCGCAGAGAGGATTTACCTGCTTAAAAAATTGGCGACTCCACTGGGGATCAGTGTGAGTTTGTCGTGTCATCTTGTTGGGTAAATTTCAATCATTGATTTTCTTATCTGTCTTTTTCTAGTTTGCTTGCTTGGTTTATATCCTCTGTTCAGATCCAACGTGTCAAGATTGACCTCTGCTCATTGAATTTTGGTTTTTCATTTTTTCCCATAGTTATCTAGCTTGGCGCACTTTTCATCTGAATAGTTGCGCCAATTGGCGCAAGTTGCTTTTGTTGCAGTCATGCCAACCGCTGTTTGGCGCAGATTACAGCCTTACAGTCGCGCCAAATCCTGTAAGATTTGGTTTGACCTCCTTAATGAGTCTTTTGGTCAGTTCTGCTTGCCTCTGGGTTATTTTCTTATGTGTAATTATGCCTTTGGGATTGTTTTGACTGTTGTCGACTTGTTTTTCTCAGTCATTTGTCCATCTTCTTATCGGTGTAAATTAAGGCCTTAGGGTTTCTATGTGTCTTCGTGCATTGAGCCTTCTGTTTTGAAATCAAGTCATTTTTATTATTTTCAGTCTCATTCTTGGGTCGATTGCACTTAGTTTTCTTGATCCTTTTGAGTGATTACTTTGATTCAATGATCATTTTGTTTTTTCGATTGATTCTTCTCCTTGTTGCTCCAAGCATAGATTAAATTGCTTGTTTTGGGTCGTTTTGAAAACTTTCTTTTGGTTTGGAAGATTGCAACATTAGTTTGAGTGCTTTCTTGTGTTTTCCTTGTGTTTGATTGATTCATTAAATTTTGATTCTTACACAATACTGAAGCTAGTGTTTGTTTTCATTTTTCATGTAATTAGTGCATTATGTACTTCTTTTCATTGAAAAATTAAAAAAAATACATATTTTGCATTCTTTTCTTTGCATCGAAAGTGAAGTATTATTTTGCATAAATAGCATTTGATAATATAGGAAAGAGTTTCATTTTCGTTTGATTGTGTGAGATGCATTAGTGGCTTTATTCCCGTACTTTCATTGTTTTCTATTGTTTGAAAGATCTCTATCCTTCTCATAACTAGCATTTATTGAATCGAAAATGATGTTCATTTTCATATAGCTTGCATTTAGGAAATTTGAGATCCAAATTCGATAGGGCCTTAGAACTGAAACATAATCCAAGATCAACTTTAAAATTCATTCAATTAACCTAAGGAAGCATTGAAACCTAAAAAAAATTTTTTACTGGTCTAGGCTAGAGACATGTTCCGGTGTCTTAAATCCTAGTATCCGTTGTTCGCCATCTGGCTATAGACAGCGCTAGTACAGACTTGTGCTCCCCATACCATCGAGTATATAAAGGGAGGCCCCTCTAGGTTGCAATCCTTTTGTCCATAGTAAGTCGAGTCTACTTCCTTGTAATCGTGATACACCGAACACATCATTCGGGGAGACTAACTGCACATACGTTAAGTACTTGGTCAATTCTCTTTCATTTGATCACCAAGGTGTATATGGCAATTCACAGAAACCTGGTATACCCTCTTGCTTAGAGTACTTGAGTAGTCATTTTGATCTTTTCATGACTCTTTAAAAAGAGAAGATATCGTAGAACACTTGTCCTTTCACTCTCATTTAAAATTGAAAGTGACTAGAGTCATCTTTTTCCTGTTTCTCGACTCTTAAAATATGAAACAACAGAATCTGGTTTCAGTGTCATAAAATTAATCACCTATGATCACATGCCCATTAAAAGTTTTATTACTTTGCTTGTTTTTGTTTTCTTTAGTTTTTTTATCTTGGAGCCTTCGATTGATTATCTTTTTTCCTTGCTGTTTTGAAATACAGTCACAGTGGCGTAACTACCAATTTCGTTGTTCTCATTGCCTCCTAGTGGTAGTCATTTCCCAAATGTTTCTTCTGAAACCCCTCAGTTCACTAGATCTGCCAAGTTTTCGCAGCCTATTCTCCCCGACCTAGAACTTCTAAACCACCAGCGACTCCATCTGTCGATGGTATTATTGATTCTGTGTCTCAGACTTCTTAGAAGTCTTCTTCTTCAAATTCTGTGAAGTCGAACTATACTTCTTCCAATAATGTTGCTTCTCAGTCCACCTCGAATTCTGGTAAACCCGCAGAAGTTAATGTTCTTCAGGCCAATCCTACAGATAATGCTTCTAAAGGTAAAAATAAGGGTAAAGGTAAGGCCAAAGCCGATACCCTGAAACAGGATTCTCAGAAACCTCGTTCTAGCGAAGGTTCTCAACGCAAGCCGAAATACCCTTGTTTGATTTGTGATGATGAGCACTTTACCAAGGAATGTCTTAGATGATCCGAACTGAGCTGATTGCTCAAAGGCACCCAGGGAACTCTGGCTATTCTTAAAGAAACTTTCCCATCTCACAAACCCAGATGGTAGTGCAACTTTAGTCCTCTACCCCATTTGGCTCTCAGGTGTTCATGATGAACGGTTCTGTAGCTGTTTCTATTGCTACTTGGTCGAAATATTATATTTGATCACATCAGCACATGGGGAAGGAGATCGTTGATGGTCCTCCTCCTTTGCCTATTATTGGCCCTCTTGAAATTGAAAGCCCCAATGTTGAATCTATTGTACGACCACCATCCAAAGGTGTACTCCGCAAGTCTTCTTATAATCCAAATACCTGTGCCACTCACCATCACAATATTATTGAGGATTTGACTCAGGCACCATCTATGATGTCTGCGTTAGAATTACTTCAGAGTCATCCGTCTCAGCGAAGAGCTTTGTTATCTGTGATTGGCGAGATTGATCCTACTGATACTAGCCTTCTTTCTTTCGATTTAGAGAATTTCGTTCCACAACTTCTGCATCAGATTGCGCTCATTATTCAAGTTGTTATTAATGGTCTCAAAATCTGTCAAGCAGTTTTGGATGAAGGTACATAAACCTGTGTCATGTCATATTCCTGCTGGAAAGGTATTGGTTCTCCAACCCTAAATTCATCACCAAATGCCCTTGAAGCATTTGATGGAAGAGAATCAAAACCTTTAGGTGTTCTCGCTAGTTTACCGATTACTTTGAAAGGGAACACAATCAATGTTGAGGTAGAAGTCGTTGATGCTAAACTCAATTATAATCTTATCCTCGGTCGTAGTTGGACTCACGCCATGTTATTTGTTCCGTCCACTCTCTTTTGTGTTCTGAAATTTCTACACAAAGGAAAGACTGCTACTTTTGATCAATTGCCTTTTTTCACCTCTTCTTCTGAGAACAACATCCCATATGTGGATCAGATTCCTACTCCCTACGAGAGCATAGGGCCAGGTCTCTTTAAGGATCCTGCCCTCATGGGTATTTTTCCTCTTCCTCCACGACTTCTGCATCAGATTGCGCTCATTATTCAAGTTGTTATTAATGGTCTCAACATCTGTCAAGCAGTTGTGGATGAAGGTGCATAAACCTGTGTCATGTCATATTCCTGCTGGAAAGGTATTGGTTCTCCAACCCTAAATTCATCACCAAATGCCCTTGAATCATTTGATGGAAGAGAATCAAAACCTTTAGGTGTTCTCGCTAGTTTATCGCTTACTTTGAAAGGGAACACAGTCAATGTTGAGGTAGAATTCATTGATGCTAAACTCAATTATAATCTTATCCTCAGTCGTAGTTGGACTCATGCCATGTTATTTATTCCGTCCACTCTCTTTTGTGTTCTGAAATTTCCACACAAAGGAAAGACTGCTACTTTTGATCAATTGCATTTTTTCACCTCTTCTTCTGAGAACAACATCCCATATGTGGATCAGATTCCTACTCCCTACAAGAGCGTAGGGCCAGGTCTCTTTAAGGATCCTGCCCTCATGGGTATTTTTCCTCTTCCTCCACCAAACACAATTTAGATCCATATGATCTCTCCATCTAATGACCCGTGGATTATTCCTTTGGCCAAACAGATTGATTCCTACAGAGATTTTATTCCTTTGAATCCGATTAAGATTGATTATTGTGAACTCATTGCGGCTTAAGAAGCTCTGTCCTCTGATCGTGCTCCTTTGAGCATGTCTCTTGACATTTATTCTCAATCCCCCTAGCTTGGCGATTCAGATTTTCCTGATCCTTTGAAAGAAGTGTTTCCCTCCGATGAAGCCATCGTGGAAACCATGTCTCTCGAGGATCTACCGTGGGATGATGGTCATCATTGTTCCTCGTTCATGCCTGGCCTCGGGGCCATGTCTACTTTTCTCAAGCATTTTTCATTTCAGGTTCCTTCTCCTTCACTTCGAATCCTTGTTCTGACACATGATGTCTTTACATAAGGTAGCTTGAGTAATATTACAGAGACAATGCCTATTGACATTTCTATTAAACCGGGAATCATCGAGAACATCCATATCGGGGTCACTTGTTCTTCTGATGAAGTACAAGTTTATACTAGCCTTTTCTGCGAGTTCCTTGATGTCTTTGCATGGTCCTATGAGGAAATGCCCAACATTGATTCTAGTATAGTGGTGCATAAGATACCTACTTACCCTAGTTCGAAACCTATTCACCAGCATCTTTGTCCAGTGCACCCTAGAAAAGTTTCTGCCATTAAAGGTGAAGTTGAAAAGCTTCTCAGAGCTAGTTTTATTTATATGATTCCTTTAACAGAATGGGTCTCTCATATTGTTCCTGTAGATAAGAAACAGGGAACTATTCACGCCTGCGTTGATTATCGTGATTTTAATCGGTCCTGTCCCAAGGATAATTATCCTACTCCCTTTATCGATCAAATCATTGATAACTGTGCTAGGAGTGATATTTTTTCCCTTATGGATATTTTTTCTGGTTACAATCAAATTAACATTCTCTCGACTGTTCAACATAAGACTGCCTTTATCTGTCCTTGGGGTACTTTCGCATATAAGAAGCTCCCTTTTGGGTTAAAGAATGTTGGGGCTACATTTCAGTGAGCGATGTCATACGCTTTTCACGATATTCGTCAGATCATTTAGCCTTATCTGGATGACCTTCCCGCTCATTCATCTAAGCGTAGGGACCATGTTGACCATCTTCATCAAATTTTTCTTCGTTGTTGACGTTACAATATTTGGATTAATCCACACAAGTGCGTATTCTGCGTTGATTCTGGTAAAATCTTATGGTTTATCATGTCCAAAGACGGAATTCACCTTGATCCACTCAAGGTTGAGGCTATTATCAATCTCCCCTCTCCCTCCTCATTGCATCAGTTATAGAGTTTGCAATGGAAGGCTAATTTTCTATGCCATTATACCTAATTATGCGGAAGTGGCTAGGGGATACACATGATTATTAAAGCAGGGCATCCCATTCTGTTGGGATGAGTTTGCCCAGAAGTATTTTGAGGCACTAAATACGTTGCTTTTCAATGCTCCTCTGTTGCATCCTCCCAACTATCATCGTGATTTTTTCCTCTATCTAGTTGTCGCCTTCAGCATGATTGCCATGGTTCTGGTACAAGACGATGATGATGGTAATGAGAATGTTATCTATTACTTTTCTCGTAACCTTCCCGATCCTAAGACATGCTAAGCACATGTCAAGAAGTTAGCATTAGCTGCGGTTCATGTCGTTCAACACTTTCATCATTATATTCTTTTACGTATTGAGACTGTGATTTATGATTGCAACCCCATGACTTATATATTGTCTCGATAATTGCTGGGGGGAAAATACTTGAAGTGGATTGATTTTCTCCAAGAGTTCGATTTGGAATTTACTACTGCCAAGTCGAAGAAATCATTAGTCTTTGCTGATTTGATCTGTTCCCTCCCTTCAAAATATCCTCCGTCTCGTTCTGAGGAATACATTCCAGACGATACGCTTTTCTTGATTAGCACCCTCGATCCGTGGTATGGTGATATCATCGTCTATCTCCAAAATTCTACTTTCATATCTGATTTTATGAAGGATGCCCACCGACGCATCCATCATCAGTCGCAACCTTATCATATAGTCAGAGATACACTCTATCGTGTCAGAGTGGATTCCATACTCCATTGATGTTTGACTCTCGAGGAAGTTGAGAAAGACCTAAATGATTTTCACAGTGGCACCTGTGGTGGTCACATGTCTGGTTATGCCACTGCACAGAAGATTCTTTGTACTGGTTATTTCTGGCCTTCTATCTTCAAAGACTGCATTTTCGTGGTTCGCAAATGTCATGATTGCCAGATCTATCAACGTAAGATGCATGCACCACATGTACCTCTTCATCCTGTCATTACCGTTGGTCCCTTTGTGAAATGGGGCAGCGATTTTATGACGTGTAACCCTCACTCGACCGAGGGGCATGCTTATATTATCGTAGCCATGAACTACTTCACCAAATGGGCTAAAGAAATGCCTACACTTGCTGCTGATGGTAAGAAAACTACTCAATTCATGTTCAATCACATCATTTCTAGGTTTGGTTTCCCTCAAGCCATCATTATTGATCATGGTTCCCATTTTCATCATTACTTGGTGGCAGAGTTGACTTATAAGTTGGTTCTGCATCACGACAGCTCAACGTCGTACTATCCTCAGGCCAATGGCTTATAGGTTGAAGCTGTGAACAAATTTCTTGTTATAATGCTTCAACGTATGATTGGGATCCACAAATCCAATTAGCATCTCGTGTTATTTTCAGCTCTTTGGGCATACCGAACCTCTGTTAAGAGTGCAAATAGATTCACTCCTTTTTAGTTGGTTTATGGTATGGAAGCTAATCTTTCGATTGAGTGTGAAATACCATCACTCAAGTTGGTTGTTGAATTACTTCCAAACACTTCGCCATAAGAAGAGCATCTCCTTTACTTGGAAAGGTTGGATGAAACCCACCGCTTTGTTGCTCTAGTTATTGAAGCATAGAAAAAGTGGGTCAAAGCTCATTTTGACCAATCAGTTTCCCCTTGTTCTTTCATTGAGGGATATCGCGTCCTCCTGTATGACCAAACTCATGATAAGCTGGGAGCAGGAAAATTTCAACCCATGTGGCATGGGCCCTACATTACTAAATTCTTGTTGTAGAATGGGTCCTATGAGCTCATTGATTACGAAGGTCATCCTCTAGAACAACCCAAAAATGGATTGTATCTCAAAAAATATTATGCATGAGTCATTCATGCATGATTTTTTTTAATTTGGTGTGATGTACGAGAATTTTCCTGCTTATTGGGTCTTTCTTATTTGTGCAGATGTCTATTACCCATTATGTCCGTTTCGCGGATGGTGCTTCCCGAAGTACCAAGAATTTTTCCTCAACATCTTGGGTAATATATGATCCTGTTGGTGAGTTGATAGAATTACAAGGTATTTGTCTAAGACAAACTACAAAAAATGTCGCTGAATATAGTGTTGTCCTTGAACTATTAACTGAGGAAATCAACCTCGGCATACGCGCATTGCTTGTAAATCTAGATTCATAACTTGTTGTTTTGCAACTCAATGGTCATTATTCGGTCAGAAACCCATACATTCCGAGAAGAATGAATGCATTAAATGATACAGTGGCTAACATTGTATTAGATAGAAATTTGCATAATTTGTAAAATCATCATCATATGTAAAAGATCCATGTAGTAAAATAGATGTGTATATATATATATATATATGCTTCAGACCATACATGGGCTGCTGTGTTATTGCAAAAATATGGCAAAAAGGAATCTGTATGTGCTTATGCCTTTGTTTCATTTGATAGCATAGAAAGTAAGTATCCTTCGTCACATAAATAGGTGCTTGCAGTCAAGAGAGGTATACAAAGATTCAGAGGTATACAAAGATTCAGATTGTTCTTGAAAAGTGTCAAAATTTTGGTTAGAATAGATCTTAAACATATGAAAGGTATTCTGACAAATAAGAGATTTTGGAACAAGGGAGCACCAGATTTCTAAGATGGGCGCTTTGGTTAGATGGCTATGATTTTGATATAGTCTATAAATCAGGTGCAAAAAATTATGTGGTAGATATGTTGACCAGAGAAGGAAGTTCAATAAGCCCAACAATCAAGGACATCAAGATGTTCAGACCTTTGTATCAAGGAGAAAGTTCTACAAGTAGAGGTTCAGTCCAGTCCAGTGTGTGTCAGTCTCGTCCATGTCAGGTCATAGTATGTAGTTAGTGTGAGTATAAGTTTTGTTGGGAATGTTTTGTAAAAAGAGTCAAGTCTTTACCTTTATGTCTGCAACAAATCATCCTGCAAAAATGGTTTGATTCAGAAGAAGGTATGCAGTCATATCTTAGAGAGCTACTGTATAGGAATAGGCCATGGCGTGTATATGATGCATTGTATAGAACATTAGTTCCTATCTATTTCACATTCATTCAGAATACTGATTGGACATGGAATGATTATTTCACCATTCATCAAAGGGCTAGGATTCATGGCCATATTAGAGTTATTTTTTATGCCATTAATGTAGATATTGTCATTAATTGGTGGAGTCCATGGTTCAAGTTATTTATGTTTAGATATATGCCCAGAGCTTGTTGGATGCTAGACAAGAATTATTCAGAGACTATTAGTACCCTCACATGGGAACTACATGTTGCAGCTCAGCATGACTATGTTATTGATTTTGAGTTCATCCACCAAGATACACTTGTTGTTCCTAACGAAGAAAATGAATCCTTCAGTCTGTTTGTGAGCCATCAGGGAAGGATTTTAGTTGAAGAAGAATATAAACCTCCAGATCTATACTCATTTCCTTTTTATTGTTGTTTCAGAGAAGAGGAACCACCTTGGTTGGGTGATTCTTTGCCTCACGAGATTCTTGCTCCTGATCTAGATGAATTATTAGAACCTGATCAAGCTGCTAGATATGATCATGAGCATGACTATGAATATAGAGAAAACAATGATTGACAGCAAAGATTAATCATTTGATATCTTTTCATATCTTACTGTTGGTTTCCGTGGGATTTAATCCAGCTAAAAATCTCCACTGTGTAATTACTTTTATAAAAGAGAAAATGTCCTAGATTCTGGCCGTATGATAAATCATTTTTCTTTATTTTGTAAGGTTAGATTCGGTCCCCATATGGCCTAGCCTCTAAGGGACGAGATAACAGGTGGTAGTACCCACTTGCCCGAATATTTCAAGTACACATTACTGTTAGTCCTTCAGATATGATTTCCTGCGTGATATTCATGTCGAAAGTAGATTTCATCTGTTTCAGGTTTCCAGTAAAAGTTTTAACCGGTTAACTTGCTAGGATATTATAAATACTAGCATTGTAAGAATAGGCAGGAATTCGAAGTTCTTGAGTCATTGGTGTGTTTGAGTTGATTCTGAAGTCTGAGCTCCCTGCTCTACATCTGCGAGAAATTTCTCGATCTGCTTGCATCACGGAGATCTAACTCTCAGTTCTTAGGAGATGTGAGCAAGCCTACGCATTAGGACGTATGATCCTAGTGTGAATCTAAAGCGGTGGGATCTATAGATCGAGTCTGTCAATAGGTCTATCTGTGTGTTGTGTTTAAAGCTCTGAGACAAAGTCTGCTACTGGCCAGGAAGCCTCCAGTGAGCACGCTCATTCAATGAGTTGTAGGATCTGGTAAATGCCACTGCAGTCAAACTCTGGAAAGAGAATTGAAGTCCATAATATTGTAATCTGATGTAATACCATTTTGAAATATTAATGAAGAGTTGCTCTGCATTCTGATTTCGAGTCCTGAATCTCTGAGTTTTGAGTTCTTGGTTCTTACTTTGTTAAATTGGTATCAGAGCCATCTGGTTCTCTATCCGAGTGGCTTTCTTTGTCTGGTTTTTCCTTTGAGTGGTATTTTTCTGTGCTACTGTCCACGAGTCTAAGTTGGAGGTAAGGCGCTGGTCGAGCGTTGAGGCGAAGGACTGCCGTGTTTTTCTCCTGGTGCAGAAAGACTTTTGTTTCTCCTCTGTTCAGGTGCATACTTATATTTCATCTCAATGGCTGGTTCTTTGAATGAATTTGTTCTTCAAACACCTAAAGATAAGAAAATTACTAGAAACAAGAGATGGTCATTTTTAAATAAGTATATGAACAAAACTTCTGAAGAAAATTTGTATGATGAGAAAGTTATTGTTCAAGAATTTGAGCCACAGCCTAATTGGACACTGCCAGAGATTGATGTAGACAAGTTATATAAGATCCCTGCTTTTCAGTTTAGAGAAACTCAGTTGTTTCGATTTACATCTGTAAATATTCCAATTTCTTTCGGACAACAAGTTTATCAAATTCCATTAATTAAGAAAGAAGATGTTGAATGGGGTTTAGAACATGGCTTCAAATATATTCATATAGGCATGGTTCAGTTTGGAATTAATCCTTTAGTAAGGCTAGGGTTGAATACATCTTTCCTGACATGCATTCTTGATACAATATTGAATAAATTTCATGATGCCCTGTTAGGTGGTTTTCAGAGTCCACTTAATAATGGCCCTGCTTGGTCATCAGTAATTCCTCGATATCAAGTCTCATTACAAGATCCATATATTAATGAGTTCTTGACAACCTATATTCAGTTTAATGGTTTTGATGTCGCCCCTCAGACATTAATTGCACAGTTACATTCTTCTATCTGCCTTAGATTTGTTTCCAGTAATATGCCTCCTTTAAATCCAAAACTCTGTTCAAGAGCCCTTAAAGAAGGTGTGATTTTTGGTCCTGGTAATATTTCTCCTCTTCAAATTGGTTTTAGTGAATGCACCCTTCCTGAAGAATGGAATAGTACATACATTCCATTGTCTCAAAAATACAACTAAATCTCTAGAACCACACATTTAGCCCTTGTTACCACTGTCACAAATTTTTCAGTATCCTCCCAAAACTTGCATCTTCAATCCATTTTGACGTACTTCATTTCTAGGTAGAGATATACAAAGAAGTAATATCTTCTCCATCTCTCCTTCACTCCTAGAAGAAACATAAGAACACTCTATCACACAAGCCGATGATCGTCAGCTTCGCGTTGTTCTCATTCCTTCAGCTTCAAGTAATAGTGAAAAGAAAGACAAAAACAAAACTGTGAATCTTGCTCGATTTCAAGAGTATTACTTTACCAAGAGCTCAGCAAGAGCTGATGGCTAAGATAAGTGAGAGACATCTAGAGCCTGGAAACACTAGAAGGACATTTAAGAATGGTACATTAAGGTCTGATTTTCAGTGGATACAAATGAAGAATATGTCAGATCCAGAACAGAGTGAAACAGAAAAAATGCATAATTATACAAACTATCAGACTGTTTGTATGTTACAAAATATAGAAGACATAGCTAGAGATGTTCTTGAAATCAAATAACACATTAAAAAGATGCACACTGGCTATAATGAATGTTTGGGAATATAGAATGAACATACCCAGAAGCTAAATGATGTTAATTCTAACATGGGTATCATATACAGATCACTTGAACATTTAAGAGATGCTTTGCCACAACCTACTTCTCCACCTCATTATAGAGAAGTAGATATCTCCAGTTCAAAGCTAAAATTCTCCTCTAGCAGTACTAAGATAGATGATGGTCTTAGAAGTATTTTGTTTAAAAGCATTGATAACATAGATAATGCTAAGATTGAGAAGATCCAAAAAGGAATAGCCTTAGCCAGAGAAAAAACTAATCTGATGAAAGAAAGGCTATCAAATTTTCCTTCTTTAGAAAGTTTAAGACTGCCAAAATGTTATGTTAGTCTTGCAAAGTTGGTTGAAAATGGCCAACCATATGCTCCAGAAATATTGACCATGTCTGGAGTCACATCCACTAGAACCCCTGGTGAACCTACTCAAGGAGAACCAAGTGTTAAAAGAGATAGGGATGATACTTTTTCTTTTTCACATAAAGGGAGAAAGGGAGAACATGATACAACTGCACATGAAGAATTTGATGATAGCCCTTTCTCCAGATATACATAACAATTACAAAGTGTCCCTCCCAAATTAGATAATCCATCAGCGAGAGGATTTGGTAATACACTTTTGGTAAATATAGATTTCTTGATCAATGAAGAAGTCATAACAGTTCTGCATAATGTACATGCTTGGGCTTTACAAAGAAAAGATGAAATAAAGGCTTCTTGGTCTGATATAGTTACTCAAATTATCTGGTCATTCACAGGTATTTTAAAACACTGGTGGGATAATTTGTCAGAAGATGAGATGAACAATATAATAGAACATCCTACGAATCCCCTAAAATCTATCTTTGATGCTTTAAAACATGAGTTTGTAGGGGTAGTTCCAGAAGATTCAGTTCATCATGCTCAAATATTCTTAGCACAAAGGTTGTGTAACATAGATCATCTTCATGATTATTATTGTGTTATGTAAAAGCTTCTTTATTAGGCACCAGATCCCCACAATGTCGCATAGTTGAGATATTACATAGCTTCAATGCCTGGGAGGATTCCAGATTTGATAAATCACTACATTGAGACCAATAAAGTCAAGAAAGAAAATTATTCATTTGCTATAGTTCATCAGTTGATAGTTTCTATTTTGCAGAGAGAATGTGCAGTCGAAAAAGAAAAGAAGAATTTTAAGAAGCAGATGAAGTTCAGCAAAAAAATTTGCAATAATTTTGCAGAAACCTATGATTTTGGATGCCATAGTAAATCCAGTAAGAAAGTTTCAAAGACTTCATGTTCTTGCAAACCAGGTAAATATTATCCTTAGAAGAAATATTATCCTTCTAAATTTTCAAAGAAAAGGAGAATAGTATTTAGAAAGAGAGAAAAGCCCTCTAAGAAAGTAACATGTTTTATTTGTGGAAAAGAAGGTCACTATGCTAACACTTGCAGAGAGAAGAAGGATAAAAAACAGATAAAGGTTATGGATGTTTTTACTCATATTCATGATCCTAAAGATTGGGATCTCATTTCCCATTCAGATGGGGAATATTTTGAAATATTCGGTGATTCTTTATCTTCTGAAGATGAAGAAGATGGTCTGCCAAATATCAGTAAGATAAATTTGAATTTTGATTCATCTGATTCAGATGAAACATTT
Source organism: Pinus albicaulis (assembly GCA_034641835.2). Taxonomy (NCBI): domain Eukaryota; kingdom Viridiplantae; phylum Streptophyta; class Pinopsida; order Pinales; family Pinaceae; genus Pinus; species Pinus albicaulis. The sequence continues at coordinate 737,046,036 of CM076582.1, forward strand.
ATTGCTGATATTAAAATGTTTTATTACAGTAAATCAGATACATTGCAGACTCAAATTGATGCTGTAAGATCCGAGCTCAATCAGTTGGAGCCATCACAATTGACAGCCAGGAGAAGATTGAAAGAAAAGCTAGAGAGCTTGGAAAAACAAAAGCCATCCTCTAAATCATCCAGAATATTTGAGGATGAGGAGTTTATAAACAGAGAGTTTGATTCATTGTTCACACCATTGCAGATCTCAGAACTTTCACAAAGTCCAGGTATGAATGAAATCGAAACTCTCAAGATAAATATTTCTAATTTGGAAGCATCTATTAAGAATACAAGATCAGATATGATTCAATTGTCTTCCAAACTTCAAATATTTATTTCTATTATGATGATGCAAATTCCAAATTAACAAGATTATTGATGAAAGATATCCCTGAGGAATTGCCTTTAAAATCAAAGGAAGTTGATCTGGTAAATATAATGGGGATAAGAGATAGAGTAGTAATTCCTTTAAGAATCAAGTTATCCAATATAAAGGAATATACTCTTGATGCAAAAATTGATTCTGGTGCAATGTGTACATGTTGTAAATATGGTACCATTCCCTCTTACTACTGGCAGCCAACTAAGCTTTCTTTTAGAGTTGCTAACAAAGAATTGATGGAGATCAATCATATATCTCTTGACTTTCCAGTCTTCTTGAATAATGTGCAGACATATGTCACTTTGTACAATTTTGATACAGGATCAGATGTACTCTTAGGAAAAGATTTCCTGAAAAGATTTCTTCCAGTCACATTTGGAAAAGATTCTGTCACCTTCACAACACTTGAAGGTCCAGTTCAAGTTCAAGCCAAAAATTATTTTCAGATTAAATTCAAGCCCACTAATGAAGATAAGATTCAAGATAGTTTGCAGGATTTTTCAAAAATCCAGAAGATCATAAAAAATGCAGAGCTACATGGACAATCGACTTTATAGGCCATTACAGATAAATTGAGGTCAAACTGAACAACAAACAGGCCAGATGCATTCTGGACTAGAGAGAAGTATTTTGTGGCCTTGCCTTACAAAGAAGGTTATGTCTCTAAGCCTCAAAAATCTAGTGCTAATTATATGTCTCCTAATGAACAGGATTTGTGCAAACAAGAGATCAAACAACTATTAGATCAGAAGCTTATTGAGCCTTGCAAAATTCCATGGGCATGTCCTGCCTTTTATGTGAACAGGCATAGTGAGCAGAAAAGAGGAAAGAAGAGGTTGGTAATTAACTATAAATCTCTGAACGAAGCTTTATTGCCTATCAGGTACCCTCTTCCCAATAAAGAACTCTTACTTTCTAAAATTGCTAATGCCAATGTTTTTAGCAAATTTGATCTTAAGAGTGGTTTCTGGCAAATTGGCATTATTCCTGGAGATAGATACAAAACTGCTTTTACAGTACCACATGGTCAGTATCAGTGGACTGTCATGCCATTTGGTCTGATAGAAAAACACGGCAGTCCTTCGCCTCAACGCTCGACTAGCGCCTTACCTCCAACTCAGACTCGTGGACAGTAGCACAGACAAATACCACTCAAAGGAAAAACTAGCCAAAGAAAACCACTCGGACAGAGAACCAGATGGCTTTGATACCAATTTTACAAAGTAAGAAGAAAGAACTCAAAACTCAGAGATTTAGGACTCGAAATAAGAATGCAGAGAAACTCTTCATTAATATTTCAAAATGGTATTACATTAGATTACAGTATTATGGACTTCAACTCTCTTTCCAGAGTTCGACTGCAGTGGCAATTACCAGATCCTGCAACTCATTGAATGAGCGTGCTCACTGGAGGCTTCCTAGCCAGTATCAGACTCTATCTCAAAGCTTTAAACACAACACACAGATAGACCTATTGACAGACTCGATCTATAGATCTCGCCACTTTAGCTTCACACTAGGCTCATACGTCCTAATGAGCAGGCTTTCTCAGATCGCCTAAGGACTAAGAGTTAGATCTCCGTGATGCAAGCAGATCAAGTAATTTCTCGCAGATGCAGAGCAGGGAACTCAGACTTCAGACTCAACTCAAAGACACCAATGACTCAAGAACTCCGAATGCCTCCATATTCTTACAATTCTAGTATTTATAATATCCTAGCAAGTTAACCAGTTAAAACTTTTACCGGAAACCTGAAATAGATGAAATCTACTTTCGGCATGAATATCACACAAGAAATCATATCCGAAGGACTAACAGTAATGCGTACTTGAAAGATTCGGGAAAGTGGGTACTACCACCTGGTATATCGTCCCTTAGAGGCTAGGCCATATGGGGACCAAATTTGACCTTACAAATAAAGTAAAATGATTTATCATATAGCCATAATCTAGGACATCTGCTCTTTTATAAAAGTAATTACACAGTGGAGATTTTTAGCTGGGTTAAATCCCAAGGAAACCAACAGTAAGATATGAAAAGATATCAAATGATTGATCTTTGTTGTCAATCACTATTTTATCTATCTTCATATTCATACTCGTGATCATATCTAGCAGCTTGATCAGGTTCTAATAATTCATCTAGATCAGGAGCCAAAATCGCATGAGGCAAAGAATCACCCAACCAAAGTGGGTCCTCTTCTCTGAAACAACAATAAAAAGGAAATGAGTATAGATCTGGAGGTCTATATTCTTCTTCAACTGAAATCCTTCCCTGATGGCTCACAAACATACTGAAGGATTCATTTTCTTCGTTAGGAACAACAACTGTATCTTGGTGGATGAACTCAAAATCAATAACATAGTCGTGTTGAGCTGCAACATGTAGTTCCCATGTGAGGGTACTAATAGTCTCTGAATAATTATTGTCTAGCATCCAACAAGCTCTGGGCATATATCTGAACAGAAATAACTTGAACCATGGACTCCACCAATTAATGACACTATCTACATTAATGGCATAAAAAATAACTCTAATATGGCCATGAATCCTAGCCCTTTGATGAATGGTGAAATAATCATTCCATGTCCAGTCAGTATTATGAATGAATGCGAAATAGATAGGAACTAATGTTCTAGACAATGCATAATATGCACGCCATGGCCTATTCCTATACGGTAGCTCTCTAAGATATGACTGCATACCTTCTTCTGAATCAAACCATTTTTGCAGGATGATTTGTTGCAGACATAAAGGTAAAGACTTGAATCTTTTTACAAAACATTCCCAAAAAAACCTATACTCACACTGACTACATACTATGACCTGACATGGACTAGACTGACACACACTGGACTGGATTGAACCTCTACTTGTAGAACTTTATCCTTGATACAAAGGTCTGAACATCTTGATGTCCTTGATTGTTGGGCTTATTGAACTTCCTTCTCTGGTCAACATATCTGCCACATAATTTTCTGCACCTGATTTATAGACTATATCAAAATCATAGCCATCTAACCAAAGTGCCCATCTTAGAACTCTAGTGCTCCCTTGTTCCAACAATCTCTGATTTTTCAGAATACCTTTCATATGTTTAAGATCTGTGCTAACAAAAAATCTGACACTTTTCAAGAACAATCTAAATCTTTGTATACCTCTTTTGACTGCAAGTATCTCTTTTTGTGACGAAGGATACTTAATTTCTATGCTATCAAATGAACCAGAGGCATAAGCACATACAGATTCCTTTCTACCATATTTTTGCAATAACACAACAGCCCATGTATGGTCTGAAGCATCAGTTTCAAGAACAAAAGGCAGGCTGATATTTGAAAGTTTTAGTTTAGGCAGTTCTCTGATTTTACCTTTTATATTCCTGACTGCTTCTGTCATCTCTGCAGTCCAACTGGTCTTTTCTTTCTTCAACCTTTTCTGCAAAATCTTTGTGTCATTGGACTGATTTACATAGAATTGTCTGATGTAATTCAGACATCCCAAAAATCTCTGCAACATCTTTATGTCAATAATTATATCATTAAACTTCAAAAGATGGACCAAAACATTATCTTGGAGTTCAACATGACCTTGTTCTATATGTAGACCTAAGTAGTCAATTCCAACTTTTCCAATTTGGAATTTTTCATCAGAATCTGATAACACCAATCCATGCTTATAAACCATATCATAAAACTATTCTAAATGCTTCTTATGAGTATTTACATCCTTACTGAAAACAAGCAAATCATCAATATATACAATGATGAACTCTAACCCTCCGAAAATGTCTTCCATCCTTTTCTGAAACTCAGAGGGAGCGTTTTTCAAACCAAATGGCATGACATTCCACTGATACTGACCATGTGGTACTATAAAAGCAATTTTGTATCTATCTCCAGGAATAATGCCAATTTGCCAAAAACCACTCTTAAGATCAAATTTGCTAAAAACATTGGCATTAGCAATTTTAGCAAGCAAGAGTTCTTTATTGGGAAGAGGGTACCTGATAGGCAATAAAGCTTTGTTTAGAGCTTTATAGTTAATTACCAACCTCTTCTTTCCTCTTTTCTACTCACTATTCTTGTTCACATAAAAGGCAGGACATGCCCATGGACTTTTGCAAGGCTCAATAAGCTTCTGATCTAATAGCTGTTTGATCTCTTGTTTGCACAAATCCTGTTCATTAGGAGACATATAATTAGCACTATCTTTTTGAGGCTTATAGACATAACCTTCTTTGTAAGGTAAGGCCACAAAATACTTCTCTCTAGTCCAGAATGAATCTGGCCTATTTGCTGTGCAGTTTGACCTCAATTTATCTGTAATGGCCTGTAAAATCGATTGTCCATGTAGCTCAGCATTTTTTATGATCTTCTAGATTTTTGACAAATCCTGCAAACTATCTTGAATCTTATCTTCATCAGTGGGCTTGAATTTAATCTGAAAATCATTTTTGTCTTGAACTTGAACTGGACCTTCAAGTGTTGTGAAGGTGACAGAATCTTTTCCAAATGTGACTGGAAGAAATCTTTTCAGGAAATCTTGTCCTAAGAGGACATCTGATCATGTATCAAAACTGTACAAAGTGACATATGTCTGCACATTATTCAAGAAGACTGGAAAGTCAGGAGATATATGATTGATCTCCATCAATTCTTTGTTATCAGCTCTGAAAGAAAGCTTAGTTGGCTGCCAGTAGTAAGAAGGAATGGCACCATATTTACAACATGTACACATTTCACTAGAATCAATTTGTGCATCAAGAGTATATTCCTTTATATTGGATAACTTGATTCTTAAAGGAATTACTACTCTATCTCCTATCCCCATGATATTTACCAGATCAACTTCCTTTGATTTTAAAGGCAATTGCTCAGGGATATCTTTCATCAATAATCTTGTTAATTTGGAATTTTCATCATCATAATCAGAAATAAATATTTGAAGCTTGGCAGACAATTGAATCATTTCTGATCTTGTATTCTTAATAGATGCTTCCAAATTAGAAATATTTATCTTGAGATTTTCGATTTCATTCATACCAGGACTTTGTGAAGGTTCTGAGATCTCCAATGGTGTGAACATTGAATCAAACTCTCCGTTTATAAACTCCTCATCCTTAAATATTCTGGATGATTTAGAGGATGGATTTTGTTTTTCCAAGCTCTATAGCTTTTCTTTCAATCTTATCCTGGTTGTCAATTGTGATGGCTTCAGCTGATTGAGCTCAGATCTTACTACATCAATTTGAGTCTGCAATGTATCTGATTTACTGTAATAAAACATTTTAATATTAGCAATAAATGTTTCATATAAATCAGATGAATCAGAATTCAAATTTATCTTACTGATATTTGTCAGACCATCTTCTTCATCTTCAGAAGATAAAGAATCACTGGATATTTCAAAATATTCCCCATCTGAATGGGAAATGAGATCCCAATCTTTAGGATCATGAATATGAGTAAAAACATCCATAACCTTTATCTTTTTTTTATCCTTCTTCTCTCTGCAAGTGCTAGCATAGTGACCTTCTTTTCCACAAATAAAACATGTTACTTTCTTAGAAGGCTTTGCTCTCTTTCTAAATACTATTCTTCTTTTCTTTGAAAATTTAGAAGGATAATATTTCTTCTTAGGAGAATATTTACCTGGTTTGCAAGAACATGAAGTCTTTGAAACTTTCTTTCTGGATTTAATATGACATCCAAAATCATAGGTTTCTGCAAAATTATTGCAAATTTTTTTGCTGAACTTCATCTGCTTCTTAAAATTCTTCTTTGCTTTTTCGGCTACACATTCTCTCTGCAAAACAGAAACTATCAACTGATGAACTGCAGCAAATGAAGAATTTTCTTTCTTGAATTTATTGGTCTCAATGTACTGATTTATCAAATCTGGAATCCTCCCAGGCATTGAAGCTATGTAATATCTCAAATATGCGACATTGTGGGGATCTGGTGCCTGATAAAAAAGCTTTTTCATAACACAATAATAATCATGAAGATGATATATGTTACACAACCTTTGTGCTAAGAAAAGTTGAGCATGATGAACTGAATCTTCTGGAACTACCCCTACAAACTCATGTTTTAAAGCATCAAAGATAGCTTTTAGGGGATCCGTAGGATGTTCTATTATATTGTTCATCTCATCTTCTGACAACTTATCCCACCATTGTTTTAAAATACCTGTGAATGACCAGAAAATTTGAGTAACTATATCAGACCAAGAAGCCTTTGTTTCAGCTTTTCTTTGTAAAGCCCAAGCATGTACATTATGCAGAACTGTTATGACTTCTTCACTGCTCAAGCAATCTATATTTACCAAAAGCGTATTACCAAATCCTCTTGCTGATGGATTATCTAATTTGGCAGGGACACTTTGTAATTGTTCTGTATATCTAGAGAAAGGGCTATCAACATATGCTTCATGTGCAGTTGTATCATGTTCTCCCTTTCTTCCTTTATGTGAAAAAGAAAACATATCACCCCTATCTCTTTTAACACTCGGTTCTCCTTGAGTAGGTTCACCAGGGGTTCTAGTGGATGTGACTCTAGACATGGTCAATATTTCTGGAGCAGATGGTTGGCCATTTTCAACCAACTTTGCAGGACTAACATAACCTTTTGGCAGTCTTAAACTTTCTAAAGAAGGAAAATTTGATAGCCTTTCTTTCATCAAATCAATTTTTTCTCTGGCTAAGGCTATTCCTTTTGGGATCTTCTCAATCTTAGTAGTATCTATGTTATCAATGCTTTTAAACAAAATACTTCTAAGACCATCATCTGTCTTAGTACTGCTAGAGGAGAATTTTAGCTTTGAACTGGAAATATCTACTTCTCTATAATGAGGCGGAGAAGTAGGTTGTGGCAAAGCATATCTCAAATGTTCAAGTGATCTGTATATGATACCCATGTTAGAATTAACATCATTTAGCTTCTAGGTATGTTCATTCTGTATTCCCAAACATTCATTATAGCCAGTGTGCATCTTTTTAATGTGTTCTTTGATTTCAAGCACATCTCTAGCTATGTCGTCTATATTTTGCAACATACAAACAATCTGATAGTTTGTATAATTATGCATTTTTTCTGTTTCACTATGTTCTGGATCTGACATATTCTTCATTTGTATCCACTGAAAATCAGACCTTAATGTACCATTCTTAAATGTCCTTCTAGTGTTTCCAGGCTCTAGATGTCTCTCACTTATCTTAGCCATCAGCTCTTGCTGAGCTCTTGGTAAAGTAATACTCTTAATATTAGGCAAGATTACAAAGTTTTCTTTTTCTTGCTTTCGTCCTTCTACTTGGAAATTGGAGGATGTACCAAGTACGCAGAATTGAAAATCATCTGACTTGTGTGACAGAGTGTTCTTATTATTTCTTCTCGGAATTAAAGGAGGAATGGAAGGTATTACTTCTTTTGTACTATCTCCACCCCCTAAAAATGAAGATCTGTCCAAGGTGGACACAGATCTGGACAAGGAGGGACTAGTAAATTTCAACCCAGTAGAACCATCAGAATGAGTAACAAGGGCTAACTGTTGTGGTTCTTTAGAAGATTTGAGTTGAGGATATTTTTGAGACAATGGAATGTATGTACTATTCCATTATTCAGGAAGGGTGCATTCACTAAAACCAATTTGTAGAGGAGCAGTATTACCAGGACCAACAATCACACCTTCTTTAAGGGCTCTTGAACAGAGTTTTGGATTTAAAGGAGGCATAGTACTAGAATCAAATCTAAGGCAGATAGAAGAATGTAACTGTGCAATTAATGTCTGAGGGGTGACATCAAAACTATTAAACTGAATATAGGTTGTCAAGAACTCATTAATATATAGATCTTGTAATGAGACTTGATATCGAGGAATTACTGATGACCAAGTAGGGCCATTATTAAGTGGACTCTGGAAACCACGTAACAGGGCATCATGAAAGTTATTCAATCTTGTATCAAGAATGCATGTCAGGTAAGATGTATTCAACCCTGGCCTTACTAAAGGATTAATTCCAAACTGAACCATGCTTATATGAATATATTTGAAGCCATGTTCTAAACCCCATTCAACATCTTCTTTCTTAATTAATGGAATTTGATAAACTTGCTGTCCGAAAGAAATTGGAATATTTACAGATGTAAACCAAAACAACTGAGTTGCTCTAAACTAAAAAGCAGGGATCTTATATAACTTATCTACATCAATCTCTGGCAGTGTCCAATTAGGCTGCGGCTCAAATTCTTGAACAATAACTTTCTCATCATACAACGTTTCTTCAGAATTTTTGTTCATATACTTATTTAAAAATGACCATCTCTTATTTGCATCAGTGTGCATCTTAAACTCTAAAAATATGTGTGTTTTTGTTACATCCCAAGACACCATGTCTCTCAAAATATGCAAATATAAAGCGTAGGTGTCTAATCGGCATGATGCTCATGGTAGCATGTCACTGCCCGTACGAGTCGCATTAGTAAGTCGTGAATGCAGCTTGGCACCCTTGCGGTATGTCTCTAGTAGGCACGAGGAACATCTTCGAATCGTGCATAATCTAGGACTCCACGTGTGATTCCCTTTAGGTTGCACATGATCTCCTCCTCCTCGCCTCCCTTTCCATGAGGGTCAAAATCGCAAGGGATTCGCCTCGCTATCGAAGACATGCCCGCGGGTATATCTGGGCCAACATCTACAAATGAATGGATTTAACGTCAGAACATACATAGTGAAAAAAAAAGCATAACACACTTGAAAATTAAAAATGAGTCTTACCAAAATCTTCATCCCAATCCTCTCCCTCCGGGAGTGGGAGGTCTGGATTACCAGTAAAATCTGTACGAGAATAGGGCTAGTCCTCCACAATAATTAACTTTCAGCAGAGCCAATAAAAAAGCTCTGGTCTCGAGGAAATTTGTTGACCACCCTCTACCCTTGGCATCAGAGCTACCCATCAGGCCATCTGTGGTTCCCTCGCTAGTGGTGTTGGGACTATGACCTCCTGACGCTGAAAAATTGGTAGTCATTCTAGGAAGAACAATACCAGGATAGACCCATAAAAAAAATTCTTCAACTTGGTCTTCTTTCATTTTTTTAACTGGTGTTTCATGTTTATTTTCATGCCCTCTACCCAGTTGTAGATGGTCGGTGTCAAGCAATCTACAGAAAGAAGAAATTGTGTCTTTGTTGCTTCGTGCAGTGCTGGCAATCCCGCAACTTGTGTGATGGTATGTAGCACTACTTTTAGTGCCAAGTCTGGGATAGTCTCGATATCAAATTTTCCACTACATGTTCCCTTCCGTGCCCCTAGACATACTTTTTTAATCACCATCTACATGCTCTCCATGCAAGGTTGGTTGTCGGTTAGGATTGGTGTTGCTCCCCTCCATGATAATCCTGCTATGAAATAGACATCAAAAACATTGATCTCAAGTTTTTGATCTCAAAGGATGAAATTTTCCAGATTCTCATCCCATATGTTGATCAAATACTATAGCATCTCCTCTTGAGCTTAGAGACACGGTGTTAAGAAGAACTTCTTCAGTCCACAGTCTTTGAGAGCTTCCATGCATCACTCATTTTTCATGGAAAGCATCCTCTTCGTTGTGTTCCCATTCTTTCCATTCAATTACCATTTTGCCACTTTCTACCTTAAAACATGTTCATATGGATCGTATTATCCATTTTTGAAGTTTGGATTTGTAAAAAATTGGGTATTTAACTTGCATTTTTTTCACAAAAATGGTCTATGTGGTTGGTGTTGAGTCTCAAATCTGCATCTTTCTTATACATCTTCCTAGACCTTTTTCACTCACCTGAACCTTCCAAGTTGTCAATATCATTGTATATTAATTGCAAAAGAGCATCTAAAATGGTTTTTAACTATATTTTGTGTCTGCTGTTTGATTTAGATTTTTTCTCATTTAGCTGCGGAATCTTGCCACTTTCCGCAGCTGCTGCAACTTTCCGCAGCCATTTTGTGAAAGTCTATGTTACAGTGTCTTCAGGAAAAACGAGCCACATGGGCAAGTCAGAAATGATGTGGACATGGATCGTGTCCTATTGGCTCGAGAAAATTCACCTAAGGAGGCTGCGGTCAAAGGTGGCCAAGTGGAAGTCAACCGTAGAGTCCCACGGTGACAGGACTCTGTTTCTCATCACGTGAGGATTTGCATGACCATTTCTAACTTACGGGAGACACATCAACACCTGTACACGGCTCCATAAGCCGAATCCAACATCCACTCTTTATAGATTTACTCCTCAACGCGGCCATGATCCTAGATCTCTGGACGTAATGGTTTACGTGTTTTCTATCAGCATAAACTTTAGGGAATTAGTTATATTTCCTTTGTTATAAATAATGCGTTTGCATACGCATATTAGATTAGTCTCAATTAGCCTCCAGATAGCTCTGTAATGTAATTACGTTTCCACTGTGCCGTAATATAACCTCTCTGTTATGAATGCATTTTAATATATAAGAAGACTCTGTTTCCAAGCGTAATTCGTACTTGAAGGCTGTTGCCAAGGCTGGTGCAGAGGGCCCCTACACACGCTGAGGATTTGTGCATTATTGTATAGTTATTGTTTTATTTCTTTAAGCTCATTGTGCCATAATTCATTCATGGGTTTATACATTGCATCTTTCATGGTATTTATGCTTCATCTCTGTTTATAATCTTTCATGCTTTACACTTTACTTCTGTCCATAATATTTCATGTTTTATGTTAACTGATCAGTGTTCTTGTTTCAGATTTCAAATAGGAAGCTCGGGCATTTGCATATCTTTTGACTAATGACATGGAATCAATATTGTTCTGTTGCTAATTTACTTTTCTTAGTTTCTGTTTAATTTCAGTACTGCTTTGTTTCTTTCAGTCTTGCTCATTTGCTTCAGTAGTCAGATTTAGATATATTAAATTGCTCATGTCATTTTCAGTTACCTCCGAAAGCCACAACTGGACTGATGGTGAGGGATTGAAGTATGGATGTGTAGTTTGATATTAGTTTACTTTCTACAAGTTAGATATATTAAATTGCTCATGATATTTTCAGTTACCTCCGAAAGCCATAGCTGGACTGATGGTGAGGGATTGAAGTATGAATGTGTAGTTTAATATTAGTTTACTTTCTGCAAATTAGATATATTAAATTGCTCATGTCATTTTTAGTTACCTCCGAAAGCCACAGCTGGACTGATGGTGAGGGATTGAAGTATGAGTGTGTAGTTTGATATTAGTTTCTTTTTCTGCAAATTAGATATCATGTTGCTCAAGTTGTTTATGGTTACCTCTGAAAGCCATAGCTGGACTAATGGTGAGGGATCAGAATATAAGTTGATGTAATTTGATTTAGATTTACTTTGTTGCAATTCTTGGATTTCTTTAAGCATAGTTTCTTTTGTGTTTAGATAGCAGCAAGGATAGTTTGGTTTTCATGCTCAATAGTTCACTGTTTTGATTTACTAGGTTAGCAGCACATTTTCATTTCCTTTCAAGTTTTGTTATTGTATGTTTCAAATTTCCTTTTGAAGTTTCAAGTTGGTAAATCATTATAAAGGATATCATTGCCTTGAACAATCATAACCATACTTGTTTTTATTTTAGAATTTCCATCTCACATTAGAAAACTAAAAACGACAAAAAGATAAGAAATAGGTTATCTTGCACATATAGTGCGCCACACTTCATCAGCTTTCGAATCCCGAATTGATAAATTAATGTAGCAATTTAGGACACACTAAATTGACCAAACATTTTGGCGCCATTTCCGGGGAAGTGTAACTAGGTAGCCAATTTCTTAAAAAAAAATAATAATAATAAAAGAAGGGAAAACTCGATAACTTCTTGAAGTATTCTCTCCTCTTGCACCTAGTGTGATCTAGAGGATCAGAAAAGAGAGTTATTGGTTTATTAATTTCTTAAGTATGCTCTCTTCTTGCACCTAGTGTGACCTGGAAGATCAGAAAGAGAATTATTAGCCCAACTTTTAAAAAAATATAAAATATAAAAAAATATAAAAATGACATGCATAGAGCAAGAGATTCTAGGGAAAGGTTTATAGCTAAAGCCAAGAGTTCGATTTTTACAACTCCATCTTCTTCAAGGCATAGACAAGAATCACCACCATCTACCCCTAGCCTTAAGATTTTTGGAATTCAAGGAACAGCTGAATTAGAGGATTCTCCTATACCACCTACTAAATCCCATTTAGAAAACAAAGAGACTCTCTCTCATCCTCCCTTGATAGAAGAACCAAAGGACTTTAAGGACTCTAAAGAAACTATCATGGAAGAGGAAAGAATAGATGGATTTGGAGGTAGAGGTAGAGGTAGAGGAGGAGAAAACAATGGAGACAACAATGGTGAAGATAATAATGGAAGAAATAGGGAAGGAGATAACTTGTTTGGATTCCCTATAGTTGATTAGGAAACTCATACAAAAATGAAAAATATCTCACCATATGTCCTCCCCAACTTTTATGGATTGCGAATTGAGGATCCTGAAACATTTCTGTTTGAGTTTGAAGTCGTGTGCCGAACCTATGACTATATGGAAGACTCTCAAAAATTCAAACTATTTCCTTCAACTTTGAAGGGAGCTGCTTTGAAATGGTTCATGGGATTAGCTACTCAATCTATTAGGACTTGGAATGATATGAAACAAACATTTTTGGATAGATACTTGGACTATTGTATGCCCACCAATCACAAGGATGAGGTATTCAAAATTATGCAAAAAGAAGATGAAAATTTGGAGGACTTACTTGAAAGATTTCAATACAACTTGAAAAGAGAAAAGATGAGAAACTTAGATGATGAAACCTTGAAAGCCCTCATATTAAAATCCATTAGAGATGAATGGATAGATATTTTAAACATGATGGGGAAAGGAGACATTTCTCAACTTCCACTTCGTGACATAACAGAACTATGTGTCCATCTCTCAACAGGAAAATCTAAAACAGGAAAAGGGCCTAGGGATCCTTCTCTTATTAGGGCTAACAAATCTGCAACTGGATCAGTAAGTAGGGCAGATATTGGTAATATGCTTGATGAATTCAAAACTGATATCTTAGGGAGCCTTAGTGAACAACTAGACACCCTTGAAATCCAAAACAAGCAGAAAGCAGAAACTGATGCTCTAGCCATCTTTTGTCCGAAATGTAGGAAGAAACATGCTTTAAGGGAATGTCCCTTGTATGCAAAAGTTGTAGAAACATGTATAATTTTCTCAGAGAATCATGAGATCAAGTATTGTCCTTCAATTCCTGGACTCAAAGCTGTTTTTCAAGAAGACCCAAATTCAGTAGAATTTCTCTGTTTTGTTGCAAGAAGACCTTGGCAGGGACAACAAACTCAAGGGTTTAACAACCCTATGAATCTTCAAACCCCACAAAATTGGAATCCTTGGCAACAACCTTGGCTCCAACATCAAAATCCATATCAGCCATGGGTACAAGGGATGCAAAATCCTTATGGGAGATTTGCTCAATTTTATCAATATCCTCCATCTTTTCAAAATCAACAAGCTCCATAACTTCCAAACCCAAATCCACAACTTTCATTGCCATTTCCACAACAACAACCTTCTCAACAAAATCCAAATCCTCAACTCATGCTCCCATACAAACAAAAGACAAATCAACTTCCAGCTCAGCCATTGCCAAATCCTAACAATAAAAATCCTCAGAATACTTACATGATAGAAGGACAACAATTTCCTACCTATATGATTGTTCCTCTCAATGATGTACAACTCAGATCTGGTAGAGTTTTAGAAAAACCTTATATAGATATTCAAGAACAAGATACCTCTGAGGAGGACTCTCTTAAAGTCAATGAGGGTTCTGAGGAAGCATCTCTTCAAAATTCAAACATTCAAAAAGAAAAATAAAATTTAACACCCACAACTCCTATAGTTGAGCAACCTACATCTTCATCTACACCTCCTTTTCTTGAAACACTACAAATTGACAAGGGGGTGGAAAAACAAATCTTGTTGCCTAAATATGATTTTCTAGATGAATTGAAGAATGTTTGTATCAAGATTCCCTTGCTACAAGCCATTCGAGAGATTCCTATTCTAGCCAAAACAATAAAGGAGTTGAGTTTTAAAAGACTAGGAAGGAAACTAAAAGATACAAGAATCCACCTGGTAGGAAAAATTGCAAATATCATGATGGGAAAAATTACCATGCAGAAGTATGTAGATCTAGGAAGTCCAATTGTCAAGACACATATAAATGGGATAGAAATTCCAAACACGTTGATTGACTTAGGGGCTGCTATTAACATTATGAGTAGACAAACTATGGACTAGCTAAAACTTCCTAACCTTTTTTTTACACCTACTTTACTGCAACTTGCAGATCGATCAATTATTAAACCAGATGGTGTATTAGAAGATATTTCAGTCTCCTTAGATTCCTGGGAATATCCGGTAGATTTTATGATTTTGACTCCCAAGAGTAATCTAGGAGGACACCCACTTATCTTAGGAAGACCTTGGCTAGCCACAGCTGATGCTTTTATTAGTTGTAGATCTAGGGATATGTACATTTCTAATGGTAATTCGACAAAGAAATTCAATTTGTATCCTCCAGCAAAAGCAATCACAGAAGTAGGAGACAATGAATGGGTTGATGATGAGGACACTATACAATCTGTCTTTACCATTTCTGAAATCAGTGAGGATAGTCAAATTCTGAACACATTAGAAAATTTTGAGATATCTTCAGAATATGACCCCACACAATTTCAATTGGAATCTGACATAGAATATTTATCATCAAGAAAAATGTCTCTTTACTCTATGGAAGAGTTTGGTAGTTCTACTATTGAGATTTTTCCAGGAAAAACATTGAATATCAACAAACATTTGGAAAAGTCACAACAAGAAGAACTAATCAAAATCTTGCAAAAACATTCTACTTCATTTGCATGGGAGTATACTGACATGAAAGGTATTGATCCTAAGACTTGCATCCATCATATCTATATTGAGGAAAACAGTAGACCAATTAGACAACCTCAAAGAAGGATGAATCCAAATCTTAGGGAGATAGTGAAAGAAGAGCTCCAAAAATTACTCAATGTAAACTTCATTTATCCAATTTCAGATAGCCGATGGGTTTCTCCTTTGGTTATAGTACCTAAAAAGAATGGTAAATGGAGGGTATGCATTGATTACAAGGAATTGAACAAAGCAACTTTGAAGGATCACTTTCCTTTGCCTTTTATCGATCAGGTATTAGATACATTAGCAAGTAAAAAGTACTTTTCATTTTTGGATGGTTTTAGTGGCTATAATCAAATTCAGGTAGCACCTGAAGATCAAGATAAGACCACATTTACTTGTCCATGGGGAACTTTTGCCTACCGAGTGCTTCCTTTTGGGTTATGTAATGCACCTACAACATTTTAAAGAGCATTACTAGGAATTTTTTTATTATCTAATCCATGATTGTGTAGAGGTTTATATGGATGATTTTACAGTTTATGGTAATTCATTTGAAGAGGCATTAGAAAATTTGGAAAAAGTTCTTATAAGATGTAAAGAAACAAACCTTTCATTAAGCCATGAAAAATGCTTTATGATGTTTACTGAAGGTATTGTTTTGGGGCATCATATTTCAAGAGATGGGATTAAGGTTGATAGATCAAAAGTTGAAGTTATCTCCAAGTTGCCTATTCCAAATTGTCAAAGAGATGTTAGAAGTTTTCTAGGATTTACTGGTTACTATAGAAGATTTATAGAAAACTTCACTAAAATAGCATATCCACTCTTCAAATTGCTTACAAAAGACTGTGAATTTAAATGGGATCCTGATTGTCAATCAGCTTTTGAAACTTTGAAAACAAGAATATCTGAAGCACCTATCTTGAGAGGACCAAATTGAAAACTTCCTTTCCATATTTCTACAGATGCTTCAGATACAGCTCTTGGAGTTGTGTTGGGTCAAAAAGATTTAATTCCTTATGCCATTTATTACACCAGTAAAAATTTGACTCCCACAGAGTTGAACTATACTGTGACTGAAAAAGAGTTCTTAGCTGTTGTTGATGCAATTAATAAGTTTAGACATTACATAACAGGCTATGAAACTTTTATTCATACTGACCATTCTGCAATTAGATATTTAATGAACAAACCTGTTACTAATGGCAGAGTGACAAGATGGCTCTTACTTTTGCAATAATTCAATATTACTGTGTTGGATAGACCAGGAAAACAAAATACAGTAGCTGATTTCTTGTCTAGGATTCAGAATACTAAAGAAGATTCTCCTGTAGAGGGTAAGTTTCCTGATGAATACTTGTTTGCAGTAACTATTAAGACTCCTTGGTATGTAGATATTGCTAACTATTTGGTTACAGGGAAACTTCCTTCACATTTATTTCCAAGTGAAAAACGAAAAATTATTCAGGAGAGTTCAAAATATTCATGGATTTCTAACAAATTGTTTAAAACAGGGCCAGATCTTGTGATCAAAAGATGTGTCAGGGAAGATGAAATGCCTGATATTCTTAAGGCATGTCATGATGAACCATGCGGAGGACACTTTGCAGACA
The DNA here is from genome assembly GCA_034641835.2 of Pinus albicaulis. Taxonomy (NCBI): domain Eukaryota; kingdom Viridiplantae; phylum Streptophyta; class Pinopsida; order Pinales; family Pinaceae; genus Pinus; species Pinus albicaulis. The sequence continues at coordinate 737,063,028 of CM076582.1, forward strand.
AAAGGACGGCCTATAAAATCCTCTCTTTAGGATATTATTGGCCTTCCCTCTTCAAAGATGCAAAACAATATGTCAAAAGGTGTGACAGCTGCCAATGAGTAGGGAAACCTACCCTTTCAAATGAAATGCCATTGCAAACACAGGTACTCATTGAACCCTTTGAAAAATGGGCTTTAGATTTCATTGGACCTATTAATCCACCATCTAAGCAAAAGAAGAATATATTGGTTTGTACTGATTATGTTACTAAATGGGTAGAAGCTAAAGCATTAGTATCTGCTACTGAAAATTCAGTTGTTCATTTTCTTTATGAGGATATTTTTACTCGCTTTGGTGTTCCAAGAGAAATTGTGATAGATCAGGGGAGCCAATTCACATCAAATTTGGTGGAGAAGTTGATGGAAGAATACAAAATCAAGCACAGAAGATCTACTCCTTACCATCCACAAGCAAATGGTCAAGTGGAGTCCACAAACAAAGTTCTTGAAAGTATCATCACCAAACTGTTCATCTACATAGAAGAGATTGGGCAGAAAGGCTTCCAGAAGCCTTGTGGGCCTACAGAACTACATGGAGGAATACAACAGGACATTCTCCCTATGAACTTGCTTATGGGAAAGAAGTATTGCTCCCCATTGAGTTCCAAGTCAAGACCTTCAAGATAGCAGTTCAGTTGGGGATGGACTTATCAGAAGCCCAAAAGCATAGAATGGAGCAGTTGAATGAGCTAGATGAGATCAGACAAGAGGCAATTCTAAGAACTGATATAGTTCAATATCAAAGAGCTAAATGGCATGACAAGTACATCAAAGAGAAGAAGTTTCAAGAAGGAGATTGGGCATTATTATTCGATTCCAAGTTTAAAGATTTTCAAGGAAAATTTCAGACTCATTGGCTTGGGCCATATGAGATTGACAAGATCTTTAGCAATGGAGCGGTAAGAATCAAGACCATTGATGAGTTTCAAACTCCTCTTATTGTGAATGGCCACAGATTGAAAATTTATCATAAGCCACTCTCAAAAGAGGAATTTGTCAAAATGTTTCAAGAAAATTATGCAATCAGGTTGGTACAAAAGAATTCTTCTTCTCCACCAGCCTAGCTTTTGTTCTTTTCAGTTAAAAAAAAAAAAAAAAAATTGTATAAGGCTGAAAACCAATCACTGATTGGCAGTCTTATACAGAAAATATTGGGTGAAAATCAGGAACACCTGACACCCTATATTTTCCAAAAAAAAATCTCTCTCTTTCATTTCACAAGTCTTGTGACCACCCACTCCATTCCATTCCACTTCATTTCACTCCACTTCATTCCATTTCACTTCATTTTTCATTCCATTTTACCAATAAAATTCTTTTTCATGACCATTTCCATTTAGTCATTTTTCATCCGTTCATTTCCATTCACCCAAATAATAGTTGTGTCAGTTTCCGCAGCTGACATCTGTTTCCGCAGCTGACACCAGTTTCCGCAGCCAGAAGCAGATTCCGCAGCTACCACTTTGTTTTCAAAAGAATGTACAGCCAGATGTTATTTCCATAATCTTGAAATAAAATGCAGGTATGAGGACCAAAAATGAAGACATGGAGCATTCAAGATATCAATGAGGAGCAACAAATTGAAGACCAAGAAAAAAAGGCAAAGATTCCAAGGTATGAGTAAAAATTCATTTCAAATGGAATTTAAAACACATTTTTATATAGTTCTAAACCATAAGCTCCATCCATTATGTGCAATGATTATATTGACAAACACCGTAACCCTTTCACGATCTCCATATGATCTTCTTGCATTCATTCTCAAACGGTCCCATAATTAAACCTCCGATCTTCACTCATACTCTGATATTCCACCTATGAAAATGAGACGTAGTTGATTTGAATACGGCTTCTTTTAGCCGCATAAAATCCATAGCCGTTGTTTAAACGTGCTTACATTTATTTTGCAGCCACCAAATTTCAAACACTGCCGGATGTGTTATACTCTTCCTATTGTTCTATTAATCTCACAGCCGTATCTCTGCCGTGCTCACGAAACCCTTCTCTGTTCCGCTTCTCTCCATCTCATTCTTTGTTACGCTACAATCTGTATACCCACTCTCTGATATATACATGCAGTCATCGTGCTCATTTCTGTTCATTCAGCCGTCCTACTTCCATTGAACTCTCCTCACGCAGGCAAGTTTTTAAAGAGCAGAAAGAAAGATGGGTAAATTGTTGAGAGCAGAACCAGAAGGACCTAAGTTCATGGAAGGATATCCGCAAGTCAGGGATATATTGAAGAATGCAAAGTGGCTGCGGTTTATCCAAAAGTTTAGAGGCTACCATAAAGAAGTGACAAAATCTTTTGCAAGGTCGTTCAATGGCCTGGAAGTAGAGATTGGAGACCTTAAGTTTACGGTGAATGAGGCATCTATAGCATCTGCCACAGAACTTCTTCAAGAGGGTGAACGATGGTTTAAGAACAAAAGCATTAGTGATGAAGCTTGGAGAGTAATTCTACATAACCCAAGTATGGACATAAATATTTTTAAAAGAGGAATTCTTGTTCATTCTTTGAAAGAGGAATGGGCTACTTTGCTGCTAGTTGTTCAAAAATTTATCACCTGTGAAGGCTGTTTTGGGTCCATGTATATGTACCATACCAGATTACTGATGAATTTTCTAGATAATCAAACTCTCAATCTTCCATATTTTCTATTAAATTGTTTGAAGAAGATGTATGTGACTGTTCAGAAACATTTAGGGGATGTAGAACCACATCTATATCACCATGGTCTTGTAAAAATTTTGATTTAAAAAGAGTTAAAGGAGAAGAAGGACACATGGGAACAATTTTTGATTAGAAATTTCTTTGAGGAACCACAAGAAATTCCTGAAGGTAGCACATCAAGAAGGAGTAGGAGAAAAAGAAAAAATGATGAAACTCAAAGTAATCCTACTAGTACAATTGAAAGAACTAGTAGGGAAGAGAGACTGTCAAAAAGGAAGAAGAAAGAAACCAAGGGTAAAAAGCCAATAACATCAAAAGAGAGAAAAAGTATTGAGGCTATACATCAAACCCCTTCTTCCGAAGAAGAAGATCATCAAGTGTTATCTGAGAGATTGGTTCATCTTCAAAAACAGTTATCTATATCCAAGAAGAAAGAGAAAGGGAAACAAAAGCAAAAAGATAGTGGTCCATAGCATGTGAGAAGAAGTTCCAGGCTTAAGGGGAAGTTGAGGAAAACGCAAATGAAGGGACCTCATTTTATCAATTTAGGAGAAGAAACATCTGAACAGTCCCCAGCTGACCATAGTCCATCTCACTCTCAGTCAGTCAGTGAACCTGGTTCATTTCACTCTCAGTCAGACATTGAACATAGTCCATCCCATTCTCAGCCAGATGTTGATGTGAGCCCTTCTCAGCCAGATTTTGAATACAACTCTCCTTCACGGCACTTTGGGGACAACCCAATAAAAATGACACCTGATATAGACCCCAAGCAGCAAGAAGTATATGATTATATAGAATCTTTAGAAAAAGTAGCTATAGGTCCCAGTACTTCATCCATTCAGCCTCACACAGTACAAAATGATCTAGTCCAATCACTGAAACAGGAAGTCTTTGAGCTAGAGCTTTTAAATAAACACATTAAAAATGAAAATGAGGCATTGAAAGAATAAAGAAAATTGGACAAAATAATTCATGATAGTACCATGCTACATCTGGGAATATGGCAGAAGAAGAACAAGAAATTGAAAAAGAAATGCCAGAAGTTAAGCAGAGCACTGGTTAATATCAAATTTAGATGCTTAATGAAGAAGCCCAGGATGTTAGCAGCACCAAGGAAGAAGAGGAGAGGATTGGATGTACTGGCTGAAGTATCAAGGCATATGAACTGAAGAAGGATTATCAAAATTTTGGTTGCATGAGGACATGCAACACCTTCACAGTGGGGGTATGTTGAGTCTCAAATCTGCATCTTTCTTATACATCTTCCTAGACCTTTTTCACTCACCTGAACCTTCCAAGTTGTCAATATCATTGTATATTAATTGAAAACGAGCATCTAAAATGGTTTTTAACTATATTTTGTGATGCTGTTTGATTTAGATTTTTGCTCATTTAGCTGCGGAATCTTGCCACTTTCCGCAGCTGCTGCAACTTTCCGCAACCATTTGTGAAAGTCTATGTTACAGGTGTCTTCAGGAAAAACGAGCCACATGGGCAAGTCAGAAATGATGTGGACATGGATCGTGTCCTATTGGCTCGAGCAAAATCACCTAAGGAGGCTGCGGTCAAAGGTGGCCAAGTGGAAGTCAACCGTAGAGTCCCACGGTGACAGGACTCTGTTTCTCATCACGTGAGGATTTGCATGACCGTTTCTAACTTATGGGAGACACATCAACACCTGTACATGGCTCCATAAGCCGAATTCAACATCCACTCTTCATAGATTTACTCCTCAACGCGGCCATGATCCTAGATCTTTGGACGTAATGGTTTACGTGTTTTCTATCAGCATAAACTTTAGGGAATTAGTTATATTTCCTTTGTTATAAATAATGCGTTTGCATACGCATATTAGATTAGTCTCCATTAGCCTCCAGATAGCTCTGTAATGTAATTACGTTGCCACTATGCCATAATATCACCTCTTTGTTATGACTGCATTTTAATATATAAGAAGACTCTGTTTCCAAGCGTAATTCGTACTTGAAGGCTGTTTCCAAGGCTGGTGCAGAGGGCCCCTGCACACGCTAAGGTTTTGTGCATTATTGTATATTTCTTGTTTTATTTCTTTAAGCTCATTGTGTCATAAGTCATTCATGTGTTTATACATTGCATCTTTCATGGTATTTATGCTTCATCTCTGTTTATAATCTTTCATGCTTTACACTTTACTTCTGTCCATAATCTTTCATGTTTTATGTTAACTGATCAGTGTTCTTGTTTCAGATTTCAAATAGGAAGCCCGGGAATTTGCATATATTTTGACTAATGACATGGAATCAATATTGTTCTGCTGCTAATTTACTTTTCTTAGTTTCTGTTTAATTTCAGTACTGCTTTGTTTATTTGAGTCTTGCTCATTTGCTTCAGTAGTCAGATTTAGATATATTAAATTGCTCATGTCATTTTCAGTTACCTGCGAAAGCCACAACTGGACTGATGGTGAGGGATTGAAGCATGAATGTGTAGTTTGATATTAGTTTACTTTCTGCAAGTTAGATATATTAAATTGCTCATTACATTTTCAGTTACCTCCGAAAGCCACAGCTGGACTGATGGTGAGGGATTGAAGTATGAATGTGTATTTTGATATTAGTTTACTTTCTGCAAATTAGATATATTAAATTGCTCATGTCATTTTCAGTTACCTCCGAAAGCCACAGCTGGACTGATGGTGAGGAATTGAAGTATGAGTGTGTAGTTTGATATTAGTTTCTTTTTCTGCAAATTAGATATCAGGTTGCTCAAGTTGTTTATGGTTACCTCCGAAAGCCATAGCTGGACTAATGGCGAGGGATAAAAATATAAGTTGATGTAATTTGATTTAGATTTAATTTGTTGCAATTCTTGGATTTATTTAAGCATAGTTTCTTTTGTGTTTAGACAGCAGCAAGGATAGTTTGGTTTTCATGCTCAATAGTTCACTGTTTTGATTTACTAGGTTAGCAGCACATTTTCATTTCCTTTCAAGTTTTCTCATTGTATGTTTCAAATTCCTTTTGAAGTTTCAAGTTGGTAAATCATTATAAAGGATATCATTGCCTTGAACAATCATAACCATACTTGTTTTTATTTTAGAATTTCCATCTCACATTAGAAAACTAAAAACGACAAAAAGATAAGAAATAGGTTATCTTGCACATATAGTGTGCCACACTTCATCAGCTTAAGAATCCCGGATTGATAAATTAATGTAGCAATTTAGGACACACTAAATTGACCAAACAGTTGGCGCGACTGTTTCTCAAACAATCGTGCCAATGGGCACGCCCTAGTTTAGGAAAATGAGCAATTGGCACGAGTTTGTGCCCTAAGCCTGTGCCAACCACTGTGCTCTAAAATTTTCATTTCCTCCCCCAGAAATCAAAATTGGAGGTTGCAAGTAGTAAAATATGGCTTAAATGGAAGGGAGAGATATCAAATCTTACCTGGAACTAATGGATTTGAGATTGGTATGTTGGATCATCTACTCTCGTCACAACAAGATCACACTGTAAAATGGGTAACTATTGCTCCACAAGAGGTAAAAAAGTGCAAAGTAATCATTTTTACCATTTCTGGCATTTTATAGCTTTTCACAACACAAATTAGGTTTTAAGACATGTTTTTCGATTATTTTATTATATTATTTTCAAGAAATGGGTTTTCTATGTGTCTCTTGTGCAGCAACATGTTTTCAGGCCATAGTGATGAAGTAACAAGTTAAATTTTATAATTTTTCGAAATCGGTAAAAATACGAAAAAGTCACTACTGGAGTCATATTTCAGCTCTTTTCTAACTCTCTAAAATTGAAAAGATTGCCGAGACTATTGTCATTTTGAACTCATTAAATGGCTACGAAGCGATATCTACCCAGTATATGTTTACCCCTTTTTCAGGCTGGGATAGATTATTTACAAAAAAGGATTACCTTAGCCTATCATGACTAAGAGGTTCTTTCAAATATTGTTTTCTACCTTTTCAGATCTGAGAGACTATTTATGAAAAGGGCCATGATGGAGTTTTCTTTTCTGCCTTATTTTCAAACTCTCTAAAACATGAAAAGATGTCGAGTTCTCCCTTTGTCAGACTTGTTAAAACCTAATGACATTGGACTTCGTCGCCATGACGTTGACATCAGACTTCGTCACCATGAATTTATTCGAGTTCCTCCTTCCTAGGGCTCATAAAATGTACTAGGTTGGATTTTTCCGAAGGAAAAAATTACAGCACAATAATATGCTATCCCCTTCAATATTTTTTTTAAAAATAATTGGGGTACTTGCCATAAATGGTGGGGGAAAATGGAGCCAAGTTTTAGTTATGTTGGTAGTATCTCACTCTTGAACATGGCACTTGTATGCATTCATTTCAGGTTGGGAACATCTCATTTCATCATTTTTGCCTCCATGGGTTTGGGTAATCTCTTTTAACCTCTCATCTACTCTTTGCCTCGTCATCATGACTTTAGATATTTTGATGTCAAATACTGCCAAATCCAGTGTCGTGTCACTGATATATTAATGAGAAGTCTACCTCTACAGTTTGCATCTTTCCCTTTGATTCTCTGTTGGTCCGGATTCACTATCATCATGTTCCTCTATCTCGTGTCGATGATGTGGGAAACATTATGGCCCACCTTTGATCAGGTCACTTCCTTTCGTCTTCATCTTATTATCCAGGAATTTGATCTAGAGACTCCCTTTTGGTACCTTGGAGCCTACATGCCTTAATGGCATGTTTTTCGCATTCAACGCAAGGTCCACGTATTGGCCTTCGATCGAGTGATTCTACGGATTTTCGACGCCATATCACTATTCACATTCCGTGGATTGTACCAGTTGTACCTTGAGATCCATTGTAATTATTGGTGGTTTCTCTTGTGCATGTTAACAACTTTCATCATTGGCTAGTAATCAGGTGATTTTCTTGCATGTTCGACTTCAGCTCATATATTCGCATGCTTGAATTTGTACTTATTTAGGTTGAGATAGAGTGCAAGACCCTGGGTTTTGTTTGATAAAATCTAGGCTGTGGATTTTGTGGATTATCATGGCTTGTTACATGACTCTTTTTTATTAGATGGCTACGACCATACCTGAGTCTATTTATTGATCCTTACTACTGGATGGCTGCATCCATACCTCGGATCTCAGTTTTTATGTACTCAACTATGGATGGTTGTGCCCATACTAGATGTTCGTGTATCTGAGATATCAGTTGTATTTGTAATTTAAGGTCTTCCGACAATGGTGTTTGGTTCGAACACATTCTCATAAAGAATTTCGCCCCTCCCTCTCCCTCTAACCTCATGCTTTAGGGGGCATCTGTTACACAGCATTTTTTCACTGTCCCTACAATCCCCATCTCGCCCATTGGAGGGTCATTTCTGTGATCAATAAGTAGTGTCATGCCTTGTAAAGACCATCATTGTATCCTTTTACATGAGAGTAATATTCCTTTTGTTGACAATTCTTTGAGAAGTTACTCAAAAACCCTTATTTTTTCATTGGCGCGAGTAGTCAGTTATACCCTTGCGCCGAAGAGGAAGATTAACACTGGGCCCCGCGCTAGCTGGCACTCTATCTCAGTTAGCCACCCGCGCCGAGCTGTTTATGGAATGTCTTTTAAAAATAGAGGTGGAGATTCTACTCCAGCAAATTCGAGGATGAGTCATTGGGAGTGGTTGAACTGAATAAACCACAGACTCCCTCCTTTAGTTTATGGATATTTCCTCTTATGGGAACTTCCTAAAGGATAGGCCTACCTCCCACCTTTTTAGGGATCCTAACCTCCTCCTTTTCCTCTATAAAAAGAATATATCTCCCTTTGCATAAGCTAACTGAACATGGAGAATGGAACATACTATAGCTGAACTATTGAAGAGATAGAATAAGAAGGAATTACGTTGAGATAGCTTGTATCCATGTCTTCTGAGAGAGCTTGAGTCCATATCTTCATCCCGTCTGAATTCCCTAAGAGAAATCTGAGATGCACTTCAGCTGAACCCCGCTGGAGGAGACTGCGATAACAAATCATTGGTTGTAACTCTTCCTTCTATCAATACATATACATGAATATTGTTTGGTTCCCATTTTGTATTATGTTAGATGTTTAATGCAATATTCTTAGCCCTGTTTGACTAGCTAGTAGTTATGAATGAAATTATTATGTCGTATGTTGTTCTTGTTTTTTTTTCTATGTGCAAGTATCCGAGCATGACTGCAGAAGGATTGTGACCTGCCAAGGTGGGAGTGGGAGGCCACCACCACTACAGCCACGATGACAGTGTTGGATTCCAGGTAGGTTGATCTATCGTGTCCTCTTTTCATTCAGTAATTAGGAGTCAACACTCTATCATGTCTCTTTGTTTCTAGACCCACCCTAGCGCTAGAGGGATCGTCTCTATCCGTAGAGAGGATTTACCTACTTAACCCCTCAACTTCCACAACCTTACCCTATTTTTCCATCACAATATTTTCCTCAACCTGTTCAACCCTCTCAACCTCAAAATCCAAACCCACAACTTTCATTACCATTTCCACAAAAGCCAAATTAACTGCCTATTCAGCCACTTCCAAATCCAAATAATGAAAACTCACAACCTGTATACAATGTAGAAGGGCAAAATTTCCAAACTTACATGATAAATCTGTTATATCTAAAAAAAATTCAACTTATATCTGCTAAAGTATTGGAAAATAATTCACCATCTCTTGTTATCCAAGAATTTGAGAGAAATGACCTCTATGAGAAAGAGACATTTCTTCATCAAGAGGAAGATCGTAAAAAAATCCACCCCTGTACATTCTCATGATACTCCAATAATCTCAACTCCCATTATAGAACAACCTCTAGTTTTTGTTCAAAATCCACCTTTTCCTGAAATATTGAAAATTGACAAAGGGGTAGAGAGATTGTGTTTCCTGATTACAAAATGATAGATGAAATGAAGAATGTTTGTATAAAAATTCATTTGTTAGAGGTTATCAAATAAATAGAAATATTTCCAAAGACAATCAGGGAGTTAAGTATTAAGAAACCGAGAAGAAAAAGAAAAGAATTTAAAAGAATCCAATTAGTTGGAAAAATTTCAGATATCATGATGGGAACGAAAACAACTCAGAAATATATAGATTTAGAAAGTCTCATTGTGTAAACACATATTAATGGTATTGATATTCCAAAAACATTGATTGATTTAGGGGAAGCTATCAATATCATGAGTAAACAAACTATGGATAAATTGAAATTTCCTAATATTCAATATATACCTACACTATTGCAATTAGCAGACATATTTGTTATCAAACCTATTGGTGTGTTAGAATATGTGTTTGTATCCTTAGATTCTTTGGAATATCTAGTTGATGTTATGATCTTAACACCCAAGAATAATCTTGGAGGACATCCATTGATTCTAGGTAGACCATGGTTAGCTACAATTGTTATGGTTTTATAAGTTGTATATTTGGTGATATGTTCATCTTTGATGGAATTTCGACAAATAAATTCATATTATATCCTCCAGAAAAAACAACAATAGAGGTAGAAATTTAAGAATGGATAGATGGTGATAATGCAAACTTTGATAAATGACCAATTTTTTCTACTTCACAAATAGATGAAGAAGATCATATTTTGAATTTAATGGAAAATAATGAATCTTCCTCATATTGTGAAAACAAATCAAAATTTTCAAGAATAATGTAATATTGAATATCTATCATCTCATCAAATGGCTTCACATTCTATGAAGAAATTTGGAAATTATTTAACTAAAAAATTTCCAAGGAAAACTTTGAATATCAATGATAATCTGGAAAAATCTTGAAAGAAAGAATTAGTGAAGATGTTAAAAGAAAATTACTCTTCTTATGCATGAGAATACACTGATATGAAAGGAATTGATCCTAAAACTTGTATGTATCATATATATATTGAAGAAAATTCCAGAAAAATCCAAAAACCCTAGATGAGGATGAATCCAAACCTAAGGGAAATTTTTAAATAAGAACTACAAAAATTGTTAAATGTGAATTTCATTTATCCAATGTCAGATAGCTAGTGGGTCTCGCCATTGGTAATTTTTCTGAAAAATAATGGAAAATGGAGATTATGCATTGATTATAGGGAATAGAATAAAGATACTTTAAATGATTATTTTTCACTTCCTTTTATAGATCAGGTCCTTGATACATTGGCAAGGAAAAAGTATTTTTCATTCTTGGATGGTTTTAGTGGATATAACCAAATCCAAGTGGCTCCAGAAGATCAAGATAAAACAACCTTTACCTGTCCATGGGGAACTTATGCTGATCGAGTACTTCCTTTTGGGTTATGTAATTCACCCACAACATTCCAAAGGGTCGTTCTAGGCATTTTTCCTGATCTAGTTCATGATTGTGTGGAAGTTTACATGGATGATTTTACTGTCTATGGAAACTCTTTTGAAGAAGTTCTTAAAAATTTGGAAAAAGTAATCACTAAGTGTAAAGAAGAAAATCTCTCATTAAGCCATGAATTTTTTTTTATGATGTTTACTGAGGGAATTGTTTTAGGCCACCATATTTCAAGAGACAAAATCAGAGTGGATGCATATAAACTAGATTTCATTTCTAAATGATCAATTTCTACTTGTCAAAGGGATGTTAGAAGTTTTCTTGGTTTTACTTGATATTATAGAATATTTCCCCACTTTTAAAATTTCTTACAAAATATTGTGAATTCATTTGGAATTATGACTGCCAGAAAGCTTTTGAAACATTGAAAGAAAATATTTCCCTAGTACCCATTTTAAGATGAACAAATTGGAAGCTACCTTTTCACATTTCAACTAATTCTTTAGATACAAATTTAGGGGTTGTATTAGGACATAAATATTTGAATCCTTATGACATTTACTATACAAGAAAAAAATTGACCCCTACATAGCTCAATTACATTGTAACAGAAAAAGATTTTTTAGCTGTTGTACACGCTATCAATAAATTCAGACATTATATCACTAGTTATGAAACGTTCATTCAAAAAAATCATTCTACTATTATATATTTAATGAATAGATCTATTACTAATGGAATAATTACAAGATGGTTATTTTTATTACAAGAATCAATGTTACTATTTTGGATAGAGTCAGAAAGCAAAACACAGTTATTGATTTTCTATCTAAAATCCAAAATGATGATAACAATGTCCCTGTAGAAGATAATTTTATTGATGAATATATTTTTGTAGTATCTATTAAATCTCCTTTGTTTGCATATATCGTTAATTATTTTCCAAAGGGAATTTTTCATCATAATTGTCTCCTCGAGAGAAAAGAAAGGTTATTCAAACTAGTGCATCTTATTCATGGATAAATGAAGAATTGTACAAGACAGGTGTTAGTATGAAATCTTAACAGAAGTCTACGAAAAGAGATCACTTTAGGTGCACATGAAAAACAACCCTAAAAAAAAATGAGGTTATTCAACTTCTTAGATCTGCAATAAACAGTCGAAACAAATACAAAATAAACCCAGATCTATGCAAATAAAGCAACTAACCAACAAAATGAAATAATAGTTTCTCTAAAATATCCAATGGACAAGACAAGAATTATAAAGAATTTTTTGTATTATCTAACATCTGGGAAGGGAAAATAGAGAGTCCCCCTCAATGGAATGGGTTCTTGGTTGTCCCTAAATACTTCAGCTTCAGAGTTTCTCTCTTAATGGTTGTAGAATACCCAAGACATGCAGAACTCAAAGGGAGCTCAATAAGCAAAAGAAAATAAAAATGAATCAAAGATAGACAATGATAAGAGGATCAAACTTCGACCATGATAAAAGATAAAAGGTAAGAAATGAATGGAAAGCCCTTATATTTATAACAAAATATGAGTTATCCTTGATAATGGTGCATAATAAAATATTATTAACCAAAAACTAGATCTAACTGCTTGGAATATTTTATTATATTTTCTTGGAGAGAAAAGGAATTTAAATTGGATAAATCCATTTATTTAGAAATAATAAAATAAAATATTTATTTATCATTTCAAGGATGGGATCAAATGTATAAATAAACAAATAATGATTTTTTTATTAATCCTATATGATTTAGTCAAATTTAACAAGGAATATTAATTAAATAATGATTTAATTAATTAATCCTAGAGAATAATAAGATAAATAATGATTTATCTAATTATTTCTCATTAATTGGGTTAAATATGACCAGGAATATAGTTAAAGAGAAGTTTAATTAATTATTCCTAGAGGAAAATTAAATAAATAAGGATTTATTTAATTATTCCCCATGGGGTTTTCTATTTCGGAAAAGAATAACTTAACAAACTATGCTTTATTAACTTATTTCTTAGTGAAAGAAATTTCACTATAGTAAAATTGGTCTTACATGGTGTATTTCGATGCATCTAATTATACATAGTTAGATGACCAAAAATTGGTGTAACAGATTTCCCCTCAACGTGCGAGCATTAGGAGCTAATCGTATGACCGAAGTACGTTGTAAGAACACAATCAGTAGACACCGAAGGGAATTCATAGAGAGAGAGAGAGAGATATATACGTAGGCGAAGTGAAGCATGAGAGGATAATAACCCTGAGGGGGCGAGACTGACAACCGTAAGTCTCCTTTAATGGTTGAGTACCTGTATACAATGAGGTAGGGGAGGCATACCTATGCTCGCTGAGATAAAAAAATACAAAGAATAATGGTTCCCCCAATAAAATAAAATTGAGCTATTAAGTACATGATATGTTGGCGTAAACATGGGCCAGACAAAAACATAATGAATCCCACATACATATTGCACCTCAGACAATAGCCAAGACTGAATACAATAATATTTGAGTACATGAGATATAATAACAACTAGAGAAGCCCTGATAAATAGGAAAGGGCTCTGAAAATATAAATGGATCATATAAGTGATACATGCATGCTAGAGGCACAGTGCACTGCAAGTAGCTGAGGTTGAACCCATCAAATCCGCGGAGCTGCATCTGAGGCTATAGAAGAGAATGAGGTCATTCGGGCATGTGGAGGCTACTTGAAAAGCCACCCCATCATGAGGTCCGAAACATCTCACAAACACCAGGGAATCACTAGATCAATCTGCTGGATCATTGAACTATCTAGTCTATAAATCTCGATCATGTTGAAGTGGAGCGAATGAGAAATAATCAAGTCAAAGGGCAACGAGGGGTCCTTTTTCCTGATCCGAGGAACCGAACAATGATGGAAGCTGGAACCAATATCCAGCTCCCTCTAAACTTGTCTTCTGGAATGAATGTGTTGATGTCGACAAAAGGAGGTCTGCCATAGGTGAAGCAATGAGGGTCCTCAACTAAGGCACAAGGGAATATAATAGAGAGACTGACACCAGGGATGCTGATGGAATGGGGGATACTAATTAGAAAACAAACAACTTCCCTTGTCAGAGCATAAAAATCATGGATGACTTGGCAGCAACTGACTTGACTCCTAAGGAGATGGAGGACAGTGGGATTGGAGGCCAAAAAGGGCTACACAAGAGAGGGAAAAGGCATGAATGGATGGAATACTATAACAAGATGCAAGAGGGATGCGGTACAGACTCCATGAATGTGATGATGACTCAACTCGGATGCTCTGAACAAGGGTGATTCGATGATGCTGCCACACAGAATAGGCCCAGTTTGGACCATAAAAGCATGAGAAAAAGATGGTTACTCGTGAAAAAAATCAACAATGGCATCAAAAAGTATGAAGGCTAAGTGGTGCCCCATGTACAAGTGGCTCAAGTGCATAAATTCAGTTTTGAGAGGTAGTGAAGTGACCCTTCTTGGAAAAAAAGGCTTTTGGGTGAAGTATCAAATCAACAAAAACAAACGAATACCCATTTTAGAGCTTGGAGAGATATTTCAAATGGTGTTTATGATTCGTTAAACAGAGCTATGGTTTGGTCACAATTGGCGAAATACAAATTAGGGTTTCTCTTTTAATAGGGCGGTCTCCCTTCAATTTGATTCATTTGCAAGTGTAGCTATGGTGAATGTGGATAGAAGGAAAAGGCCCTAAATATTGTGGAAATCATAGCAGAAAAGATATCCATTGGAGACATGATCCGCGACTTTCAGGAAGGTGTCCTTAAAGCTTATTGGAAGAAAGGTTCATGGTGAAGAATCAAGGTAAGAAAGGAATACACGAATGAACTACTAGAGAAGGTCTAGAATCATCCCCACCCACCAAGTCAAACATGGGGACTAAGTGGTAATTAAGGTATCACATGAAGTAGAATATTTGAAGATATGGTATCAAGCATCTACAATGGCTCGACAGAGAGGCCGGTAGGAAAAACTATCCAAGGAATGCGAGGATAATCAACCATACCTATATTGACGGGGTCTATGCTGAGACTTATGAAAATCAAGTGAGAAGGTGGCCAAGGCTGTCATCATTTCCCCAAGCATATGTGGTGGAGGGAAGTGATATGGTATGCTAAGGTGGGAATGATGCCCCTAGCTAGAGGTTAGTCAACAACAATGTCTAAGGGATTGGGTTGGTGATGTAATATGGAGGAATTATTAAGGGGATCATCCCTAAATTTATCTGCAAATGATTTAACGCTCTAGAGGTTCTTCTAAATAGGGAAGAATAATGGTACTAGAGTCAACACTACCAGATGCACTAGGAGGGTTGTGTAGAGTTTCTTCTCCTGGACTCTCAAATATGGGTGCCCCCTTACCAAACCATTGGGTGTCAATGTAATGGCCACAAGGTTTATGTGGTTAGAATGGAAGGGTTTTAAGTAAGGGGTTATTGAACAAATCAGCCTCACTACGAATGAAGCCTTTGGACTCCACACCATGTTGGTCACGGGTCTGCTACGAAAGAAAGTACGCACAATGGTGCATATCATCCCAAATATAATTAGGTGTGGTCATGCCTTCCATAATGTCTTCATTTGAATGGAATATGGGGGGATTGGAGGAAGGGAGACCACATGATGCGGCGGAGCTACCTGGTGCATCATCGTGGGAGATATGGTTCACATAGGCATCACTACGGAGGGTAGATGAAGAGCTAGTAGAGAAAAATATACCGATGTTGAGCCCAAGGTGATCATCGAAGAAGGTTCATTTGAAATAGAAGGGAACTCCTCGGAGAAATGTTCCACCAAGGATCTCATGGATGATGACAAATAGTGGATGGTAGCCATAGATTCTGCCATCTCGACATCAGGATGAGGTATGAAAATTTCCTCAAGTTCTACCAAAGCATAACGCACAAGTAGAGGGGTACATGATCCACTATGAGCGGCCTCTATTTCACAAATAGCTTCAAGGGTGTCACAAAATTTTTTGAGGAGGGGACATAGGTGACAATAGTAGCCATAAATATCACACAAAGCACAAGGATGGTTCATGTGCAATGATTTGAGTTTCTTATTTGAATCTGGTAAGGTAACATGTGTTGGCAATATGATGCAATGTGTTTTCCTTGATGGCAACCTACTTGATGAAGTTGTCCTTGATGGAAACCTACTTGATGAGTTGCGTTTTGATAGCAACCTATTTGTTAAAGATGTAAAAATGATGTATCTACATATCAGTTCAGAAGTAGCAAAAAAAGGAATTTCAGTAAGTTCCAGAGAAATGAAAAATATAATATGTCACAATGTATACGCTACTTTTATGAAGGCAACCCACGTATGGATTCAATGTATACACTACTTTTGTGAAGGAAACCCGCGTATACATTCAGGACTAGTATATACGCATCTAGTTTGAAGAGAAATCGCGTATACACGTGGATACGAACGCTCCAAGTCGCGTATGCCTTTTACGCTCTAAAAACTATGATACCTAGGGGCATTACCATGGTATTGGCCCACTGTATTGAGTGTTGGATTATCTATTTGATCCCGTCCAGGAATACCATCAGCGGTTGAGTGGTTTTGACTCATGGTATTGACAAAGGCTAAATCTATATAAGGAGAAGAAGATCATAGTGCAAGAGTGTGCATAGGTCTGGGTTTTAATGAATACATCACTCTGAAGTATATCTGCATGGAATGGGTAACATTTTATTGATTGATCTAAATTAATAATGCATCTATGAAGAAAATGATGAAGAGGGATCTCTAGATCTGAAATGACTATGTATTTTCTAGATCTATTTATGGAATGTTTAGATCTGTGATCTGGCGAATATTTGTTGAAGTAAAGGGTGAGATCTGAGTTATCTGTTTTGAAGCGCTGCATAGTTCTGAAAAGTTACAGATCTATAAGCATGTTCATCTCAGCGAAAGCGCGTAGATACGCAGGTTCGTTTCAGCAAAAGTGCATATGAAATCAAAGGTCAGTTCTGAAATAGTTGCAGATCTATACACAAGTTTGTCTCTGTAAAAGCGCGTATATACGTAGGTTCAGTGAAGGTAAAGCGCGTATGGAATCTAGGGTTTTGCTGAAGTGTGTGGAATAAAATGTTTGATCTGTTTTATTGTTTTACTACTATCTGTCAATGATGTATTCATATAGATCTGGGTTGTTTGAATGTTGATTATGCTGCTGATTATGTTGATTAAATATCTAGTTGTTGGTTGACTGGTTGATGATTCAATGAATGAATTGATGGGGTTATAAGTTTCAGTTTGATGTACGTTGAGCTTAAATGTGTGGAGTAGGTCTAGTCTGAAAAACTGATAAAAAGTGGCCTACAAGGTATGTTGTGTGGAATTTGTTGGATCCAGTATGAAAATTGATGAAACGTGGTCCGCAGTGGTGCCGAGGATCGAAGACTTCAAAGAGGGGGTTGCAGCTCCCTTCCAGTGGTAGCTGGTAAATGAGTGCAGGGGGTAGTAGCTCCCTTCCAGGAGAGGCTGGTAAACGAGAGCAGGGGGTAGTAGCTCCCTTCCAGGAGAGGCTGGTAAACGAGAGCAGGGGGTAGTAGCTCCCTTCTAGGAGAGGCTGGTAAACGAGAGAAGGGGGTAGTAGCTCCTTTCCAGGAGAGGCTGGTAAACAAGATCAGGGGGTTGGAGCTCCCTTCGAGTAGTGGCTGGAGAACGAGAGAAGGTTGCAGCCTTCTGCAGGTGGGTGCCTGCGTGCTAGTATGAGTCTGCGCCAGTACAAAATTGTAAGAAGTTTTCTTTATAATAAATATTGAAGATAGAGACGACAGCAGCGGTGGTTTTCTCCTGAATTGGGTTTACACCTTAAATACTGGTGTTCATGTGTGTTACTTATGTGTGATGATTTATTCTATTATTACTGCACATGGTTACTTCTTACTAAACATCTGATGAATGAATGATGTAATGATCTAAGTAAAGAATTAAATGCATAATAAAATATCTAGACATAAACAAGTTTTCTTAAGGATATCCGCGTGTATATGCAAGTCGGGTTCAGTAAAGTAGTGTATGGTTTTAAGAGAAAGAAAAAGTAAAAAAATTTCAGTCAGCTCTAAATACTGATTCACCCCCCCTCTCAGTATTTTTCCCAACAATTGGAATCAGAGTAGGTCCTTCTGCAGAAGCTTGATCGCTTGAAGGAGATCCATCGCAATGGGAAGTCATGAAGGAGTATTTTCTATAAGGCCACCTCTATTCAATGGAAGTAATCTGTTATTCTGGAAGATACGAACAAAAGCATATTTGAAAAGTCTTGGTGCAGAAGTATGGGCAGTCGTGGAAGAAGGTTATCAGTATCCGGAAATTATTCCTACTGATGCAGCAGAAAGGAAGAAATATTAAATCAATGCCAAAGAAGTCAATGTTTTATTAGGAAGCATGTCTGAATTAGAATTTGTTAAAGTGATGCAGCTAAACTCAGCAAAAGAAATATGGGAAAAAATCATTTAAAGCTATGAAGGAGATACAAAGGTAAAAAATGTAAAACTCCAAACTCTTAGAATTCAATATGAAAATTTAAGGATGCATAGTGATGAGAGTATTGCCAGTTTCTTTTTACATCTAGATGATATTGTAAATCGTATGAGAAATTTGGGTGAAACCATAACTGATACTACTCTGGTGGAAAAAGTCTTAAGATATTTGACTTCAAAATTTGAGTCAAAAGTATCAGCTATTGAAGAAAATCAAGATCTGCAAAGTCTTACTATTGTTCAA
The DNA here is from genome assembly GCA_034641835.2 of Pinus albicaulis. Classification (NCBI taxonomy): domain Eukaryota; kingdom Viridiplantae; phylum Streptophyta; class Pinopsida; order Pinales; family Pinaceae; genus Pinus; species Pinus albicaulis. The sequence continues at coordinate 737,081,846 of CM076582.1, forward strand.
CTACATGGTATCCTGACTGCTTTTGAAATGAGAAAAGGAGGTCCCTCTCAAATCAGAGAAGTTTCCTTTAAGGCATGTGCAAAAGGAAAAGAAAATGAAGTTGTCAAGGAATGAAGTTATATATCAGAAGAAGAAGAAGAAAATTTTGTGAGAAGACTCCAACCAGGTACTGGAAGATTCAGAGGTAAGCTTCCCTTCAAGTGTTTTGCTTGTGGAAGAGTTGGTCATTATGCTGCTAAATGTCCTTATGAAAAAAATCATGATAAAGGGAAACAATTTGAAAAGGGAAAAGTTATTATACAAATGAAGATAATGATGAAGTTTCAAATGAGGATGAAGAAGATTCTAACCAAGATCTGCAAGTGGTCATGGCATCTACCATGGATGATGATAATTTCACAAAGGGAAGGAAGCAAAAGAAGAGGGCTACTCAAGGAAAGAAGATATCTCAGAAATCATGTATGGTAGAAAATGAAGATGATGCAAAAGGTATTAATTCTTGTTCTTTTGATTCGCTTCCTTATGCAAGCAATCTTGAAGATAGTGAAAATGATAGTGAAAGTAACAGTATGGGTTTAGAAGTAAATCTCAAGATTAATGTTGAAGATCAATTTAAAAAGAAGGAATCTATCTACAAAGATATGATCTCTAGAATGAATGGACAAATAGAAATGTATCAAAGACTGTAGGATAAAGTAACCAATCGAAGTGAAACACTGGAAGCATAAATCATCTCTCTCAAAACAGATCTGGAAAAATCAAATAAGAAGAATGAAGAACTTTTTAAAACTTTTGAAGAACAAGAAAATGGGTTGAAAGAAGAGATTTTAAAATTGAATGATCAAGTAGAATAAGGAAGAAGGGTCGAAGAAAGTATGAAGAAGCAATGCCAAAGATTGGAGGTTGAGGTAAACATTTTAAAAGGTAAATTAGAAGAAAAATATAACCTCTTGAGGTTTCAAGATAGTACTAAGATTCTGGACAATATTCTTAGTAGTCAAAGGTCTCCTTCTGTTAAATTTGGTCTTGGTTTTCATGAAACTGTTAAAGGATAATCTAGTTAACAAGAAAGTGCTAAAGATTTAAAGGATATCAATTCAAAACCTGAAGTATTGAACAGAAACAAAAGGTCAACCGACAATCATGAACTCTCAAAAGAAATCATTCCCTCCTAACTATAGAAGCATCAATCGATTCTCTCCTTTGATCAATAATGTTGAATGCTTTAATTTTCATAATTATGGGCATGTTGCAGCCAATTGCAGAAGAAGATTGTTTCAATCACAAACAAACATATTTTGCACAGAAAGGTACTCAGGTTTCTTTAAGGGATATTGTTTTTCATGCAGCAAGTTTGGTCATAAAGCAGTTGATTGCAATAGAAGAAAGAATAGAAAAGCACATTATGATCCCTATGCTTACTTTTCTGGTCACACAAGATGTTATGCTTGTAACAAGTATGGACATCTAGAAAAAGAATACAGGATGAATAGATCTGAGAAATTGGATAATTTCCAGCACACAATAAGAAATTTCAAGAAAAGCTCGAAAAAGAAGGAGGACTGGTCAAAAATGTAGGGGATAATAATCCTACTGCAATCTTCCACTTCTAAAGCTTACTTCTCATAATGAATGCAGGAGTGATGTGAGATACATTATAGGAATAAGTAATGTATCATCACAAGGGGAGCAATATATGGTGGTTCCCATGGTTGGTTTGGTAATTCTGGTTGTGTTTATTTCTAACAGTGCATCTAATGCGACAACAGAAGACAGGTACAGAATGTATAAATCCAGGAGAAAATGGAGCTGTGAAATTTTCAGTATTTCACTTTTCATACGCGGGTTTCATGAACTAAAGCTGCATATACATGCGAGTTCCATTGGAGACAGAAGCGTATGTTTTTCTGATAAGAAAAACAGTGAGTCAGCTCAAGGACAGGAGCACAGTTTCAGGGGGAGCATTAGCCTTGTTGAGAGTAATGCATTGTTGGAATTATGATGGTTCTGAAGTATGATCTCTCTCTTGAGGTCTTCTTTTTATTGGTTATAAAAAGTCATATTTGTAATTTGATGAAAAGGTTATGTTGAGACCTATGATGTAAATTGTTATATTCAGTCATGTAAGGACTTCTTCAAATTTGTAAACCCACTTGGTTGGGTAGTTGAGTTAAAATGTGTAAACCCACTTGGTTGGGTACTTGAGTCACATATGTAAATCCACTTGGTTGGATCATTGTCAGTATGAGTCCTTGGTGATAGGAAAGGTCATAGAGTCATGTACTTCATTGAAAAATATGTTTGAAGATTCAGCGTGAAATCAGGGGGAGCATGGTAACTTTAGTGCACATCAGATCTACAGAGCTCTTCTTTCTACAAGAGAAGAAAAACCTTGTTTTGGTTTTGATCCACCCTTTGCCCTTGATGTCAAAGGGGGAGAGTATCATGGTGTTTGAATAATGGTTATAATCAATGTTTCTATCTGTTGTGGTTATCAAACACCATCATGGTTGCCATCAATTCCAAAGGGGGAGATTGTTGGCAATATGATGCAATGTGTTGTCCTTGATGGCAACCTACTTGCTGAAGTTGTCCTTGATGGAAACCTACTTGATAGGTTGCGTTTTGATAGCAACCTATTTGTTAAAGATGTAAAAATTATGTATCTACAGATCAATTCAGAAGTAGCAGAAAAATGAATTTCAGTAAGTGCCAGAGAAATGATAAATATAATATGTCAAAATGTATAAGCTACTTTTATGAAGGAAACCCGTGTATACATTCAGGACTAGTATATACGCATCTAGTTTGAAGAGAAATAGCGTATACACGCAGATACGAACGCTCCAAGTCGTGTATGCCTTTTGCGCTCTAAAAACTATGATACCTAGGGGAATTACCATGGTATTGGCCCACTGTATTGAGCGTTGGATTATCTATTTGATCCCGTCCAGGAATACCATCATCGGTTGAGTGGTTTTGACTCATGGTATTGACAAAGGCTAAATCTATATAAGGAGAAGAAGATCATAGTGCAAGAGTGTGCATAGGTATGGGTTTTAATGAATATATCACTCTGAAGTATATCTTCATGGAATGGGTAACAGTTTATTGATTGATCTGAATTAATAATGCACCTATGAAGAAAATGATGAAGAGGGATCTCTAGATCTGAAATGACTATGTATTTTCTAGATCTGTTTATGGAATGTTTAGATCTATGATCTGGCGAATCTTTGCTGAAGTAAAGGGTGAGATCTGAGTTATCTGTTCTGAAGAGTTGCATAGTTCTGAAAAGTTACAGATCTATACACATGTTCATCTCAGCGAAAGCGCGCATGAAATCAAAGGTTAGTTCTGAAATAGTTGCATATCTATACGCAGGTTTGTCTCTGTAAAAGGGCGTATATACGCAGGTTCAATGAAGTAAAAGCGCGTATGGAATCTAGGGTTTTGCTGAAGTGTGTGGAATGAAATGTTTGATCTATTTTTTTGTTTTACTTCTATCTATCAATGATGTATTCATACAGATATGGGTTGTTTGAATGTTGATATGCTGCTGATTATGTCGATTAAAGATCAAGTTGTCGGTTGATTGGTTGATGATTCAATGAATGAATTGATGGGGTTATAAGTTTCAGTTTGATGTACGTTGAGCTTAAATGTGTGGAGTGGGTCCAGTCTGAAAAACTGATGAAAAGTGGCCTACAAGGTATGTTGTGTGGAAGCTATTGGATCCAGTATGAAAATTGATGAAACATGGTCCGCATTGGTGCTGAGGATCGAAGCCTTCAGTGAGGGGGTTGTAGCTCCCTTCTAGTGGTAGCTGGTAAACGAGAGTAGGGGGTAGTAGCTCCCTTCTAGGAGAGGCTGGTAAACGAGAGCAGGGGGTAGTAGCTCCCTTCCAGGAGAGGCTATTAAACGAGATCAGGGTGTTGGAGCTCCATTCCAGTAGTGGCTGGAGAATGAGATCAGGGGGTTGGAGCTCCCTTCCATTAGTGGCTGGAGAACGAGAGAAGGTTGTAGCCTTCTGCAGGTGGGTGCCTGCGTGCTGGTATGAGTCTACGCCAGTACAAAATTGTAAGAAGATTTCTTTATAATAAATATTGAATACAGAGATGACAACAGCGGTGGTTTTCTCCCGAATTGGGTTTCCACCTTAAATACTAGTGTTCATATGTGTTACTTATGTGTGATGATTTATTCTATTATTACTGCACATGGTTACTGCTTACTAAACATCTAATGAATGAATGATGCAATGATCTAAGTAAAGAATTAAAAGCATAATAATATCTCTGGACATACGAAATTTTTCTTAAGGATATCTGCGTGTATACGCAAGTTGGGTTCAGTAAAGTAGCGTATGGTTTTAAGAGAAAGAAAAAGTAAAAAAATTTCAGTCAACTCTAAATAATGATTCACCCCCCCTCTCAGTATTTTTCCCAACAACATGGACCTTCGAGATATCGGATTTAGGAAATGAATCGTTGACCACAAGTTTGAGACAACAAATTTCGGGATAGTTATGGGTGGCATGCCCAAAAACATCACACAACCCACATGGAGGTGACATATTTGGAGCCCTAGGGGGAGCAAGAGTTGTTTGGGAAAACTTATCCTTAGGTTCCTTCTTTCTAGCTTTTCCCCCATGACCAGATGTTTTCGCAACAAGAGTATATTCTTGTTGAGGTGGCAGAGGAACTGAAGCAAAGGTAGGATTCATGGCGACTGGTTGGACCAGGGTCAAAGCGGTATAAGTTTTGAGCTGACCAGGTGGAGTTTCATTTAGGGGATCGATGTACCAAACTGGGAACCCTAGGGTCAAATTACGAAGTCTCAACATAGCCAACAGGTACTGAAAAGACTCCGAAGGGGGGAGTGATAAAAAATATCTGACCGGAGGGGTAATGGCCTAGCAGAATGGCTCCCAACTAGTTAAGGCTAGGGGGATTTTTCCTGTTTAAAAAGGATTCGAAGAGACACTAGTAGAAGAGGAGGGTCCTTCAAAGGAAGGCCCTACAGGCTCCATCGAGTGACTATTGGGAAAAATACTGAGGGGGGGTGAATCAGTATTTATAACACACTATAAAATCTTACTTTTTCTTTACTGATTTATATACGTGACTTTAATGAACCCAACTAGCATATACACGCAACTATATTTAAGAAAACTTGTGTATGTCTAGAGATCTTATTATGCAAATAATTCTTTACTTAGATTAGTGCATCATTCATTCATCAGATGTCTAGTAAGCAGTAAGCATGTGTAGTAAGAAAAAAATAAATCATCACACATAAGAAACAAACATGAACACTAGGATTTAAGGTGGAAACCCAATTCGGGAGAAAACCACCGTTGCTATCATCTCTGTCTTCAATATTTATTATAAATAAAATTGCTTACAATCTTGTACTGGTGCAGACTCATACCAGCATGCAGGAACCCACCTGCAAAAGGTTGCAACCTTCTCTCGTTCTCTAGCTTCTATTGGAAGTGATCTCCAACCCCCTGATCTCGTTTACCAGCTACCACTGGAAGGGAGCTTCAACCCCCTGCTCTTGTTTACTGGCCACTCCTAGAAGGGGGATATTGCCCCCTTACTGAAGGCTTCAACCCTCAACACCACTACAAACCATGTTTCATCAATTTTCATACTGGACCCGCTCCACACATTTAAGCTCAAAGAATATACATCAAAATGAAACTCACACCCTTATCAAATCATTCACTTAATCATCAATCAACCAATCCAACAAATAATATTTAATCATAATCATTTAGCAGCATAATCAGTATTCTAACAACCTAGATCTGTATGAAGACATCATTGACAGATAGTAGTAAAATAGCAAAACAGATCAGACATTTCCTTCTGCACACTTCAACAAAACCCTAGATCCCATACGCGCTTTTGCTTAACTGAACCTGCGTATATAAGTGATTTTACAGAGACTAACCTGCGTATAGATCTAGAACCATTATAGGACTGCGCAACTCTTCAAAATAAATAAACATCTCAGATATTACCCTTCACGTCAGCAAACATTCGCCAAATCACAGATCTAAACATTCCATAAACAGATCTATAAAATACATAGTCATTTTAGGTCTAGAGATCCTGATCCGTTATTGTATTAATATGTGCATTATTACTTCAGATCTATCAATAAAATGTAACCCATTCCATGCAAATATACTCCAGAGTGAAGTATTCATTCAATACCCAAACACATGCACACATTTTCACTATGATCTTCTTCTCCTTATATAGTTTTAGCCTTTACCAATACCATGAGCCAAAACCACACAACTTCCGATGATATTCTTCGACGGAATCAAATAAACAATACAATGCTCAATACTGTGGGCTAATACCATGGTAATGGCCCTTGGTATCATAATTTTAGAGCACAAAAGGCATACACGACTTTGGTTCTTCATACCCGCATGTATACGCGACTTCTCTTCATAAAAACTACGTATATACTAATTCTTGATGTATACGCGGGTTTCCTTCATAAAATTAGCGTATACATTTCCTGTCACATCTGAACTGACCTGTAGAAACATCATTCTTACATCTTTAACAAATAGGTTGCTATCAAAAGGAAACTCATCAAGTAGATTTCCATCAATTACAACTTCATCAAGTAGGTTTCCATCAAGGACAACATATTGCATCATATTGCCAACAGTGATCACCAGCAGGTTGCAGAGGATTGGGCTGCTGGGTGGTTGAATCGAACTACTTATGGTTAGTCCGAGACGATTGCATCATGCAAAAATTCGATCAGCTGGGATCTGCGACACAAGGAAGGGGACTAGGGAATGTACCAAGTAAGGTGGAATATTTATAAACTCCAGGTGAAACACTAGTAAGAAGTGTGATCGTTTGTTTATCAGTGACCTAAGAGATGATAGACTTGGGAGAGAGTTGAGACTTTGGTTTGTAATATGTCAACTGATCTATGATGGTGATATTTCCATTGTGAGGAAAGCACATCTTATGGTGAACTTCAGATGCGAAAACAGACATATCATAGGTGTAGCTACGATCCAACAGGATGTTGTAATCATAGGGCGCATCAATGACTTCAATGTCAATGCAAACAGTCTTGCCTGCAAGAGTAACAGGAAAATTGCGGAACATGCCAAGGGGCTAAGAAGAGTGGTCATCCCAATCATGCAATGTGATAGTGGATGGGACTAACTCAGGTGATCCGATTTGCTTCCAAATAGAGGTGGACATCAAGCAGGTGGATGCCCCCTCGTCAATGATATAGCATGAAAACTGGGCATTCTAGATCTTGACAGGTATTTGGAAGGCAGTAGATTAAGGTAAGGGGGGATGATCTGATTTTTCAACATCAAAGACAATCAAAAAATCATCTCAAGGATCCACAGAGCCTGGAGCAGATAATAGAGATTTTCGTTGTGAAGGGCATGACTAGAGGACATCCAAAATTGACACAGCAGCAGGAGAATGTGCTAAGTCATCTATTATGTTGTATTTAAGGGTGGCTTTGGAGGAAGCAGATGTTCGACGTAATGGCCATTTTGGGGTCTTGGGAAGGACCTTTGCACATGGATGAGGGATCTATAAAGGGACATTCAATGTCAAACTAGACTCTGTGGAAGCAGTGATTTGAGGCTCGGTTGTAGAGGAAGAAGGTGGCTTTCCATATTGGCACGACCGAGTTTAAAGGATGACATCCGTGGTATTAAAAAAGTCATAATTCATCATTATAATTGGTCTAGGTGGATATCGGTGGCCACCTACCTATTCCATTTAGACCTGCAACATCAATTCTTACAGCTTTTCACTTCCAATAACTTACTATTTTTAGCAGGTTTTCGGGTCATGCACGCCCATAGCCATTTTTGGGCATTAATGATCCAGGTGGATATTGGTGGCCACCCATCGATTCAATTTGAACCCCTGCCATCAGTTCTTTCAATTTTTAAGTTTCAACACAACTTACTATTTTTAGCAATTTTTCGGGTTCTGAACTTCCGAAGCCGTTTTGAGGCCCTAAACGACATTTTTTTCGGAAAATTGGGAGCAACATGGGTCTATGGACCGATGTTTCTCACACCAAAAGTTGTATTCCTCAGACATAACTTTCTAATGAGCTATTCAGTGCATCAAATGGAGGTTGTATGCCAAAGTTACATCCCCGAGAAGTTGAAACACCAATTTACCCAAACGGGGCCCACAGTTTTGGTGCTTCATCTCCTAGGGTTAGGTTTTTGGACATTTTGAGTTTTACATTGTTTCTCAACAATAAATAGGCCTTCGAACCTCATTGTAACATAGTTCAGGGGCTGGTAGCTGACACATATCTAATCAAGGATACGCTACCAGTGCCCTAGCTGATTTATTTCCATTATTTCTATAAGCATGTTTCAGTCAGTTGTTTTGTAACACAGTTCAGGGGCTAGTAGCCATCACATCTCTTCTCAGGGATACACTGCTAGTACCGTAGCTCATCTATTTCCATTATTTCTGTAATAGGCCTTCAAGCCTAAATGTAACATAGTTCAGAGGCCTGTGTACGCCACATATCTTCTCAGAGATACGGCGCTATCAACACCCTAGCTTGTTTCCATTATGTTTGTAACATTATCTCAGTCATTCTTTTATTAATAAAATGAAGCATTATTTCCATTGAATCTCTCTGTATTTACGGTTATATGTGTATTCTGTTACGCTCCTGCATAAAATCTGGATCAAGAATCTAGTAATCAGAGGTACCATACTGAGAGGTTTGAGGGGCAGCCTGACCTTGAGGGGGTTGGGCAGCTACATACCCTTGCTGAGGGAAGGGATCAGTAAAAACCACTGGTTTAATAGGTGCATTATTTGCAGGAGTTGAAACCAAGGCTTTTTGTCCTCGAAATGATGCTTTTTCTTCCCACAACTGATGCATTTGGGGTAAAAGGGGGCAATCATGAGTATAATGGCTAGCCACACCACAACGAGAGCAAGGCTTAATCGTACCAAGAGGTTGTTGGAAACACTGAGAGGGGGGGGGGGGTGAATCAATATTCCTTTAAATTAGATAATTAGTTAATCTTCAATTATTATTAGTGTTTTTACAATGATAGCAGAAAACAAGAGGAACAAAAATGCACACAATTTTTAAGGTGGAAACCCACTCCGGGACAAAAAACCACCTAATGCTTTTCTAATAATTCTTTAATATTCAACTCCAACTGAAAATAAAGCTCCAAATTCCTAGAATATAGAAAAGCATTCTTCTCTAGCTCCCATTGGATGGACGCTCCAATGCCCGAGATTCTTCAGTATTCAACTGAACAAATGCCCCAACACCCAATGAGATACAAATCACCTTAGCACCACCCTACCACCCTATAGAAGAATAAAAGAAGAATGGACTCTCGTACCAGGGAAAATGGTCCACTTTACAATGATATATAATTATGCAGAAGAAGAAGATATGCTAGACCATAACCCAAAATTTGACACAACCACCTAATGATGATCCTAGACCTCCCAACACTGCCTCTTCAACCCTTGGTAGATATACACTAGTACAACTTGTACAATAATGTATTTACAATGACTAAGTACAATGATACCTTTACAATGATTGTATGTAGTGCTACCCACTTGAAGACTTCATATGATGAACTTCTTGCTGTTGTTATGCACCTTGGTTGCTGCTCTTTTCATGCTACCCTCTGTTGCACCTTGCTTTGCTTTGTTGCCGTAGAAAGTCTGGTCCTTTGCAACCCTTGACAACACATGATCTATCTTTTTCTTGCCTTCTAGGAGCTCGATATTGAATCTGGTGTATCTCTATTATTTCAGATCCTCAATCTCTAATTTTTAGTCCTGTAGTAGTCCTCTCAGTCTTCTTTCCAATTCCATAGGTCTAACCCAATTTGGATTCTTCAGGAAAGAGTTATGCCAAATCTCTCACAATTCCCTTATTATGGACTGTTTCAGTAGAGCGCACTTGTACGACATGCCACGTGTCACTGTTTCTTCCTTTGGCTCTGAAATTGATAGAGAGAAAATTATAGACTGTGAACTATCTTCTAATTTTTACAAAATTCCAATCCGATACTCAAAGAGAGAGTTATTACGGTTTTACCAAGGTCACTTCTTTGAGATGAATTTCAGGAGCCTACAAAAACCCTGACTTCCACAGATCATATCTCCAAAAAAGTTGCGCCCCTGATCTGAAATTTTTACTACAGCTTCCTCAGGATTTAGGCTTCACCTCATAAACATTTCAGCTTCTCATACTTCTTAGAAAAAATTTTAGAGAGAAAATTCCATGATGACCTATTTCAGATGGCTGAATCCCTTGCATAAGGAGGAAATGAAGATCACAATTTATATGAAGGCTTAAGTTGAGAGGGGCTTCAACAAGTGAACATGGGAGAGATTTTAGGAGCTTAAAAAATATTAATTATTAATTTTCAATGACCCATGCCCCAACCCCATGGGGTTTTAGCCCGCTAACTGGGGGTACAAACTTCAAACATGAATATCTCTCAAACCGTGAAGAATTACATGGCGTGCCATATATAAACGGAAACATATTGACAAGTAGAAACCATCAAAATCATTATTGACCTAGAATATATTAATTTGGTAGGTCAAAAATCCCACGCAATATTGGGTTAGCCCCTGGTGCTGCTTGGGTTGACATCAATGACAACTGCTGATCAACAATCTCCCCCTTTGGCATTGATGGAAACACAAGTACTCCCCCTGTGATCATGACACCTCTTCCTACAAAATTATCTCCCCCTTTGAAATCAATGGCAAAGGGTAACTCCCCCTGAACCACAATCATCCTGCGGGCTTGTACACACTTCCACTCCTGCTGACACACAACCGTCCTGTAGACCTGTACACACTTCCACTCCCCCTGACACACAATTGTCCTACAGAGCTGTAATCTAATGAGAACTTGGGAGAGTCCCAAGCTTTTGGTGAAGATATTCCAATGCTGGCGAATATTTAATATGTGATTATTTTGGTACTGCTTGGAATCTTGCTACTTGTCCAACTACTTGCATAACATCTGGTTGGGAGGTTGTTACATATAGAAGACTACTAATCATAGATCTATACAACCTTTGATCCACATCCTTAGATGAGTCGTCTATGCTCAATTTGCAACCTGTTACCATTGGAGTAAGGATGGGTTTGCAATCTTCCATTTTAAATTTCTTGAGCATTTCCTTGATGTACTTGGCTTGACATATAAATATTGATTTCTCCTACTGAGATATTTGAAGCCTTAAGAAGTATGTTAGCTCACCAATTAAAAAAATCTTGAAATCACTTTTCACCTTTGTAGAAAACTTCTTACTTAGTCGATCATCATTGCTACCAATTATTGTATCATCCTCTTTAGCTATTAGACATGAATTATTTGCTTCATCCAGAACATATATGTCATTTGGAGCTTGACTTGCTGTAGCCACAATTTCACCATACACGCCTTTCCTGATTTCACATTTCGTGGAGTTGAATAGTATTGTGTGTCCTTGATCACACATTTTTCCAACACTGAGAAGATTGTGATTCATGTTTTCAACCAATAGAACATTCTTGGCTAGAGCATCCTTGCTTCTGAGAGTGACAGTACCTGATCCTATAACATTTAAAGATCCATCATTTCCAAAGGACACGGTTCCGTCCTTCTTCTCTTTCAGAGATACAAATTTATTTCTATCTCCAGTCATATGCGTTGAGCAACTGCTATCAACATACCACACATCTTTCTTCTTTTGAGCCTTGAAAGCGAGAGCACAATTATCATTCTTCTTCTTCTTCCATGTTTGTTCATTCTGTGGCTTCGAAGATTCTTCTAGAGGATTTTCAAGTCTGCAGTCTTTGGCTATGTGTCCAAAGTTTTGAAATTTGTAACATTCAATATTATTTCTTAAATGTTCAAATCTATTGATGTTTCGCTGAGTCCTGGGAGGTTCATATTTGATATATCTCCTAGAATTATATTTGTTCCTAGGGTATGTGCGACATTCTACAGCTTTATGACAAAATTTTCCACATGAATAACAGTAGCCATAAAAAATATGTTGGTACCTGGATGGAAATCTTTATCGAGGAATTTCTTCCAAGGGTTTTCTTGCGAATCTTGTCCAATGAAGTCTACATGCATGTCAGATCTCATAGGTTCATTGTATTTTGTTGTAGAAGGTCTTGTTTCTTCTTCTTTGTAATCGATGCCAGTTTTTTCGTTGTAAGATCGTTGATTGTTGATGAGTTCTTCTAATGCCCTTGAGTTGTTGGCATAGTTTTGGATAGTTTTTCCTTTCTTCACTTCCTCATGCAGCGAGACTCGTTCGGCTTCTAATTCTTCCCTTTCTTGTTTGCTTTCTTCCAACTTCTTTCGAAGTGACTCTTCAATGCATTTGTCTTCTTCAACATCAATTTTGAGACCTTGAACTTTTTCTTCAAGAGTTTTGGAACAGATCTTCTCTGACTTGAGATATTTTATAAGCTTGATTGCTTCCTCATAAAATTCGTCTATGGTCCATCCTTCTTCTTCGTTGTTTGATACCTCTTGCTTATTGTGCTTGGGTTTATTGTGCTTGGCCATAAACAATACTCTCTCATTTGCTTCTTCTTTACTATCATTGTCTTCATCGGATGATGAGCTATCTTCTTTAGAGAGAAAGTTCCTTTTGGATCCTTTCTTGTTGAATTTCTTAAAGCCTTTCTTTCTTTTTGAGTTGCCATTACTTTTTTTTGGACATTTTGCTCCAAAATTCCCAACCTCATTACAGCTGAAACATATCAATGGAAGTTTACCTTTGAATTTTCCCTTACCAATTTTTAGTTTTCTCGTGAAGTAAGCATATTCTTCATCTGAAAGACCTTCTTCATCATCTCCCTTTTCTTCACACTTGCAGGTGCATGTCTTTTTAATTGAAGGTTGTTTATCCTTATTGGTTTTCTTAGATGCAACGAACGCAGTTTCTAGATGCGAAGTACCCTCTTCTTCATCAAGTCTCATTTCATATGCTATGAGAACTCCATGTAATTCCTCTTTGCTGAGTTTGTCTAGATTTGCACTGTATTCTAAGACCGATATCTTTGGGTTGAATCTCCCTGGTAACGTTCTAAGAATCTTCCGTATAATAGTCTTCTCGTCAACTGGCTCTCCCAATCCTTCCAGAGTATTGGTTATTTCATCAATGTATTGAAAGTATGCAGCAATGTTGCAATCTTCTTTCATTCTGAGTTGCTCAAATTTTTCTCTATAGATTTGAAGCTTTGCTTCTTTGACATTTGAGTCACCTACATATATATTCTCAAGCTTGTCCCATACATTTTTGGCGGTTTTACAACCCAAAACCTTATGATATGCAGATTCAATAAGTCCACTGATAATAATATTCTTTTCTTTTGCATCATTTACCAAATTCTTCTTACCTTGTTCATCCGTCGTTGATGTAAATCCATTTTTAACAGTGTCCCATACTTTGTAACCTTGCACCAAGATATATACCTCCATTCCTCCTTTCCAGAGTGCATAATTATTTTCATTGAATAGAGGTACGCCATTCTTGGTATGCTCCATGGCCTCCTTCCATCTATTAAACTGCCATTGAAGGATCCAAGCTCTGATACCAATTGTTGTAAATACTAAGAGGGGGGGCGGGGGGGGTGAATCAGTATTCCTTTCGATTAGAGCACTAGTTAATCTTCAATTATTATCAGTGTTCATACAATGATAGCAAAAACCAAGACGAACACAAATGCACACATTGTTTAAGGTGGAAACCCACTCCGGGAAAAAAACCACCTAATGCTTTTCTAATAATTCTTTAATATTCAAATCCAATTGAAAATAAAGCTCCAACTTCCTAGAATCTAGAAAAGCACTCTTCTCCATCTCCCACTGGATGGATGCTCCAACGCCCGAGATTCTTCAATAGTCAACTTAATGGATGCCCCAACACCCAATGAGCTACAACTCACCCTAGCACCACCCTACCACCCTATAGAAGAATAAAATAAGAATGGACTCCTGTACCAAGGAAAATGGTCCACTTTACAATGATATATAATGATGCAGAAGAATAAGATATGCTAGACCATAACCCAAACTTTGACACAACCACCTAATGATGATCCTAGACCTCCCAACACTGCCTCTTCAACCCTTGGCAGATAGACACTAGTACAACTTGTACAATAATGTATTTACAATGACTAAGTACAATGATACCTTTACAATGATTGTATGCAGTGCTTTGCTTATGGGCTTTACCCCAAAAGGCCTCATACCAATGGAGATATCAAGGATTGTTGGGTATACCAATGGAGATAACATTGGTGAGGGTCAAAAGAGCCTTCGTCACCAGAAATTGAACGTCACCAAAGGTGGCGTCGCCGAAAGTACAAGTGTTGTGGTGAAATTCAAAATCCGTCACCAATAATGATTTATAGTGATGGATAGTGACCGTCACCATTTTCATATGAGCAATGGTGATGGAAAATAGCCTCCATCACCAAAAAAATGAACGTCACCAAAGGTGGCGTCGACGAAAGTATGTGTTGTGGTGACATTCCAGGTCTATCACGAATATTGTTTATAATGACAGATAGTAACCGTCACCATTTCATATGAAGAACAATGATTTTTTGTGATGGACCTTTCATGGCCATCACTATTGGTGCATATATATGGCGACTTTCATTGACCGTCACCATAAACTGATTGGTGACATCAAGGTCTATCACGAATAATTACTATAATGATAAACAATGACGCTCACCATTTCATATCAACAACAAAGATTTATGGTGATGGACCTTTAATGCTCGTCACTATTGATGCGTATATATGGTGGCATTCGTTGACCGTCACCATTTCATATTTTGGCGAGGGTCAAAAAATGTCACCATAAGCTCATTGGTGATGGTCAAAAGAGCATCTATCACCAAAAACTGATCGCCGTCATTCCTTTTGAATATTAGGGCACGATGGAATCGAACCACCAACCTCCTACTTGTAAAGCAGGTGCTCTTCCATTGAGCTAGCACCCTTTAAAGAATTAGACTTTAAACTAGCAATTTCCCCTAAAGGTGCAAAGATACACCAAAGAAATAGAAAATCTAGGCAGATCAAAAGTTGCTAGAAATAATATGCTCAATATACATAATAAAAAGATAATAAGAACAACTTTTGATATAATCTAACAAAGTATGTACTGCGTAAGAGAATAACTGGAAAGCACAACTAGAAATTTGAATCACAAAATAACAATATAAAATAATGTGCACTAGGAAAGGAACAACTCCATAGTTTGAGAAATATGAACAATCCATGAGCATGTTCTTATATATTGATATAGATAACGAAATAGAAATTGTTACACAGTAATTTGTCACCGTCCCTACCATTCCCCATCCCGCACAATGGAGGACCCATTTTGTGACCTGTGAACATTGTCATGCCTTGAAAACATCATCAATGCATTCCTCTAAGCATGAGCTTCATTTTCCCTAAAGACATCTCCTTGCAAAAATCATGAAAAACATCCCTTTTTGCATTGGCGCGGGCAGACAGTTCAGTACTCGTGCCAATGGGGAAAATCCTGCAAAGAGGTCGCGCCAACTGGCGCTCTGTCCCAGAGCAGTAGTCACGCCACCCAATTTAAGGACTATTTTTTAAATAAAGATGGCGGAAGTTGAGTTCCAACAAACTCAGAAACCATTGCCTATCTTGAGTTGGGAGGTTTGGCTACGGAATTTCTATGGAAGGGAAGTGGTTTTGCCACCTCCCATGGAACCTTCCTTGTTGATAGGGCCAATCCCACAATAATAGGGATCCCAACTCCCTCCTTCCCCATCTATAAAAGCCTGCTCAATTCCATGACAAGCTAGTCTTGAAGTGCCTAAGCTTTGAATCTCCAAATTCCCAAGAGCCTTTGTGCTGTAAGAGCCCTCTTTCCTCCCTTAAGGCCGACTCAAGTAAGGAGACTATTTTCGAGAGACTCAGGAGAGGTTTTCCCTTTCCCTGGCGAGCTTTGCGAGACGTGAACGACTGGAGACCCATCCGAAGGAGACCACGACGTCAGAACTTTGGTTGTAATCTCTTTCGATCGTTATTTAATGAATGATTATGATTATGGTTCCACTCTGTTTTCAATGATGTTAATATGAGTAATATCTTTTCTGACTGACATTGAGTTACGTATGCCGAATTTTATGCTTGTATCTGTTTGTTTCTTACATGTGCAGGTATCCATCTGTGGAGATCGTGGAGGATTGTGATCTACCGAGGCTGAGGAAAGGGAACGCTCTCTTCTTCAGATCGTAGCATTGGAATCCAGGTAGGCTTCTATCTCTAGTCTTTTCATTCGTAACTAGGGACTTGCGTCGTAACATTTCTGATTGTTGCTAGACCCCTGCTGGGCTAGTAGGGATCGCCTCTGTCCGCAGAGGGGATTTACCTCCTCAACAATTTGGCGACTCCGCTGGGGATTGTCTAGATTTCATTGTCTCTTTTTGATTATTTTATGTTTTTCCTTGCTTGATGAGCCTTCTGGGTTGGGTTCTTTTGCTGTTGTTTACTTCTTGGTTTGCTTAGTATGCATTGATCTACTCCTAGAGTAGTTCTTTTTCTTTTTGGCTAAGAAACTCGGCTAGCGCGCTTTTTAGCTCGACAGTCGCGCCAATTGGCGCATGCTGCTTTTGTTTAGCCCGCGCCAATTGCTTTCTGGCGCCAATTTCAGCCCTACAATCGCGCCACTCTTGTAAGGTTTTTGAGTTTCTTCATTTTTGAGCTCTCTAGGTTTGGTCAGTGTTTTTCTTCTTGATTTTCCGACTGCCTGAGTGTGTTGGAGTCCTGTTTGACTGGAAATTCACCTCTGTCCTTTGGTTGTTTGCTTTTATCTATCGATTTCACGTTTTGAGCCCTAGGGCATCTAGTGGCCTAGTGTATCGAGCCCTCCTTAGGAGTTTTGGTGTTTGGTTTGTCCGGTCAACTTTCTGATTGATTCTCCACATCCTCTTAGTAGTTGTTCATTGTTTTGTTGCGATTTTCGGGTGATTGTTCATTCTTTCATTTGAATTTCATTTAGTCTTGCATTAGGCCTAGATTACACAGCCCATTGGAGCCTTTTGAGTCTTTTCTTGGTTTTGAGAGACTTTGGTCGATTTGGGATTTGATTGCTTGCGTTGTTGAGTGAAATTTGTTTTTTTTTCTCTATCGAATATCTTTTCTCAAGTTGTTCCATTTGTTTTCAGTTTTTTTAGTGCATATTGGCTATCAAACATTGAAAATTGCAAAAAAAAAAAAATCTCTTGTGCTTTTGGTTGAATTAGTGCAAATTGTGATCTTTTTTATTTTGCTAGTGATTATTGATCTGAATGAAAAGTTTTCAATTTCATTAGTTTCATTAGAGATCTCATTGTTGTCTTCCGTTCATTTCGTTTGTGTAAAAGCTCTCAACTCTTCTCTAATTAGTTTTCATCGAACGAAATGTTGGATTGTGGCATGTAGCTTTGCATTTAGGAGTCTTTTAAGACACTACATACGATAGGGCCTGAAACTGAAACTTAATCGAAGATCAACTTTAAAATCTATTCAATTAACCTAAGGCAGCATTGAAACTTAACGAAAAATTTTTAGAAGTCTAGGCTAGAGACGTGTTCCGGCGTCTTTAAACCTAGCAGCTGTCGCTCGCCTTTTGGCTTTAGACAGCGCTAGTACGGACTTGTGCTCCCCGTACCGTCGCGTATATAAAGGGAGACCCCTCTAGGTTTTCAATCCTTTATCCACAGGAAGCCGAGTGTGCCGCCCTATACCCGTGATACACCGAACACAGCATTCGCGGAGATTTCCTGCACGTACGTAAAGTCCTTGGTCGATTTCTGTTTCATTATTGAAACCAAGGTGTATATTGCAGTTCACGGATATTTGGTACACCCTTTGTGCCTAGTTTTTTCCTGAGCATTCATTTGGTCTTTTCTGACTCCCTAAATTTGAAAAGACCGTCAAGCGCTTGTCCTTTCATGCTTGTATCAAATATGAAAGAGATAGAGTCATCTTTCTATCGTTTCTCGACTCTTAAAACATGAAACGGTAGAGTTTCTTATTTTTCAGTGTGGTAAAATTAATCACCCACGATTACACGCCCGCTTAGATATTGCTTGTTGACCGTTTGATCGTGTGTCTTAACTCATTTTCAGCCCGTGTGTGGTTTTGAGTTTTGATGGAAAATTTTTCAGAGTTTACCAACCAAGGAATCCCCTCAGAAGGGAATCCTGGTCATTTTCCTCCTTTTGGAAATGTTGGTTCTCCTTACATGATCAACGTTGTCCCTTCCTGGGTTAACTGTTGGGTTGCCTGTTTGATTGTTTTCAACCTTTGTACTCCCGAATGTCTCCACTACTGTTCAATCAGTTTCTCCACCTGAACAACATCATGTTGATTCCAAAGTGGACCTCTCTCCTTCTTCGCCTGTTTCTGCATCCTCATCTTCTACTTCGCCTGGTGAAAGCATGGATTAGAGTAACCAGGTGGCTAAGAAGAAGAAGAAGAAGCCAAAGAAGGAGAAGTCTAATAAGCGAGAGGCTAAAAGTGCAGCCACTATTTCTGAAATATCCCCTCCCGATAAACCTTCCAACCCTCCACAGAAAGTCAAGTTCCCTTGCCTGTTGTGCACGGGAGACCATCTTCTTCGAGACTGCCCTGGCATCCCCAAGGTGCTCGAACCATGGTCCGATGGCCATCCGCCGTTTCCTTTGACTTCCGGGAGCCAAGTTGGGGGCATGTCTTCAACTAGTACTGATAAGGCTCCTAAGAAGCAGGGTAAGATCACCAATCCCTGTAAGTTGTGTGAAGGGCACCATGCCATTCACCTTTGTCCTTATATGGATGAAGCCAAGCGAGTTTTGGACAACCCGACCGGTTCTACACCACGCCTTCCACCTGGTTATAATCGGCCTTCTTTGAGTCATCCGCCAGCTGATCTTACGACCGGCCAAGAGTCATCCTTGGTCGATCCCACTCCCCCAGAAATTCAAATTCACGAATCCGTCCCTAACCAACCATTGGTCATAGGATCGGTTGAACTGGCCCCGTCCACGGTGCACCAGGTCTTTTCTGTCGAGAGTGGACCTCACACCCCCCATGTCCTTCTGATTTCTTCAGATTCTTCAGACTTGGAGAAAGATTCTCCTGTCCCTGTACTTCAAGAAGCTCTCCTCCGCCTCCCAAGATTGAGGCTACGGAGGATATTCCTCCTGCCTTCGAGATGGAGGTCATGGAGGAGGCTTCTGCTTCTGTAACATCAGGGGAAGACCTTCGCATTTCGATGGTAGCCCCTCCGAGTAGATTGGTCGCTTCCTTTGACTGGAATCGATTTGCAGGATTTCGCCTTCCGTCTTATGTACCTTTCGAGATCACAATACAGGCTCTTGGTCTGGTTGTACCCAGCACCATTATAGACGAAGGTGCCTCTGTTAGTATCCTATCTTCAACTACCTGGCAAGCTTTGGGTTCGCCGCCGCTTGCGCCTGTTACGCAGAATCTGTTGACATTCAATAGAAGAACGAGTCAACCGTTGGGGTTCCTTCCAAGGTTACCTGTTACTTTTGGAGGTAAAACCGTCCATATGGACATGATGGTCGTTCCAGGCCCCTTGGATTTCAATCTTCTCCTGGGGCGCGATTACACCTATGCCATGGGAGCGCTCGTCTCCTTCCTCTTTCGTGTGGTCTGTTTTCCGCATGAAGGAAGGATTGTGACCATTGATCAACTTTCGTTCTTTGGTCCTAATGTGGCAGCTAGTCTGCCGTCACCCCCTCCCAGTTTTTATTCACCTGTTGTATCTGCCCCACCGCAGGTCAACTACGTGTCTACCTACCCTGTGCCCGTACTCAGTGAAGACGTCGTCGTGCATAGTGTACTGGGCGCATTGGGTCCTGACTTCCAGGATGTTTTCCTTCCATCGGGAGTGGAACTCTTGGAAGCACCGCCTTCTTGTTCATTTTGATGTAAGTCGGTTAAAGCACAGTTTCCTCCTTATGTCAAGCTCTTTAAAAAATGAAACCAGGTTCTCGGAGCATAGTTCCTCCACTTGTGTCAAGCTCCTAAAAACAATGAAACAAGCTGTTTGAGGATAGTTCTTGTAATGTGTCAACCTCGTTAAAACAATGAAACACGTTCTTGTTCAATTCGAGTCTTTGATCAGATCTCGTAAAATACCAGTCGAGTCTTTCCTTGATCTCGTAACTTGAACCTTCACTCCATCTGACTTTCATATGGACTGAAGCTTGGGGGGCATGTACCTCGGATTGAGTCACCATGCTGGGGGCATGCTTAATTTTTCAAGCATAGTTTGTTTCTGTTTCAAGCTTGTGTAAAAATGAAACTGGTTTCAGGCATAGTTTACCTTTGTTTCAAGCTTGTGTAAAAATGAAACCAACTTCAAGCAGAGTTTCCTGATTTCAAGCTTGTGTAAAAATGAAACCTTTCCCATTTTACCTCTTGTGATTGCCATTTTATCAGCCTGTTTTGCCAGATGAGCCTTGGTTTTCTCATTCCATCGTCACTATCTGCTTGGCCGATCATATGCCTTCACTTGGTTGTTTTACCCGTTCCTGAGGAACCGCTGCGATGAGTGGTCTTGTTAGCCAGCCTCTTAACCTTTATTTGTTCTGAGCAGTTCCACCATTACCGGAACCCGTTGCTGCCCTTTATACCACTCGTTCCTCCAGGCGGAGTCATCTTTTAGCTCTTTTCTGACTCTCTAAACATTAAAAGATTGTCGAGGCCCTTGTCGTTTCGATCTCGTTAAATTGGACATGAATCGACATCTACCCAGTATACGTTTAACCCTTTTTCAGGCTGGGATGGATTGATTACGAAAAAGGAATACCCTAGCCTATTGCGACTAGGAGGTTTTCTCGGATATTGTTTTCTACCTTTTCGGATCTGAGGAACTATTCACGAAAAGGGACCTATGGAGTTTACTTTTCCGCTGTATTTTTAAACTCTCTAAACATGAAAAGACGCCGAGTTATTCCTTTGTCAGACTCGTTAAACCCTGATGACATCGGATCTAGTCGAAATGACGTTCTCCGAGTTCCTCCTTCCTAGGACTCGTCAAATGCACTAGGATGGATTCGCCCGAAGGGCGGACTTATATTACAAGCATATGCTATCCCCTTCAAGCTTATTATAAAAAATAATTGGGGTACTCGCCAGAAATGGTGGGGGAAAATGGAACCATCGTCGTTGTCGTCGGCAGTATGTCGCTCTTGAACATGGCACTTGTCTGCATTCGTGTCGGGTTGGGGACATATCATCTCGTTTCTTCACTTTGCCTCCATGGGTTTGGATAATCCATTTTGACCTCTCCTCTACTCATTTCCTTGTCACCATGACCTCTGATCTATTGATGTCAAATACTGCCAATTCCACTGTCGTGCCGTTTATATGTTCAAGAGAAGTTGGCCTCTGCAAATATCAACCTTCCTCTGATTCTCATACGATCCTGATTCACAACAAAACATCATGTTCCTCTGTCTCGTGTCGATGATGTGGGAATAATTATGGCCCACCTTCGATCAAGGTCACTTCCTGTCGACATCAGCTCATTATCCGGGAAGCTGATCTAGAGACTCCTTTATGGTACCTTGGAGCCTGCATGCCTCAATGGCAGGTTCGTCGCATTCAACGTGAGGTTTTCATCATTGGCCTCCGATCGAGTGATTCTGTGGGTGTCCGATGCCAACTCATTGATTCACACACCGTAGATTGTACCTGTAGTACCTTGAGGGCCATTGTCATTATTGGTGGTTCCTCTCGCGTCTGTTAATAGCTTTCATCATTGGCTGGTAATCAGATGATGTTCCTGCATGTTCGACTTCAGCTCACATATTCACATGTTCGAACTTGTAATTTGTTTGGGTCGAGATGGAGCACAAGACCCTGGATTGTGTCTGTTGTAATCCAGGCTGTGATTGTGGATTATTATCATTATGTATATGACTCATTGCTTGGATGGCTGCGACCATACCTGAGTCTATTTATCTGATCCTCGTTGGATGGTTGTGCCCATACCCTGGATCCGTATTATAGTGTACTCTGTTTCGGATGGCTGCGCCCATACCACATATACATCATGTACTTGAGATATCAGTTGTATTTTTCTGCGCAGGTTTTCCGACGGCGGGCCTTCAGTTGAACATGTTCTCGTAAAGCATTTCACCCCTCTCTCTCTCGGGCCTCATACTTTAGGGGGCATATGTTACACAGTAATTTGTCACCGTCCCTACCATTCCCCGTCCCGCACAATGGAGGACCCATTTCGTGACCTGTGAACATTGTCATGCCTTGAAAACATCATCAATGCATTCCTCTAAGCATGAGATTTATTTTCCCTTGAGACATCTCCTTGCAAAAATCATGAAAAACATCCCTTTTTGCATTGGCGCGGGCAGGCAGTTCAGTACTCGCGCCAATGGGGAAAATCCTGCAAAGAGGTCGCGCCAACTGGCGCTCTGTCATAGAGAAGTAGTCGCGCCACCCAATTTAGGGACTGTTTTTTAAATAAAGATGGCGGAAGTTGAGTTCCAACAAACTCAGGAACCATTGCCTATCTTGAGTTGGGAGGTTTGGCTGCGGAAGTTCTATGGAAGGGAAGTGGTTTTTCCACCTCCCATGGAACCTTCCTTGTTGATAGGGCCAATCCCACAATAATAGGGATCCCAACTCCCTCCTTCCCCATCTATAAAAGCCTGCTCAATTCCATAGCAAGCTAGTCTGGAAGTGCCTAAGCTTTGAATCTCCAAATTCCCAAGAGCCTTTGTGCTGTAAGAGCCCTCTTTCTTCCCTTAAGGCCGACTCAAGTAAGGAGACTATCGTCGAGAGACTCTAGAGAGGTTTGCCCTTTCCCTGGCGAGCTTTGCGAGACGTGAACGACTAGAGACCCATCCGAAGGAGACCACGACGTCAGAACTTTGGTTGTAATCTCTTTCGATCGTTTTTTAATGAATGATTACGATTATGGTTCCACTCTGTTTTCAATGATGTTAATATGAGTAATATCTTTTCTGAATGATATTGAGTTACGTATGCTGGA
Source organism: Pinus albicaulis (assembly GCA_034641835.2). Taxonomy (NCBI): domain Eukaryota; kingdom Viridiplantae; phylum Streptophyta; class Pinopsida; order Pinales; family Pinaceae; genus Pinus; species Pinus albicaulis. Next base: position 737,104,965 of record CM076582.1, read on the forward strand.
TTTTATGCTTGTATCTGTTTGTTTCTTACATGTACAGGTATCCGTCTGCAGAGATCGTGGAGGATTTTGATTTGCCGAGGCTGAGGAACGGGAACACTCTCTTCTTCAGATCGTAGCATTGGAATCTAGGTAGGCTTCTATCTCTAGTCTTTTCATTCATAACTAGGGACTTGCGTCGTAACATTTCTGATTGTTGCTAGACCCCTACTGGGCTAGTAGAGATCGCCTCTGTCCGCAGAGGGGATTTACCTCCTCAACAAAAATATAGATTTATGAAATTCAAGTATCACACAAGAATGTCTTGAACAAATATCAATATGTAAAATAGTATTTTTTGCTTTTGGATTTACCTTGCAGAACCTCAGGAAAACGTTTCCACATAAACAACCAATAAACATAGCAACATGGACCTCAGGATTACTAGAGAAGTATTCAAATAAAATTTTGAAAAGCGTATCTAGAAAGAACTGAGAACCCTCTGAAGTAAACCACACATTTATCATCGTGACTAGTACACTTGCAAAAAAATATCAGAATAAATTATGAACTATTCCACCAAAAAACTGTGATTTTTTCCACTAAAATATAGTTTCAAATTAATCACTAGCATGGCACTAACTTCTCTGCAAAAATAGGGAAGTTTCAAGGCAATGTATAATAGCTTGCATGGAAATCATGTTGATAAAACCTTCCAAGGAATAAGACCACAACAATCAACAAGAGTGCCATCATACTTAATACTATCAAAGAGTGGTCAATATAAAAAGTGAATTGATGGACCTTCATAACTTGCATTGGTTCCTTATCCTTCATCCAACCCTAAAATTTTAGACCGAGGTTAAAATTTTGAAGGAAAATTAAGAAAAGTCACATGATCTTGTGAAATAATATTTTTATCACTACCATTAACTATAATGCAATGGTTTTGCACAAACAAAGCATCCTTGTCTAAAGTGAAGTAGTCAATAATGATTAATACTAATTATGGGCTTAGAATCATTTTTCCATTTTTTTTTTAATTGTTAGAATTACTGTACTTAGTAGCAGAGGCATTCCCACCATGGATTGGGAAGTCCACAACAAACACTTATGTAACTGGGATTGTTGACTATAATCATTTTAACCTTCTCCTTCCTTTTTCTTAGACATTGAAATATGTGTTGAGAACTCTTTGCTTAAGAAATCCCTCATTAGAATGGGCAGAACATTAGTGATAATAACAATATTCTCATAACATTTCTATTATCATTACAATTTATTTTGGGCTAAACTTTAGACTTATGAGTATCTTTGTCATGCCTTGTAAAAAAATTAAGATGACAAGGGGAAGGAGCATAAGAAGAGGGATTAGAAAACATCCACTAAGAGGAGCTTGAATTTTTGTCAATGATGCTCCATCTTTAGGGATCGATTCTGTAACTTCCTTTCAATATTCAAGGCAAGCCAAAAAACCTTGATCCAATGAACTAAGTGCATGCAAAGTCCATCTTGTGTTGAATATAAAACGAGAGACACTTGATAAAATTGAAACATTAATCCCCGACAATGAATTTTTCAATGTACTAATGAACAATCAATACCAGAAATTGTCAGAGAGGTAGCCACCACTAAGTAGCTCCTTCCCAATAGGTTAGAAACATTTTCTAATAACTAGTTTTTAGAAGCCATTGAAATCACCCAATAGGCACCACATTATACACAGCATGTTGAGTTGTGGGAGAAGGAACCTTAAATTATAATGCACCCTTTTGCGAGAGTAACAGAATTTTGGAAAAACAAAATGCCTACGATAAGTGATATACCTATTGGAGGTATAGAAATGTTTCCAACATATGAGGAGGTTGGTCCAAACCCCAAGAGATATCTAGGGAACAACCCCAAACCTGAGTAGCTCTGAGGCTATGGTAGAAACATTGAGAAGGAATGTGAAGGCAAAAGTCTTGCAATCATACTAAAATCATAGGATAAATATGAACTAAGAGTGACAAAGTTCTGGATAGTTCCTTAGTCTAAAGAGGCTAGAAGCTCATACAACACTAGAAGGTTATTTTATTGGGAAAAGAGAATGATATGTGCATCTTGTAGATGCAAATTGCTCTTGAACATGATGGGAAAAAGGGCTTGCGAAAAGATGCCCTGTGTGCAGCATCAACGCACACAACATTCTCTTTTTCCGTATGCACTAACCTTCTAGTTATGGCCAAATAGCACCTGGGTCACAGTGGCAAGGCCTTCAGTAGCAGGAACTTACCAAATCTTCCACAATTTGCGCTATTGTACTAGAACTAGATATTGGACCTATGCTAAGATGTGAGGTGTGTTGGGAAAAATACTGAGAGGGGGGGGTGAATCAGTATTTAGGGTAAACTAAAACTTTTTACTTTTTCATGCTCTAAAACCCATACGCTACTTTGCTGAAGCCAACTAGCATATACACGCAGATATCCTTCATAAAACTCGTGTATACCCAGAGATCTAATTATGCCATTAGTTCTTCACTTATATCATTCCATCATTCATTCATTAGATGTTCTATAAACAGTAAACATGTGCAGTAAGAACAGAATAAACCATCACACAAAGCATCACACATGAACACCGGGATTTTTAGGTGGAAACCCAAGTCGGGAGAAAACCACCGCTGCAGTTGCTCGGCCTTCAATATTTTATTATAGAGAAAACATCTTACAACATATGTGCTGGCGCAGACTTGACCAGCACGCAGGCACCCACCTGCGCTCGTTTACCAGCCTCTCCTGGAAGGGAGCTACGACCCCCCGACTCGTTTACCAGCCTCTCCTGGAAGGGAGCTATGACCCCCCGATCTCGTTTACCAGCCTCACCTGGAAGGGAGCTATGACCCCCCGATCTCGTTTACCAGCCTCACCTGGAAGGGAGCTACGACCCCCTGACTGAAGGCTACAACCCTCAACACCTCTATGGACCACGTTTCATCAATTTTCACACTGGATCCAACAACTTCAATAGAAAAATACTTGTAGGCCACGTTTCATCATATTTTCAGACTGGACCCTCTTCATAGATTTAAGCTCAATCATACAACCAAACTGATGCAGACAACTCAGAACAGTAGAATACAGATAGCAGCAATACAACAGAATAGATCAGTCATTTCTTACCACAGAATTCAGCAAACCCTAGTTTGCATACGCGCTTTCACTTCACTGATGTCGTGTATATACGCGCTTCCATTCACACAAACCAGTGTATACTTCTGTACATATTATAGAACCAATTTAATTGCGCATACGCGATTTTCTTTCAGCGAAGTCGCGTATACACGCGCTTCCTCTTCGGTGAACTAGCGTATGGTTCTTCAGAGATTTTAGGTCATTGCATTTCTTCAGAACAGATACTTCACACAGATTTAACCCTTCACTTCAGACAGATGTTCGCCTCTTCTTGGATCTAATCATTCCATAAACAGATCTGGCAAATACAAGCACATTTCAGATCTAGATCCCCTTCTTCATCATTGGTGCATCATACACTCAGATTTTTCATTCATGTGTAACCCTTTCCATTCAGATCTACTTCAGAGAGAAGTATTCATTCAAGCTCAGAGATCTTGCACCCACGCTCATGATTTGCACAATGAATTTCTTCTCCTTATATAGGTTTACCCTTTTTCAATACCATGAGCCCCTTTTTCAATACCATGAGCCAAAACAATACCATGAGCCCAAAACTACATTACTTCCGATGGTATTCCTGGACGGGGTCAATTAGGCGGATCATTACCCAATACAATGGGTCAATACCATGATGGTTACCCCTGGTTTTGCACTTTTTGAGCGCTTTAGCCCATACGCGACTTGGCACGTTCTTTTCCGCGTGCATACGCGACTTCCCTTAGACAGATCCGCGTATGCCTTGAGACATACTCTTTCACCATAGATTTAGCACAATCTGAATTCCTTTCTTCACTGCCTTCTGTACTCACTGTAGATACATCATATTTACTTCATTAAGAACATATTCTATCAAGCACAACTTCATCAAGTAAGTTGCCATTATCTTCATCAAGAGGGTTGCCTTTCAAGGACAACATTCATCATCATATTGCTAACAAACATCATTTACCAAGTCCATCACGTCAAGAATAACTTCATCAGGTGGATTGCCATCAAGGACAACATATGCCAACAATCTCATGTCTTCATCTTCATTAAGTGGGTTGCCATCAAGGACAACACTCTGCATCATATTGCCAACAATCTCCCCCTTTGGACTTGATGGCAACCACGATGGTGTTTGATCACCACAACAGATAGGTACATTAAGAATACAATGACACCATGTCACTCTCCCCATTCTTTGACACCATTATCTTCATTCAAACACCATGTCATTCTCCCCCTTTGACATCAAGGGCAAAGGGCGGATCAAAACCAACATGCTCTCCCCCTTTTCTCCTCATGTAGAAGAAGCGTTCTGCAGATCTGAAATATACTAAAGTGACCAAGCTCCCCCTGATCTTATGCTGAATCTTCAAACATATTTTTCAATGAAGTAGATGACTCTATGACCTTCCTATCACCAAAGACTCATACTTACATCAAAGATCCAACCAAGTGAATTTACATATGAGACTCAAGTACCCAACCAAGTGGGTTTACACATTTCAACTCAGCTACCCAACCAAGTGGGTTTACAAAATTTGACTCAGCTACCAAACCAAGTGGGTTTACAAATTTGACAAGTCCTTGCATGACTGAATATTACAATTTTACAACATGGGTCTCAACAAGACCTTTTCATCAAATTACAAATATGACCATTTAAGACCAACACCAGAAAGTCCTCAAGAAAGAGAACATATTTCAGAACCACCATAATGCCAACAATGCATTATTCTCAGCAAGACTAGGGCTCCCCCTGAAAATGTGCATCCGAACATCCTTTCCATATGACTAAGGCTCCCCCTTAGTTTGAACACTTTTACAAGCAAATCATCAAGGCATCTTTATCAAAACATTAGAAATAGAATTATGAGAACTGGAACACCACCATAGATACCAAACAACACTGCAATTCTGCTGAAGAGAGCTGACTCCAAGCATAAATTTGTCAGCAATCAGACATACGCGGTTTTCTGTGCATGAACTCGCGTATATACGCGACTGTGTTTCAGGAAACCCGCGTATCCAATATCACCTTCTACATTTTAACCAGATCTAATCCTCTGTGAGAGAAATATAGTGTTTAGCTTCTTTCTGAGATATTTGAATGCTTCCCTGGAAGACAGATAGATAGAACAATGTAGTTGTGTCTTCAAGCGTCATCCAATGGTTTGTAGCACATTAGTAACAAAGCCTTCAATTCCTTGTAGCATCAATACAATCTTTCCAAGAGAGATTATCATACCCGAACAACATCTTCAAATATGTGTCAATTATCCATGTGGTCCAAATCATCAAGATCTTCAAGATTTAACATGAAGTAACATATGAAGTGAAAAGATCTCAACCATAGTAACAAACTCTGCATGATCTATTCTTATTTTTGAATCAAATGACATCCAACTCATCCATGTGTGAGCACACAAGATACTTATCAGCAACCAGGGCTCAAAAACTCATCATAATAAACCATATACCAAGTCATCATCATTTGAGCATGAGTATCACAAAAACCAAAGAATAAGCAGTCATATTGCCAACAATGCAATCATTAGTATTCAACCTGCTGCTCCCCATCAACCAGTGCTCCTCCTTAACCTATGCAACCTGAATACCTTTATCAGCAAGTCATCAGCAACCATCTCTGCATGATCTGTCCTCATCTCTGAATTATAAGACTTTCATCTCAGCAATGAATACTCTTCATCAACAAGCAAACAGGACTCATCCATAATCTTCAACTTAAGTAACCAAGTATCATATCATCATTATTTAAAACTGAGAAATTAAGCTGATACATAGTCAATAATCCAGTTATCAACAGTCAGACTGATGCTCCCCCTGAACCTCTGCTCCAGATCTTCAGCTATCATATAAATTCTCTTATCATCAATGCATACGCGACTGTGTCTTCTGGAACTCGCGTGTATACGCGACTTTTGTTCATAGAACCCGCGTATGGAAAGTGAAGCATAGAAATTTTTCATCTTCCTTCATCTCCTCCTAAACTTGTACCTCCTGTACCTATCTTTTCCACATCAGATGCACTGTCAAAAGTAAACATAACCAGAGTAATAAAATCAACCATGAGAATCATCATACATTGCTCCCCCTGTGAAGATACATTACTAAATCTCATAGTATGTATCCCACATCATTCCTGCAGTCAATAAGAAAAATCAGCTTCAGAAGCGGATGACTTCAGTAGGGTCAGAATTCCCTATGTTTCTGATCGGTCTTCCATCTTTTTCCAGATTTGTTTGAACTTTCTATTTTTGTGCTGGAAGTTATCCAATTTCTCATATCTGTTCAACCTGCATTCTTTTTCTACATGACCATACTTGTTACAAGAATAACATCTCATGTGTCCAGAGAAATAAGCATAAGAATCATAATGAGTATTTCTACTCTTCCTCCTTTTACAATCAGCTGCTTTATGTCCATACTTGTTACATGAAATCAATATCCCTTGAAGCTACTAGAGTACCTTTCTGAGTAGAACCTGTTTGTTTGTGGCTGAATTGTTCTGCTTCTGCAATTGGCTGCAACATGCCCATAATTATGACATTTAAAACATTCAACGTTCTTGAATGAATTCCTTTGAGAATTCACGATTGTTGGTCGATCTTTTGTTTCTTTCAACACTTCAGGTTTTTCATTGACATCCTCTGAATTTTTAGCACTTCCTTGTGAGCTAGATTCTCCTTTAATAGTTTCATGAAAACCAAGACCAAGTTTGATAGCAGGAGACCTTTGATTACTCAGAATATTGTCCAAAATATTAGTACTATCTTGAAACCTCAAAAGTTTTACCTTTTCTTCTAATTTACCTTTGAGAATGTTTACTTCAACCTCCAAGGCTTGAAATTGCTTTGTCATGCTTTCTTCTTTCCTTCTTCCATCTTCTACTTGATCCTTCAGATTTAGAATCTCTTCTTTCAGCCAATTTTCGTTTTCTTCACATGTTTGTTCCAGCTCTTCATTCTTCTTATTTGATTTTTCCAGATCTTCTTTGAGAGAGATGATTTCTGCTTCAAGGCCTTCCCTTTCAAATGATTGTAGAGGTTCCTTATTTTCCTTACTTGATGCTTCTAGATCTGCTTGCAGAGAGATGATTGCAGCTTCAAGTCCTTCATTCTTCTTGCTTGATTTTTCAAGATCAGTATTTTGATCGTTGATTTCTGCTTCTAGTTCTTTAATTCGATTGGATGCATAAGTATGAAACCTTTGATACTTGTCCACCTGTCCATTCGGCATTTCTATTTGATATTTCATTTGAGAGATCATCTCTTTGTAAATAGAATCTTTCTTATCAATTTCCTTTTGTTGTTCTTCAACTTTGATCTTGATAGCTTCTTATAGATCCACAACTTTACTTTCACTATCTTCACTATTGTTTGCACAAAGGAGAGTATTACAAGTGGCCTTCTTCTTTTCCTTCTTTTCCATGAGTACTTGGAGAGCTTCGTCAGAAACTTCTAGATCCATACTGTCACTTTCACTATCATAATCTTTGCACATGCAGTTAATTAAGAAACAAGAACAACGATTAATACCTGGTTCATCTTCTTCAATTTTTGCTATACATGATTTCTGAGGTATCTTCTTGTTTTGAGTAGCCTTCTTCTTTTGCTTCTTAGCCATGAGCACTTTCAGATCTTGATCAGAATCTTCTTCATCTTCACTGGACACTTCATCATCATCTTCTTTTGCATAATAACTCTTTCTCTTTTCAAATTGTTTCCCTTTACCATGTTTTTCTCTATAAGGACATTTAGCAGCATAATGACCAACTTTTCCACACTCAAAACATTTAAAGGGAAGCTTACCTTTGAATCTTCCAGTACCTAGTTGGAGCTTTCTTACGAAATTCGCTTCTTCTTCATCGGATATATAGCTGGATTCTTTGACAACTTCCTTTTCCTTTCCTTTTGTAGATGCCTTAAAAGCAGCTTCTCTTACTTGAGAAGGGCCTCCTTGTCTCATTTCAAAAGCAGTCAGAGTACCATGTAATTGAACAATAGTAAGATTTTGCAAATCTTGCCTTTCTTCAATAGCTGAAACTTTAGAGTCAAATTTTGAAGTCAATGATCTTAAGACCTTTTCCACCAGAGTAGTATCAGCTATGGTTTCACCCAAATTTCTCATTTGATTTACAATATCATCCAGACGAAGAAAGAAACTGGCAACACTCTCATCACTATGCATCTTCAAATTTTCATATTCAATTCTAAGAGTTTGGAGTTTTGCACTTTTTACCTTCGTGTCTCCTTCATAGCTTAGAATGATTTTGTCCCATATATCTTTTGCTGAATGTAGCTGCATCACTTTAGCAAATTCTGATTCAGACATGCTTCCCAATAAGACATTCACCGCTTTGGCATTGATTTCATACTTCTTTCTTTCAGCTGCATCAGTAGGAATACTTGCCGGGTATTGATAACCTTCTTCCACGATTGCCCATACATCTGCACCAAGACTTTGCAGATATGCTTTTGTACGTACCTTCCAGAATATCATATTGCTTCCATTGAATAGAGGTGGCTTTATAGACATTACTCCTTCTTGACTTCCCATTGCGACGGATCTCCTTTAAGCGATCAAGCTTCTGCACAAGGACCTGCTCTGATACCAATTGTTGGGAAAAATACTGAGAGGGGGGGGGGTGAATCAGTATTTAGGGAAAAATAAAACTTTTTACTTTTTCATGCTCTAAAACCCATACGCTACTTTGTTGAAGCCAACTAGCGTATACACGCAGATATCCTTCATAAAACTCGCGTATACCCAGAGATCTAATTATGCCATTAGTTCTTCACTTATATCATTCCATCATTCATTCATTAGATGTTCTATAAACAGTAAACATGTGTAGTAAGAATAGAATAAACCATCACACATAAGCATCACACATGAACACCAGGATTTTAGGTGGAAACCCAAGTCAGGAGAAAACCACTGTTGTAGTTGCTCAGCCTTCAATATTTTATTATAGAGAAAACATCTTACAACATATGTGCTGGTGCAGACTCCTACCAGCACGCAGGCACCCACCTGCGCTCGTTTACCAGCCTCTCCTGGAAGGGAGCTCCAACCCCCCGACTCGTTTACTAGCCTCTCCTGGAAGGGAGCTATGACCCCCTAATCTCGTTTACCAGCCTCTCCTGGAAGGGAGCTACGACCCCCTGATCTCGTTTACCAGCCTCACCTGGAAGGGAGCTACAACCCCCTGACTGAAGGCTACAACCCTCAGCACCCCTTCAAACCACGTTTCATCAATTTTCACACTGGATCCAACAACTTCAATAGAACAATACTTGTAGGCCACGTTTCATCATATTTTCAGACTGGACCCTCTTCATACATTTAAGCTCAATCATACAACCAAACTGATGCAGATAACTCATAACAGTAGAATACAGATAGCAGCAATACAACAGAATAGATCAGTCATTTCTTACCACAGACTTCAACAAACCCTAGTTTGAATACGCGCTTTCACTTCACTGATGTCGCGTATATACGCGCTTCCATTCACACAAACCAGCGTATACTTCTGTACATATTATAGAACCAATTTAATTGCGCATACGCGCTTTTCTTTCAGCGAAGCCGCGTATATACGCACTTCCTCTTCGGCAAACTAGCGTATGGTTCTTCAGAGATTTTAGGTCATTGCATTTCTTCAGAACAGATACTTCACACAGATTTAACCCTTCACTTCAGACAGATGTTCGCCTCTTCTTGGATCTAATCATTCCATAAACAGATCTAGCAAATACAAGCACATTTCAGATCTAGATCCCCTTCTTCATCATTGGTGCATCATACACTCAGATTTATCATTCATGTGTAACCCTTTTCATTCAGATCTACTTCAGAGAGAAGTATTCATTCAAGCTCAGAGATCTTGCACCCACGCTCATGATTTGCACAATGAATTTCTTCTCCTTATATAGGTTTATCTTTTTCAATACCACGGGCCCCTTTTTCAATACCATGAGCCTTCAATACCACGGGCCCCCTTTTCAATACCATGAGCCAAAACAATACCATGAGCCCAAAACTACATTACTTCCGATGGTATTCCTGGACGGGGTCAATTAGACGAATCATTACCCAATACAATGGGTCAATACCATGGTGGTTACCCCTGGTTTTGCACTTTTAGAGCGCTTTAGCCCATACGCGACTTGGCACGTTCTTTTCCACGTGCATACGTGACTTCCCTTAGACAGATCCGCGTATTCCTTGTGACATACTCTTTCACAATAGATTTAGCACAATCTGAATTCCTTTCTTCACTGCCTTCTGTACTCACTGTAGATACATCATATTTACTTCATTAAGAACATATTCTATCAAGCACAACTTCATCAAGTAAGTTGCCATTATCTTCATCAAGAGGGTTGCCTTTCAAGGACAACATTCATCATCATATTGCTAACAAAGATCATTTACCAAGTCCATCACGTCAAGAATAACTTCATCAGGTGGATTTCCATCAAGGACAACATATGCCAACAATCTCATGTCTTCATCTTCATTAAGTGGGTTGCCATCAAGGACAATACTCTGCATCATATTGCCAAGAAGGTGTTTGCATCGCAAGACATCAAGAAGTGTGTTTATCATTCAAAGCTGACAAACTTGAGAAACACCTTGACCAGGGAGAAATAGTCAGAAATAAAAGAACAAAAAATAATAATAATAATAATAACACTAGAAGATTGTAAATATGAAACCCTATTTTCACTGCACTGGAGATGCAGGCCTCCACTTTTTTATTTTTCATTATAATTTGCACAAAATCCCTCCAATCCCAGCCTGACACATTTTTGCATTTAGCAATAGTTAAAGCCTTTTTCATTTGGTCACAAATGAATCCCAATGGACAGCTGGTAATATATATGCCATACATAACAATTAGGAAGCCAAAACAAGTAAATTTAATGTTTCAATTGTAACTTCTTATCAGGAAATGTTAGTTACAGTAACATCAATGGTATGCCAATTGCATAAGCCATATCTATCTCCTGTGGAAAGGCTGAATGTAATCCTCGTGTGAGCCAAAATCTCAATAAATAGAAACATAAAGAACTAATATGCAACAGAATTGTTGTAGAAACTATTTTATAAATGAGAAAGGTAATGAATTATGGAATAGCATATCATGCATACTACCTATTTAGTTGCTTACCCTGCAATATCTACTATCATTTTCAGTTTATTTATTATTTTGGTACACTGCTCATTTGATCTAGAATTACAGTGAGATAGTTGTTCGATAGTTGGTCATATTACAGTAGGAACGTCATCAATTTAGGAAATCTAGTTTTTGAATGAAAATGAGAGCAGGTTATAAGGAAAATCATTTACACAAGGTGAAAATATGATTATTTTTGGTAATGTTATGGATGTTGGATAATAAACATTCAAGAAATTTTGTCACTGTAACACGTCTACAATGTAGCTGTAGATCCTTTTTCACCTTGGTTTATATTTTCTGCAATGGCTTGTAGTGGTAGCATGATGCATGCATTAGACATTTGCTTCCAATGTTCTAGTGAACCTGGTATTTTCAAGAGGGTCATAACCTGTTAGGAAAGAACTTATTTTTTCATAATAGGCATTCCTAGAAAAAAATGGTGAAGAGGCCAATCTGCAAGACAAAATTATAATATATATTGTGACTTCTCCAAAGCTTGAAACTTATTCACTGGTTGATACTTCACTAGTCATTCAATAATGCAACAACATTCAAAAACCAAAACACAGTGGTGACTTGCAGGTCATGTTTGCATTATGCTAGTACAAGCTTAGTCTATTCAGAAGCCTACCATATGCAACAAAAAGGATTTGCAGAGAATCTTGCCATGTGCACTATTGGAATTGTAAGACAAATGAAATAGTTATTTTATATATCTTCAGTGATTTTGAATTAGGAAATAAGCCCTTAAAATGTACATCCATCATAATACTAGGCCGAGTTCAATCTAGTCAAGTGTGTTGCTACTTGCACACACTTGTTATTTATTTTGCCCATCTTAGGCCTTATAAAACTGAAATAGTAAATGTATAATAGTTCCCAAAATAAGTGTCTAAGTGAGATGGAAGACATGTGAGAAAATTCAAGCTGACCTATCCATATTCACCCATTATTGGGATTCTTTAGGATTAATAGTTGAGGAAATTTTTTCAGCACCGTGGGACTAAGAAAGTATGCCAACTTGTAAGATTAAATAACATTGCAACACCATGAGAGTCATCTATAATTTTTGAACTGATGCTGACCAATTTAGCATATTAGTAGGAGACAACTTAGCAACTTCTTAGTATCATGTTGCATGAAGAATTGACTCGAACCTATGTTTTTGAGGCAACTGATATACTACCCAAATCATGTCATTTAGAAGACAAAGTTTTCACATTAAGAGTGTGGGAGAGAAAATGGGTATCATGTTCACATGGATTGATATATTAGTCCAATTTATATTTTGTTATCTTTTCCTAAAGGCTAATATCAGTAAATTCGAACATGAGAGTCGGTGCCCTCACATATGAAGAGACAAATCTAGAGGGATTGTGTTAAATACCATTTAACTTAATCATTATACCCTCATGCTTAATAGAAATAAAAATTTCATTTGATTCATGTCATATGCGCCCAAGGTTTGAAAACACTAAAGTTTAAACTCCCAACATGTCCTTTATGAGTGTGGGTGCCCTAACATTTGAAGAGACAAATCTAGAGGGATTGTGTTAAATACCATTTAAGTTAATCATTCTACCCTCATGCTTAATGGAAATAAAAATTTCATATGATTCATGTCATATGTTTCCAAGGTTTGAAAACACTAAATTTTAAACACCTAGGATCTCATCATTCCCTCTAGTTGAAGGAAGAAGAAATTTGAAAAGAAACATTGATCTCCTATAGTGACTCGTACCTCTCTTATTTCACCTTTGCACTTGAGAATTTGATGGCTTAGGATTTGAACCTCAAATTAAGTAGTAGGTTCAACATATAATTGAGGTTGTTTGACCTTTTTGAAAACTATGCAACAATGAGTGCTTTCTATGTCCAAGATTATAAAGATCCATTTTAGATGAATCTCTTAGCTTTCACCATCTTAATATTTTTGAATATTGATCTTATTATAAATTGTAAGTTAAAGGTAACTTTTTTTGATAAATATAGCACCCCTATGGCATCATAGGTATGGGCACCTCAACTTGAACTATCTCTCTCAGTTGGCATGAGAGAAACTAGTAGAAGGATTTCCAAAGATTCTGTAGAATATCCACAGGGTTTGCAAAGCTTGTCAGGTAGGGAAGCTACGTTGAATACCATTTTATGAAGGAAAATCTTGGAGAGTGTAGAGGGTCCTTCAGTTCGTACTTTCAGACATATGTGGACCAATGAACATGACATCAACCACTGGTGCTAGGTACTTCCTTCTGTTTGTTGATTATTTCAATAGAAAAATGTGGGTATATTTTCTATAATTAAAATATGACGTGTTTAATTAATTTCAAAATTTCAAAGCATTAATAGAGAAAAAATTAGGTTGTCATATTGCCTCTCTTAGATATGATACTGGCGGGGAATTCTACTTAAAATATTTCAATAAATTTTGTGCTAAACATGGGATCCAAAGACAATAGGGATAAAAACACCTTTCAAGACCTTGTGGCAGCCATACAAGAAGAAGAATCTCCCAACCCTCTTGAAGATGATAAAAATATCACTAAAAGTGACGCAAGCTTAGAGCTTGCAACACCCAGGATCTTTAAAACTCTGTGTATATAAGAATGCAACCCAAAATTTACCTGAATCTAATACTTCACTCACTCACCAATTCACACTTTCCCATTTCAACCTGCGGAAGCTTTCCAATATATGTTCAAAAATCATTTAGCACCATCTCATATAATATCAATCTGCATCCACTCACCTTCAAGCAATTTCATTACTTTCAAAAACCTTCAAATAATATTCAAATGATTTTGAAAAAAACCATATCAATGCCAACATTCACATGGGCTTACACCCATCATTCCATAACCTGAATCTGCATTTCCAATTCCAGCTTACACGTTTTCAACCAAATCTTGTACATGCACCTTTTCAAATTTCAAATCAGAACCAAATTTCAACCCAGCAAATGCGCTCATGGACAAATGATACTACGTCTAAATAAGACTCGGACTTGACCGTTTTAATACCAGCGTTCTAATTCATATTCAAGACATCCAGAACTCAGTTTCACTTCACATTAAACTCAGTCAAAATATACATTAACTGAATCGATCTCTCAGCAAATTATGAATTGTTTTCAACAGATCCAAACTCATTCTGCAATACTTCGTACATTCAATCACTACAGCAAACAACGTTTTCACAATTTAACTTTTGTCATATCGATTTCAGTGTTTGTTTAAAATCGAATGCTATTTAGAATTTACCATGTACTTGCTTCTGCGTTAAAAATTCTGCTTTCCATTTCATCCATATTTAAAATGGACTCCAACCAGCAATCTGCTCCAATCTTTGTCAACGCCTTTTTCTAAGGTATTCACTGGATCTGAATTCGAAGACTACCCAGCAAGTACCGATTTTCTACAACGCTCCTGCCTTCAACACGTGTTTTACTGAATTGACTTTCGAGCCTCTGCAATTAATACTCTGTTTCATCGATTAGACAGGTTTTAAACAAGAATTCTATGTCTTTACACCAGAGTTACACCATGCAATCGATTTGCTTGAAACACAATTTCTGAAGTTAATTGTCAGCATTCTTCTACTCAGCTGAACCAACACCTGTGCGCTTCTATTCAATCTGTATCTTTAACACTTGCATTGTTAGTGCCAAACAACATGTGGACTTGAAATGATTGCAATGTACACACATCCAGCGCTACATATCATAGCAATCGATTTAACCACACAATTCCAGCGCTACAAAACAAGACTATGTATGTCAAGCCGAAACACAGTTTTAAATTCCTGCTCCCAATGTCGACAAAAGATGCCACTCAATACCACTTAGCGCAGTCAAACTATGTATTTTAATACAGAAACGATACAATTTTAAGTTCTCCTGAAAACGTTTTCAATAACGTGGTCAACCAACATAGTGATTCACACTCTGTTCATGCCCAATTCAGCAATTTATTATTGAGTCGATATTAAATTCAACTCTTCGCATAAACATCATTAGAATTCATGCACACATACAACGAGTCCTTCACATCTCTAATTAAGTAACTACGCTATGCAGATTGGATTACATTCAACACATAGATCGATTTTAACTGAGATCGACCCTTTCCCCTTATGTGCTTCACACAGAAATTCAAGTATCGATTATTCAGATCGATTTCCCATTTTGATTCATTCAATGACATTAACAATGAATTCACTACCAAATTATATAAAAGGGGCATTCTCCATTTAGAACCCAATTGCAGGAAAATATACACCAGTCCATAAATCGAACCATACAATTCTGAAATCACTTTTCACCTTAACATTAAAAATACTTACAAACTTTCTTCGTGGCCAGATATTCAACAGCCGTGGCCCTTACAATTTGCTGAAGGCTTACTGCCTTGCTGTTCAAGCCTACTCTCAATCTCACACTCTCTCACAATCTCTAATGTATTTTCCTCTCAAAACCCCTTCCTATTTATACAATTTAAAAAATGATCTAATTAAATGCTCAATCCCCTTAATATCTCATCAAATCGCTAAATCTCTCAACATCCCTAAAATATAGATTCTCATCCCTAAAACTTAGAAACTAATCCCAACTTAGGCTCCCTCATTAATTCTAAATAATCTAGAAACTAATTTCTCTCACATTTACAATTTCTCACAAATAATTAATTAATCACTCAAAATAATATTAATATTTACATGAAATTTTAATATTTCCTCAAAACATAAAACCCCCTAGCTTAGGTAAAATACAAGGTGTTTTTTGGAGCTGATGCTCCTGCATCAGACTCCCCATGTAAGAAAATTCATGACCACCTGGTCATAAGTCTGGATATTTCCTTCTGGATCCCAAATTTTATTTTGTAATCTTTCCTTGCTTGTCAATTGCTTCACTGCTGTTGTTAACTGCTGTCGTCCTCCAGGTTTCCATATTTTGTGTTGTAATGCTCCACTTGCTCTGCCTTCCAAGTCTTTCGCTGTCTTTCTCTTGTTGTCGCTCCTTTTCTTTCTTTCGGCTGTCTTTCTCTGGGATGTTTTTATCATTAACCTCCTTATCAACTCAATTTCTCTGTCCAGTATGTCCTCTGTCTGCTGATTGTTTCCATCCCTTGATTGCTGAACTCTCATTCTTGCTTGTTCTTCACTTGTTTTGATCACCTTTTCTGCTGTTGCTACTATAAATGTTGCGTCACATGTTTCTCTAGCTGTCACTATGAATGTTGCGGCCTCCCAAACTTCCTGTCCCTCTGCAACATTCCTTTCCTCATCATCTGCAATTTCTTTTATGAAAACTGCATTGTCATCCTTCTTCAGCAATCTATCCTTAACATCCTTCAGTAGATGTTCTTCCTCTCCTTCTTCCATTTGGCTATCCACCTGTGCCAAATATGTTCCCGCATCTGCAACAACATCTTCAATCATAAGATAATCATTATAATAAAAAAAATAAGGCCTTTGTACCTCTTTTCACTTTAGCAACACTTCAGTATGTTGCGTTGATTTCTCTTCTTCTGTAAGCATATCAGTATGCTGATCCAAACTCAAAGAACTCTTGAGACTGTCAGCTAGTCTCCCCTTCTCATCAACTATTTCAATGATGTCTTCCAACATTTGTCCACTGTAGTGAACTGATTATTTCCCATCCTCTGCTTCAAAACTTTCATCTTCTGGAAGGTACTCTTTCACCTCTTTGACAGCTTTAAAAGACTGTCTATCTTCTTCCAAACCTGCAATCACACACAAATCATTATTTTTAAAATCACAAGACCTTACGGTCTTACTTTGATGCTTCAGTCATCAAATCTTCCGGCTGCTTTTGAATCATTCATATGATTCAAATCCTCCAGCTCTTCATCACTTTCAAAAAGTAATGGTCCACTCTCTGGGTAACATATCGAAACTTCAACATCTTCTTCAGCATCTTCATTTTGCTGTAGCTCAACCCTTTCGAGCTTCTCTTTCTTTTGTCTGGCATCTATAACCTGTTCAAGTTCCCTTAGTTCCTTTATCAACTGTATATTCATCTGATGATTCCTCTTCTCTTGTAGCCTCTGCCACCTCAACTTCTTTCTTATGACATAACCATGCTTCTGGTCTACCTCATTTCTTTGCAACATCTCCATTAACACCTCAAGCTGAAGTGATATCTCAGCCTTCTCCCTCTCATATTCCTCTTTGCTTAACTGTCTCTGTATGCCAATTGCCTTGGCATCCTTCTTCTTTTGTCCTTTGCTGTGGTTTATTTCAGAACCTCTGTTATGACTGTCACTAGTCGTCATCCTTTCCATCTCTATGATTCCCTCACTCACTTTACTATGAGTTGCACTAAAGCCTCTTCAGCAGCAAGTCCTGTCCTGCCGCCGCTTACCTCACCAAGCTCTCCTCACTCAGTCTTTTGGCAAGAAATTGGTTCTCTATCTCTGGAACCTCCTTTGAGCACTTCTCTTTGCTCTTCCTGGCTTCAACTCATCTGCATGTTCTAAGAACACAACTGTCCTCCTTTTCCAATCTCTATTGGAATTCCCCAAGGTTCTGCCACCTCTATGTTTTCACTTGGAAACTTTCATCAGCTTCCTTTACCTGTTAGCAATTTCCTTTTGGGAGTTGCAATAATACTTCAATGCAAAGACTACAATGTTCTATCCAAATAAAACTATATCATCTTACCTCCAAGATCTTGGTCTGATCTTGTCTTTCCGTTCGCCTGCACTTCAATCTCATCATTCCTGCAAATCTGTTCCAACAAATCTTTATGCTTCCTCTGCAAAAATTCTCGATATTCAACCACTGTCAATTAGTTTTTAAAATCTGATCCTCTCTTCCAATCTTCTGGCTTGATCTGGCAAACTTTAGCTATCAACAACAATTCCTTCTTTGCTGAGTTTCTTCTTTGCTGCAATCATCAATCCTCAATCTATTTCTTGTCAATAAAACCCAATTCAAAATTAAACAAACACAATACCTGCATGGTTCTTCATTCTCTCAGTTGTACTCTGATTTGCTTGACTATTAGATTAGAATCTGATCTTCTTTATCTGCATTCTGTTCACTTGCAATTGTATATGCTGCATATCAGATTTAAAATCTGATCTTCATCATTAATCACACATTCAAAAATACATTTCAATTCCACAAAAATTCTTGCCCTTATTCAGAAAATAAAAAAATTTCAATTCAAAAGAGCCAAGCTTTGATACCAAAATGACCCAAGCTTAGAGCTTGCAACACCCAGGATCTTTAAAACTCTGTGTATATAAGAATGCAACCCAACATTTACCTGAATCTAATACTTCACTCACTCACCAATTCACACTTTCCCATTTCAACCTGTGGAAGCTTTCCAATATATGTTCAAAAATCATTTAACACCATCTCATATAATATCAATCTGCATCCACTCACCTTCAAGCAATTTCATTACTTTCAAAAACCTTCAAATAATATTCAAATGATTTTGAAAAAAACCATATCAATGCCAACATTCACATGGGCTTACACCCATCATTCCATAACCTGAATCTGCATTTCCAATTCCAAATTTTTTACACGTGTTACACGTTTTCAACCAAATCTTGTATGCACCTTTTCAAATTTCAAATCGAACCAAATTTCAACCTGAAGAAATGCGCTCATGGACAAATGATACTGCGTCTAAATAAGACTCAGACTTGACCATTTTAATACCAGCATTCTAATTCATATTCAAGACATCCAGAACTCAGTTTCACTTCACATTAAACTCAGTCAAAATATACATTAACTGAATCGATCTCTCAGCAAACTTATGGATTGTTTTCAACAGATCCAAACTCATTCTGCAATACTTTGTACATTCAATCACTTCAGCAAACAACGTTTTCACAATTTA
Organism: Pinus albicaulis; assembly: GCA_034641835.2. Taxonomy (NCBI): domain Eukaryota; kingdom Viridiplantae; phylum Streptophyta; class Pinopsida; order Pinales; family Pinaceae; genus Pinus; species Pinus albicaulis. The sequence goes on from CM076582.1 coordinate 737,124,199, forward strand.
ACTTTTGTCATATCAATTTCAGTGTTTTTTTAAAATCGAATGCTATTCGGTCACAAATTCTGCGTTAAAAATTCTGCTTTCCATTTCATCCATATTTAAAATGGACTCCAACCAGCAATCTGCTCCAATATTTGTCAACGCCTTTTTCTAAGGTATTCACTGGATCTGAATTCGAAGACTACCCAGCAAGTACCGATTTTCTACAACGCTCCTGCCTTCAACACGTGTTTTACTGAATTGACTTTCGAGCCTCTGCAATTAATACTCTGTTTCATCGATTAGACAGGTTTTAAACAAGAATTCTATGTCTTTACACCAGAGTTACACCATGCAATCGATTTGCTTGAAACACAATTTCTGAAGTTAATTGTCAGCATTCTTCTACTCAGCTGAAACAACACCTGTGCGCTTCTATTCAATCTGTATCTTTAACACTTGCATTGTTAGTGCCAAACAGCATGTGGACTTGAAATGATTGCAATGTACACACATCCAGCGCTACATATCACAACAATCGATTTAACCACACAATTCCAGCGCTACAAAACAAGACTATGTATGTCAAGCCGAAACACAGTTTTAAATTCCTGCTCCCAATGTCGACAAAAGATGCCACTCAATACCACTTAGTGCAGTCAAACTATGTATTTTAATACAGAAACGATACAATTTTAAGTTCTCCTGAAAACGTTTTCAATAATGTGGTCAACCAACATAGTGATTCACACTCTGTTCATGCCCAAATCAGCAATTTATTATTGAGTCGATATTAAATTCAACTCTTCGCAGAAACATCATTAGAATTCATGCACACATACAATGAGTCCTTCACATCTCTAATTAAGTAACTACGCTATGCATATTGGATTACATTCAACACATAGATCGATTTTAACTGAGATCGACCCTTTCCCCTTATGTGCTTCACACAGAAATTCAAGTATCGATTATTCAGATCGATTTCCCATTTTGATTCATTCAATGACATTAACAATGAATTCACTACCAGATTATATAAAAGGGGCATTCTCCATTTAGAACTCAATTGCAGGAAAATATACACCACTCCATAAATCGAACCATACAATTCTGAAATCACTTTTCACCTTAACATTAAAAATACTTACAAACTTTCTTCGTGGCGAGATATTCAACAACTGTGGCCCTTACAATTTTCTGAAGGCTTACTGCCTTGCTGTTCAAGCCTACTCTCAATCTCACACTCTCTCACAATCTCTAATGTATTTTCCTCTCAAAACCCCTTCCTATTTATACAATTTAAAAAATGATCTAATTAAATGCTCAATCCCCTTAATATCTCATCAAATCCCTAAATCTCTCAACATCCCTAAAAGATAGATTCTCATCCCTAACACTTAGAAACTAATCCCAACTTAGGATCCCTCATTAATTCTAAATAATCTAGAAACTAATTTCTCTTACATTTACAATTTCTCACAAATAATTAATTAATCACTCAAAATAATATTAATATTTACATGAAATTTTAATATTTCCTCAAAACATAAAACCCCCTAGCTTAGGTAAAATACAAGGTGTTTTTCGGAGCTGATGCTCCTGCATCAAAAAGGGACCCTTCAAATTCACAAGATTAGTTCATGATGGACAAGCTACTTTGTGACCAACATAGCCCCACTGCAAACCCCATCCTCATCAAAGAAATGGTATGTGTTGATGTATGTATCCTAGATTCTATGAAATATTTGCATGAAAAAAAGGAGCATGATAATAATTTTCACCATTGTGAGGAGGCTAGTCATGATGTCCAACATGACAAAGCAATCAACGTAGGAAATGATTTTTTTTTTAAATTCCACCAATGATACAAGATGTATGCAGTTCTAGTCGGGTAGAAACCATGTTTCTACCCAAAATTATCAACCATTTGAAAATTATGGTGAAGATCGTGCTTCCCTTGTTGATAATTTATATCCTAAAAACACTTTTGAGGTCATAGAATTATACTTCTATCACACTAATCCTATTTTTTCAAACAGTGAAAGTAAGGGAGCTGCAGATTTTCATGGTAATACTCTTGGCACCTTGACATTCCATTGTGAGTTTGAGTAGAGTAGTAATGTACCCCCACATTGCACATTGATTTTAATTATTATCGTGTAAGAAATAAATGGAAGTAATCATGGTTTCCTAGAGTTTGAGGTCAATAAACTCAAAGGGTTTTTCAAAACCATGAAAGTAATAATGTGACCCTTGTGATTATCTGAGTGAAGAAACAATTAATTTTACAGTTCAACCCTCAAATATCCTATATCATGGAATTTTATGGTCCCCCTAGTTTGTATGCCTATGATCTAAAATTATTCCTCAATCCTGATGAGATAGGGAATTTTCTCCCTTTTACTGTCAATACTCATCTAGAAGACAAAGTTATTGACATATGTCATGAATATTCCATGGTAGAAAAACAAAAGGTATGTTATAAACATGCAATTAATGAGGCTATCAGTCATACATATCCATTTCCACATCTATATGGCTCTATTGTTGACAATAATGAAGTTGGACAGCCCCAGAAGATTGATGAAACCTGAAATGAAACCCTCAATGATATTTACAACTACAGTGCTAAGAATGAAAGTGATTTCAAGAAAATCATTGATGAAGAATACAGGCTTGACCCAAATAAAAATTCTCTCTAGACCACATGAAATGCAAAGATATTGTCTTCTCCATGAACATGTGAACAATCATTCATGCACTAGATTTTTACAGGGAAATGTAGACAACGAACATCTAACAAATCCACATCAATTCGACACCGAGGGACAAATTTGGGGTTGGAAAAGTTGCATTATGGAATGATTGATGATATAGGTAAAAATGATCTTGAAACTAGCAAGAGGACATTTTATCAACGTAGTCATAAACAATATTTGGTTGCTCCCACCACTCAGCTTATGGGGTACCTTTCAAAGTGTGATTCACATCAATAATATCTATATGCGCACAGGTAACCAAAAACATGAATTACATGATTTTTTTTTTTTTTTAAAGGCTACTAGCAGGAGTAACAAGTTTGGATATGATCATGAGCCTTATAATATCTTTCATAGGAAATATGTTCTCTAGCACATTGAGGATGTGGTTCATCCTGAGTGGACTATTTGATTGTATCATTGCATTGGTGTCAACACCATGAGTGAAAGGGCTGATGCCAAGTTAAATATTCGAATCAACCATTTTGGAACCAAGCAAGCAGTGGTTCACAACTATAGGCCTATTGAGTACCATGCAAATGTAGCTAAAGGAGAACATTCCAATGCAAAATCTAGTGCCAGAAACCCTGTACAACCTAGTCAAGAAACTGAAATATTTATCAAAAAATTTAAGTGCAACTTATATGAAGTGATCCCACAAATAGTTGTAGTTGTAGACATGTACTTGAATACTTTGTATAAATATCCTAGAACACAATCGACGAATGAATTTGTACCCACTCTTTTGCAAGCTCTGAGGACAAACCCAATTCTAATATAATTCAAAAATAAATAATAATTTGCAGAGGTGATCAATGTGAAATTTTTTGGAAGAGTTATCTTCATGATACTAGAATAATAGCTAACTCACATGATATTTTGTATCCAGAGGAACAATGGGGCCCAAACCCCTTGCATAACTTTTAGTACCTTGTCCAAAATAAAAGAATGGAAAGAATTTTAAGCTTAAATGATTTAGAGTTTTCATTTTTAGCACAGAAGGGAAGGGTGGTCGACCAAAAGTCAATTATGATGTGGAAACCATCTTAAAATAGCCTAATAGACAAATACAACTCACTTGTACTCTAAAAATACTTAGTGTTTGACATGAGATTTAGAAATGAAAATTCGATTTTGGAAGTATTCCACATGGATCAATGTTGGCCCAAACAATTATTGAATAGGGGTCAATTTGGTATCACAATGCCAGAATTATGTATCTTTGTGGTTGCTGCATCTTACTCTAGATTACATAGACCTTGCAAACCAGTACAACATAATTGGGTCAAGAAGGTTATTAGTGCAGTATTTTCCAAGAGAGCGACAAAAGCGTGTGATTACATTTTCTAGGGTAATTGTGTAGTGTTGTTCAGAATTTTGAGCCAGCCATAACATTTAATGTTAATATGAGCACTAAGAAGAGGGACCAAGCCTACTGGAGTTTAACAAACAATCTAATTTCTTGAGATTAGCAAAGACATTTCTAGGCCTGTGGTTAACTCTAAGATAAGTCAAAGCCCTGTGTTATGAGAGGATGTGGCTCTAAAATGTACAAGCCTGCCAGTATTTAGGCTGGCTTACATTGGTAAGAACTCACTACAAGCAGCACTTTGTAAAGAAAAAGAAACGAAAAAAATATTGTCCACATGGGTGCATAATACAAATAGGAACTACAAGGGCCTGCAACAACTGTTAATTTCTTATTTCAAAGGAGGCCATATTCATAAAATTAGCATCAGCTATGAATGGGATACAACATACTCTAAAGAACTGTTGCCTAGTCCAGAGGGAAGCAAGGAAATAGCAATTTCATGCATCAATATTTCCTCCACATCTCTCCTATTTCCCATGCTTTAAGCACAATTGGAGCATTAAGAATCACATAGAAGTGAAAATAGAGTGCATATGAACAATAAACAAACCTGTAGAGAATGCATGCAAGTTCCAATCTCGACATCAAATATTCACACAACATTCTCAGCCGCTGCAGCAAGGTATCTGCCAAGACAAGGTTGAAATCGCACTTGACTCATACCACCTTGTAAATCACCACAGTTTACCCAGTCAGCACAAATTCATGCTTCAAAGACTAGTTTCAATAATAAAATGCATTGCTTAGAGTCATGCCAATTAATATTTTCAATGAAAGATACCTTGAAATATCTGGTGCATGCACACTGGTTAACACTCCAGTAATGGACTTCACTTTTCCTATCACAAGAGAAAATAAGATCTTCATTGTTCAGATGGAAATCAAGAGACATTACAGACCCAATATGACCAGAAAAAATACGTAAGGTATATTTTGGCTGTAAGATACAAAAGAACGTTTGAGCTACCAGAAAGCAAAAATACAGGATTAACCCTAATTTTGAATGAATAAACCAAGCATCGTTAACATGTACAGAAGGTAAGTAATACAGAAATTGAAACAAGAAATGTACAAGCTTCAAATCAATATTCATTTACAGAACTTGTGATCTATTAGAAATACCCTAGAAAATATTGCATACAGCAATCACATTCATACAATCATTCAATTAATGATGACCAGTCAGCTTTTTATTCAATTAAACTCTGCATATAGATGTTACATTATTCATTTAATCATTTCATCAAATCTAAGACATTTACAAATGGCCATAGTGAAGCTTGAAAATGAAACTACTCGCACAAGTTACGTGAGCTGGACTCTAGGGATAACAAATTTCAATCTTTCTTTTAAAGAAATCCAAATAGAGGTCATCATTTTTCTTTAAAACAAACACAATGTTGTTTCTTTCAATGTTACACAAGGATATGATCTCGAAGGTAAGGGACATGCTCCCCATGCTCCCAACACTACTAGGACATGGGTAATCCAAAAGGGGTTATTTCCCCATAGTAAGGAACATCCCTCTCAAAAAATGAGATTCTCCCATACTCCCTTTTCACCGAAGTCCTATGTTTCCAGGTGTGATAGCCCTTTTTGCTATCCCTCTTGTAAATAATGCTATGAATCGTAATTCATGTAAATGATGTGGAAATGTAAACATTGTCTAGGCTGAGAGGAGTAGGCACTAATTCAGAGATCTGAGGATGAGTTGTTGCCTAGGAAGTGGTTAAACTCAATGCTATTCATTTAATATGCCATCGATTTTTTTCTGACTAGGTTTAATGGCGTGCACAATAGACAGGGAGGTTGAGCATGGGCTTCCCAATCGAAGGACAAGCCCATACCACCTCTTCCTTCAAGGGGCGTGTGGTGCGGTCTACACACAAGACGCAAACAAGGGCCAGTGGAAGAAAAGACACTAACAGGAGAGAGAATACAGATGGACAGAGGAAGTAGTTGGTGAGACAAGGAAGAGAGGCGTCATGGGCTCAGCAACAAAGGTTCAAGCAGGTGAGCAAGGTTCACTCTGTTAGGAATATGTAATCAGTAAGATTGGAAAATTCTGATCACAAAAACAACATCGCTTCAACCACTTTGGGATTCTAGGATCTAGCACTCCTGAATCCGGAGAGGGATCTCTCCAATAAGTGCAAAGACGGATTTGTCTTTGAAGTTTAATGGGGTAATGATATTAGGCTAGTTATGAAGGCCAAGGGTTTGTTTTGTTTTTGGATGGTTGAGCATGATTACTGTTTGAGGTGGAAATTCCTAAATGCAAAGAGTTTCAAAGGTGAGAAGTTGTGAGCAATAAGAGTAAGCTTCGGTCAAAAAGATAGATAATTGTAGGTTTTAGTTCATTGGGATATGGAGTCATAATAGGGTTTAATTAGAACAGCAAGAGGCAAGAGTGGTCCATGGGGAAAGTCATCTATGTCTAAGGATCTCTTTGAAGTTTGATTTATGGAATGAAATGATACAAAAAGTAGGAGAATTAAATAGATGAGGAACAAAGAGCAGCCCAGGATCTGGTAAGTAATTCTAAACTAGCCAGCCTTTGACATAGACTCAAGAAAAACATAAAAGTAAACTAGGATCTGGTAAGTACTTTTAAACTAGCCAACCTTTGATACACTTTCAATAGAAAACATATTAAAACAAAGGGAAGCTTGAAGGCAACCTTTGGAGTAGAAACCAATGGGCTGGGCTCACCACAAATCCTCTCCTAGCTCTGCTTTACTTGGTTACTTTCAAGACAAACACAAAGATAACACAAAATGGCCTAAGATCTGGTAAGTACTTCTAAACTAGCCAGCTTTTAACACATTCCAAGGGAAACATTCAGACAGTTGTGGAGATGAAACTGGGACCAGGGCTCACCATATCTTCCTCATTTCAACTTCACTAAACATATACTGAAAATAGCATTTAAGAATAACATTCAGCTAAGAAAATAAGATGAGGGAACGCCAAAATTCCTATGCTTGAACTGAACAAATCATTCCTAAATAACACAATTTATAAGAAAACATTTAGATAAAGATTTTCAGTCAGAGAAGGTTACTGATGTATAGTAGGTCCTAACTCTATGCATGTTGTTCTTTATAAGAGAAAATGGAACACAGTGAAAACAAAAACAAAATGACGTGTTACAATGAGAAAAACATCATCATCAACATAGACCACGATCCCATAAATCAACTTGTATTGATGCTCCAAATCAGTTACAGCTTTAAGTCCAGTGCTTTAGTTTAGCAACCATCTACACATCTCAGCCTAACCTATCTATCACCAGTAGATCTCCAAGAGCCAGTGAATACTATTTACAATCAGAAGTTTCCAGCTCAATTACATTACAATGTTCAACGACCTTGTCAACCAACCCCTCTCTCATCTTCTGCAGTAGTATATATAGAAGAATGAGGAGGTGAGATCTGATAAAAGATCTCCAATTACAATTAATACAGACTTAATGGCTTCTTGGCCTTTGAGGGGCTCAATGAAGAAACTTTCATACATATCCTCTATATTAAATGATTTTCATAAATATTTTAAGCTCGGTGGGAGCTTTTGTTGACCTTTGAGGCTCAGTGTAGCGTCGAAGTAACTCTGCAGATGTTTGTCATTAATTTTCCTGCAGAATTTACCTTTTGGTTGTGTTGTGAGGCATATATCCGGTCCTAATCAATAAATTCAGCCTCTGATTGAATACTTTGAGGTACATGTGGCATTTCAGTAGCTGGGAGGAATCAATTTGCCTCATATGTGGCAGTGGAGGTGATCCTGTTGATAAAACACTTAAGATCTTCTTTAAACTGTGTTTTAAATCGGGGATTAGGCTTTTGATAAACATTCTTAGCCGTGATCCCCGCAAAAATGTCTTCCATTCTTTGTCCTGGTTCATTTTGATCTTCGTCATTGATACTCTCTGACTGTGCTCGATTTATGGTTTTTTCCAGTATGCAAGGCTGCGCAGGTTTATGTGGCATAAATTCCTTATGAATTATTGATAAAATGTGAAATTTGAAACCTGCGAATGATTTCTTTGGAGGATCGAAGGTGGGAGGATCGTCACCCTTTGCTTCTGAATTTTCTTCGGACATGGCTGAAAAACCATTGAAAACCCTGCAAAATACAAACAAAAGTTATGAAATCCATGCATATATAGGTTTACTGCTTCAGAAGGCATGTAGAGAGAGCGGGGCAGTTGGATGGCATCATCCAACGGTCGAGATTGATCGGGAGAAAACAAAAGGAAGGAAGAAGAATAATTTAAATCAGAGTCGTTGATCGCACAGAGATCGACGGTCAGGAGGGCAGGTGGAAAGTCAAAACGAAGAAAACGGGCGATGAATTTTGGGCCATCGATCTGCAGATCAGATCGACGGCGGAGATGTTCTTATCACTGCGCCGGAGCCTGGTTAACTGTCGGGCATCTTTGGTGAGCGATATTCGTCCAATGGGTGGCCTCAGATTGGACGGTGGACGCCAATATCGCGCGGGGTCCACGTCTGATGTTTAATGCGCGATGGGCGGCGGTTTGGTGAATAGTGCCCGGGACACGTGTCAGCCAGCATATGGAATCACTGCGAAATGGAAGAAAACGCCCTATGCTCAAAGGCGATGCGATGGATACCGCTAGTTTTGGCGACGACGAGTGGATGGCGGGGACCACCGTGGTGATGGATTTCACGCCGTCGATCTGCAGATTAGATCGACGGTGGGGATAGACTGGGGCTTTGAACCGGTAGAAATTTATAAAATAATTAAAAACCCAAAGTTTGAGAATAAAATAAGTTTTTTAATATTATCAGGGGGCTGGGTATATATATAATATGATCAGGCGCCCGGCTGCGGGGCCTTTGGGTGCATGGAGAATTATATGACCGAGGGTCAAAGGGAAAAGGGCTAGGACCCATATATGTCCAAAATGTGGGTTTTTATGGTTTTTAATGGTTTTCAAGGCTAGTAATGGGCAACGATAGAGAGAAAAGGGGAAAAAGGCTAAACAAGGGGTACTTTGAGTGAAGGAAGGGGATTTTGGGAGGATATAGAGGGTAAGAGAGGAATTTTTTCAAGGGGGAAAAAGGTTAAAATGAGGTAAGTTTGGAAGAAGGGGAAATGGGAAATGGTGCTTGCAGCAGTATTCTTCCTTGGGAATCAGCAGGTTTTTTTAGTGTAAAATAAACCAGCAGTGAAGATTACGGATAGAGGCAGGAGGCCTCCAAGAGTCTTCAAGAGCCAACACTTTTTAGTAATAAAATTTGTTCCTTGAAGGCTCAAAATGTCTTAGCCACCTTTTGCTATAACAAATTTTATAGGTGGCTAACAGTGGCTCCACTTGGGGATGGTGCCTTCTTGAAGGCATCAAGAACTTTAGACTTACATTCTCTGGGAGGCTGACCTGTGCCTGATCCATTGGGCTGCCTTTCTTCCTATAGATGATGTTCTTTTGAAAACATGTTGGTAGCCATAAAAACAATGTTTCTTTCATCAACAAGCTTTCTACCTACCCAATCCTATAGATCTAACATTTTTTATTCATTAGAGTGCACTTGGATTGGCAAACTCCTTTACAACATTTTATTCTTTTGAAAGCAGGAAAAATAATCTATTTCTACTTCTTGTTTCTCCATGGACCCAATTTAAACAGTTGCACCCATATGATTCTCTACCTAATCTACTATCTATTGGGATTAGATTGTCCAACATACTTTATTCTCTAAATTCTACAACAGAAATTAAAAAGCATTCAAGTCAGGATTGGACAGTCTAACTTGTTGCTAGTCTATGGCATAAAAACAAGCTGCACATAGACATTTATTTTGCAGAAAAATTAAATCAAATGGAAGGCTTAAGATCTGAAATTTTCTCATCATGACCTTCTCTTTTATTTACAGCTCTAGTGTGAATTTTTTTGAGTTGTTTTGTCTTTATCAACTGGTTGGAATTTTGAGCTGATTGGAACCAGCTTTTTACATCTCTTGACTCATAATTTAAAGCAGATCTGAGTCATTTTATTTTTGAAACCTTAGGTTCATATTTTGATCTTGTTTGAACCTTTAATTTCTATCCTAAACTATCTACTGATAAGCCAAGATTAAATAGTTTGGCGAATCGAATTCACTATCCTATCAACAGAAAATTTAAAACTAATTAGTCAAGATTAGACAGTTTGACTAACTAGAAGTGTGTTATTCAGGAGTGGCATTTGAGCTTGCACACTTTCATATTTGTTTCTCTTTTTGGTATGGGGCTATACCTTTCTTGTTTTCACAATCTGCCCTCTTTTCTTTCTTTTTCATTGTTTTTGTATTTTTGATTTTTATAACTTTGAATGCAATGGTGAATGAAATATTTATAATGGAAAAAAAATAAAAAGGCTTTTGGAACATAACATGGATCAAGAGAAGTAATGCTTAATAATCATGCCATTGACAGGACCCCCAAACAGTTCCGCTCCATTCAACTCCTGCAAGAAAAATGCATTGTTACCAGCAGCTGAATGAATAGAGTAAGGGCCAAGCCATAAGTTGTCAAATTTTCCATGCTTGCCCTTTTCTTCCCTCCTTGAGTCCCACTTTAAAACTTTGTCCCCAATTTTGAAATTGCTGGCCTTTGTTCTTCTGTCAAAAAGTTTTTTAATGTTGATCTATTTCTGCAATGCTTTGTTATAAACTTCCTCTCTGGTTTTTTGAAGATGAATGGTTTGATTTATTCTTCTGATCATGTCATTATCTTCATTTTGTAACTCTTGAATCAACTTCATTACTGGTACACCAAGGCTGTTTGGAAAAATTGCATCAGTACCATACACAAGCTGGAAAGGTGACATACCAATAGATTTCTTCAAATTCAATCTGTCAGCCCACAGTGCATGAACTAGCTTTGTGTGCCAAGACTTTTTATTGTCCTCCAACAGTTTCTTGATTATGTTCACTAAAATTTTGTTTGAGGATTCTGCAAGTCCATTACCTTGAGGGTAATAGACTGTGGAATGCCCTAATGTTATCTGATATCTGTGATAGAACTCAAACATCTTCTTTGATCCAAATGTTGCTGCATTATCAGTGATAATCTTGGTAGGACAGTCAAATCTGGAGAGAATGTTAGTCTCCATAAATTTAATGATAACTGAATCATTGGCCTACCTACAAGGTATGGCTTTCTATCCACTTAGTGAAATAGTCTGTGGCAGTGAGAATCCATCTATGCTGGGCAGAAGATGGGGGATGGATTTCTCCTATGAAATCAAGTCCCCACTATTGAAATGGGGCTTCAACAATGATTGGATGTGGAGGCAGGGGTAGCAGTTTTCTTTTTCCTTCAAAAAGTTGACATTTGTGATAGGCTATGATCATCTTGTGCACATCATGAAAAAGAGTAGGCCAATAGAAACCAGACCTCAAAATTTTGTTGGTTGTTGTCTTCCAGTACAAATTACCTCCACACTCTCCTTCATGGAACTGGTATTTAACCTTTTCTTCATCAAACTCAGGCAAACATTTAAGCAATACACCACTTGCATTTTTCCAATAAATACATTTATTAATAATGTAATAGTTTACAGCTTTTAACTTTGGGAATCTTTCCTTTGTCTTTTTCAAACTAGGAGGTGTATTCAAATTGAGAAAAACATAAACAATATCAGCATACCAAAATGAATTCATAAAATGGTCTTCAACAACGGGTGTTAAGACTTCCTCTTGATCATCTAAAGCATTAATCATATTAATATCAAGAACTTCAAAATTGGATTCAGCCATTAATCTAGCCAGACCTTGGCCTTTGATGAGTTTAGTGGGTTTTATCTCTAAATCGTATTCAAGGATAACAACAATCCACTTACCTCTCTTACCATTTGGGTCCTGTGTTAGAATGCCCTTAACAACTGAATTTGGGAAAGGCAATGATGTGTGAGTGAAGGATGTACACTCTGAAGTCTTTCAAAGCTTTAACCAAAGAAAAAGCTTGCTTTTCCATAATGGTATACTTCAAAGGGGCATCCCTCAATGCTTTGCTAAAGAATGAAATAGGTTTCTCTTGTCCTTGCGGATTTTTCTGTAAAAGGACATCAACTATGGTATGTTCTGATGAAAATGAAAAAATATAAAAATCCTTTGAAAAATCAGGACTTATAAGAACCGGTGTTTTGGTTAACGCTTGTTTCACCATCTCAAAGGACTTCTTTGCTTCCACGGTCCATTTTACCCCTTGCTCCTTCTTCAACATGTTTTTGATATTCCTAATAAACTCAGCTAAGTTGGGGATGAACCTTCTCAAAAAGTTAATCTTCTCGATGAAGGATTGCAACTCCTTGATGTTGCGAGGATGAGAGATTTTCAATATGGCCTCAATCCTCTTTGGATCTATCTTAATACCCTCTTCTGAAATAATGTGCCCAAGAAGTTTAACTTCTTGGAGACCAAATAGAGTTTTCCTAGGGTTTAAAGATATCCCATACTTTCTGCATTTCTCGAAAACTTTTCTTAAATGTTCTAAGTTTTCTTCATCTGTTTTTGAAAACACAGTGACATCATCAAGGTATATAATGATGAAGAAGCCCAGTTCCTCCGAGAATGCTATTTCCATGGCTCTTTGAAAAGTTTCGCCAGCATTCATTAGACCAAAAGTCATTTTGACATACATGAAAGTGCCCCATGGTGTAGTGAAGACTGTCTTTAATTGATCAGCTGGGTAAAATAAGATCTGATTGTACCTTGAATAGCCATCCAAAAAATAAATTCTTCTAGACCCTACCACCCTTTGTAAAATATGATCCATCTTAGGTAAAGGGTAGTTGTATTTTAATGAAGCTTTGTTTAAGTCTCTAAAGTCTATACAAAGCCTGATATCTCCAGTTTTATTCCTAACAGACACCAGATTAGACACCCACTCAGAATATCTAATAGGGATAATAATACCAGCATCGTACATTTTCATGATCTCCTTCTCAACCAAAGGCAACTGAACAGGGTTTATTCTGCGCAGTTTTTGTTTAAATGGATTTCGGTTTTCTTTGAGGGGAATTTTATGTTGTATTATTTCAGTGTCATAGGATTTAATATCTTTGTAACTCCATGCAAAAACATCAGAAAAATCTTTAAACAGCTCTATGTATTTGAGTTTAATGTGAGCTGGTAAAGTCTTAGATAGTTTAATCATCTTTGGTTTAAGTTCACTACCTATATTGCACTCCTCCACTTCAGTCTCTACAGGTTCCAGTTTTGGCTTTTTGGCCACATCGTTAAGATCAAACAACTCTTCCAAAGGCGCTAGACCGCTTGGAAAACTTTCATCTTTAGAGTGTAGAGTTTCTAACTCCTCTGTTTCTAACTCTGCAGTCATTTCCTCTTTTTTTTAAAGTTTTCTATTTAGAAGATTAACGTTGACAAGCTCGGGAGACAAATCTTCTTCACCAAGAAAATTTTCTTCACTATAGTCTGTATCATAATCTGAGTCCAAACTGTTTAGTTCGAATTCATTTATGAATTGCATGAAGTCTTCTATTTGTTTGTCATTGTCAAGCACCTACCAATACTTTTCATTATCAGGAACAACTGATCTAAATTTGATCTGAGTTGTGCAGTCTTTAGTGTCATATGGTGTTAAGCATGTCCTAGCTGCAAAGGCTAAGTTGTGGGCCGCAATATTTCTTTTTGTTGGGAAAAAAATCAATTTGGAGTCCTCGAAGGTTTTCAACAGGTCCATGACATCGTTTCGGTAGGCTCTAAGTCTGGGATGATTTGTGTTATATTCCCCATTGACTTGCCTAATGACTAACTCTAAATCCCCATACACATTAATTTTCTTGGCTCCTAACCTTTTCAATAGATGTAAGCCTAAGAGAAGGGATTCATACTCCGCTATGTTATTGGAACATTGAAAGTTTAATTTATAGGAAATGCTTTCTATGTGGTTATTTTCATTGTTGGAAATATAGACACCTGCACCAGCGTTAGTTCCAATGCAGGATCCATCAAAATACATACTCCACAGAGGACTAGTTTTAATTTCGTCTGTTTGGTGAATGTCCTCTTCAACTGCGGTGCTTTCTGATTGTTCTTGAGTATCAGCACTCAGTTGAATTTGTTTCATTTCCTCAGATATATTATTGGGTTGAGGACTGCTTTCTTGACTCTCAATGTTTAAAAGAAAAGGATGCATGACTTGTGGTTCAAGACCTTTTTTTAGTTTGCTAATGCTTAACGGTTCAACAAACTGTTTTGAAAATTCTGTGGTGTTTGCCTCTTCCTCCCTATCATTCATTAACCCTGTTAAAGTGACTTGTTCACTAAGTGTTTCCTCATTAAACATTATAAAAGAATCAAGGCTTGTATTTACAAAATACATAGGAGAGTTTTGGGGTCTGTCTTGACTTGTAACTGTGTATTTCATATGTTACTCCCTGTAAAGTCTTCTATTCTGATTGAAAACAGGGATAGTCGCATAAGTCATGTCCATTTGCATAGTCCCCTGTAACTTAGCCCCCCAAGACCTAGATAATAACATTCCATACTTTGGGGGAACATCAACCACAACAATATCCATGACTAAACATTTGGCTGGGATTTGGGCTAAGTTAACAAAGAGGTCTTTGATTAATCCTAAACATTTTACTCTACTGGAATCAAAGGAGTAAAGGTCTTTGTAAGGTCTGGTGATTTCTAGACCCAGGCTCTCCATTACAGCTTTTGGCATTAAATTATGAGAAGCCCCGGAATCATGCATAGCGTTGTGCAAAATTTTTTCATGAACGTTTAAACTTACATAAAAGGGAGGAACAAGTCCCTCTTGATACATACCTTCAATCTTAGGACCAAAAATAAGTTCTGGTTGGTCATCATTAAGATTGAGAGTGTCCTCACTCTCTTCAATGTTTAAAGCCTTCAAAATTTGGGTCCTATATACATGATGGGCAGCTAACTGAGTTAAGGGAACAAAGATTTTGATTTTCAAAATTTCCTGCTCCAGGCTTAAAGGAATTTGACTCTTTAAAGTGCTAGTTTCAGCCTTATTAGATGTCATTCTATCAGCAACATGGGTTTGCTGATTTTTTTTATTTACACTTGATAAAGTTTTTTCACAGGAGTACTAGCTGAAGTGTTAGTACTACTAATGTCTGCACTCTGTTTTTCATTGTTTTGAGTGCCTTTCTCTTTACCATTTTTAGAATTTATAGCCACTATTTTATCCTTTTGTTTGATAACTTTAGGCTTGGTTGTAGCGCTATTTTGTGAATATTTGTCAGAGGTTTTATTGTTGGGGGTTTGTTGACTAGTTTTGCTTCTAAGGTTATATTCTTTTTGAGGTTCTATGATGACATTTTCCATGTCTTGATAATAATTTTCATTATCATCTCTCCTATCATCATAAGGTGTGTATAGACCTTGTTTTCTATTATAATGAATCTCAAAGTCATCATCTTCTACCCCAAACATGTTGACATCATCTTCCTCTGTTATCTCATCCGTTTCCTCAACCTCAGTTACATAGTTTTGATGAAAGGGAGGGGTGATCTGTTGATCATCTTCCCTAGGTTTGTTTGGAGGTTGGTTCCTTCTAAAATTCTGATTCTAGTTCTTATTTATATTTTGAGGAGAATTTTGGATTTGGCTTGCTTGTGCTCTCTTGATTAGGCTCATTTCTTTCATCATTTCTTCCATCATTTTCTCCATTTTTGAATTGGAAGTAGAGGGTGTAGATTCCTCTCTAAAGGACACTCTCTTTTAATTTTTCATTCTTGCTCTCTTTTCCATTAAGTTGAACTCCACAGAAAGAGCACCTCTTTTCATATCTTCAAGAGTTGCAAAATCTCTCTCCCTCAGCTGATAGGCCATCTCAAGGTCAAACCCTTCGGGAAACATGTTTAAAGTTGAGCCTTGTGGAGGTTTTGGTTCTGGGGAAAGTGCATTATACACACTGTTAAATCTAGTGCAATAAGCTTGCACACTTTCCCCAGTGTTTCTATGGAGGTTCTTGTAATCAGAAAGGACTTGGATTTAGTGCATGCAGTATTGCTAGCATTTCCTTCTCATAAATAGCTTTCTGTAAATACTTTCATTTGATTGTATGACTTTAAAAAACAATGGGTCTTCCTTCTTGCATTAAAACAACACCAATTCCATTTCTTGAGGCATCACATTCCACAATAAAGGTTTTTGTGAAGTCTAGCATAGCTAAGACCGATGCTAGGCACATTTCCTCTTTAAGATGTTCAAAGGCATTAGTTGCTTCAGGAGTCCATGAAAATGCATCTTTCTTCAATAATGTTGTTAGATGTTCTATTATTCACCCATAATTCTTAACAAACTTGCGATAATACCCTGTTAACCCTAGAAATCCTCACAACTACTTTATGGTTGTGGGGAATTTCCATTGCTTAATGGATTTAATTTTGTTAGGGTCTACCTTAACACCCTTGTGAGATACAATATGACCCAGATATTCCACCTCTTGTACTCCAAAGAAACATTTGGATGTTTTCGCATATAATTGTTTCTCCTCCAATAGTTTGAGCACCCTGTCAACATGTTGAACATGATCCTTCCAAGACCTATTGGAGATTAGTATATCATCAAAAAATACTAGCACAAATTTTATAAGGGTTTGAAAATGGAATTCATTAACCCTTGAAATGTAGAAGATGCATTGGTAAGGCCAAAATGCATGACCAAAAATTCATAATGACCCTCATGAGTTCGAAATGTTGTTTTCGGAATATCTTCAATCTTCATTCTAATTTGATGATATCCTAAACGAAGATCCAACTTGGTAAAATAAATTTCTCCATGTAATTCATCCAATAATTCATCAATCACAGGAATGGGAAATTTATCTTTAATGGTGAGCTTATTGATCTCCCTATAATCTGGACACATGTGCCATGATCCATCCTTCTTGTGTATCAATACTACAGGAGCATAGAAAGAACTTTGACTAGGTTGAATTATACCAGCCTCTAACATTTCTACAATCATACGTTCAATTTCACTCTTTTCGACATAAGGATATCTATAAGGCCTGATGTTTGGAGGAACACTTCCTAGAATCAAATGAATAGCATGATAATGATCAAAAATAGGTGGGAGTCCTTTGGGAGATTCAAACACCTTGGAATGATTTTGAAAGACCTTTTGGAGATCTGCACAAATATATGATTTTGATGTTGGAACTTATAGTGAGCATAATTGTGCAATTACGCCTTGTTTTTATTTCTTTGGAACCTTTTTAATGACATTAGAGCTTGTTATATTTCCTGGCTTCCCTGCAATTCCCCTTAATTCGACTTCCTTTCCTTCTCAAAAAAATTTCAAGAAAAGTTCTTGAAAATTAAAAGCTACCATCCCCAAAGATTGTAACCATTGTACTCCTGGTACAACATCAACACCTCCCATAGGAATGGAAAGCATTGGACAATTCAAAACATATTCCCCCATGGTTAGCTTGATATTATGGCATTTTCCAATCAATTTATAGTTCCTCCATTTGCAACCATCACTTGACATTATGGTGTTGGGTATAAGAAACAATTCAATTCTTTGGCTACCTTACAATGAATAAAATTATGGGTACTACCTAAATCAATCAACGCTATTAACTTTTTCTTCTTTATATGTCCTTCTATATTGAGAGTTTGAGGAGTGGTAATTCCTACCAATGCATTACATGATATGTTCGAACTCATTTCTTCCTCTTCTAGGGTTGGTTCCTGGTGTGTATCCTCTTCTTTTGAAGATTCTTGTTCATTTTCTTCTTCCTCTTCACAATCTATGTAAAATAATTTCTTCTCAACAAGCTTATGACCTTTAGTGTATTTTCTATCACAACTGTATCAAAGCCCTTTTTCTCTTTTTTCTTCCAATTGTTGTGGTGTCAACCTTGTAGGTTGTGGAAATTTAGGAGTAGCAACACTTCCCTCTTTATAGAAGTGAGTGTTAGGCTTCCTTGTCACCATAATTTTACATTAAATTTTTCTTGCCAACCTAAATGCCTTCTCTAATGAATAAGGTTCCAAAATTCAAAATTCATGTTGGATGTTATCCTTTAAAGTACCTATTAAGAGATTAATCCTATATTCCTCTAGAATATCAGTTACCCTTATATTCAATTTTTGGAAGTCCTCAATGTGCTCCCCCACTAAACCCTTTTGTTTGAGATTTATCAATTGCCTAGAGAATGTGTTTCTCTTTGTATCCTCATAATGTGCTATCATTTCCTCTGTAAAATTGACCAAGTGAAAATTTTTTTATGGGAGCAAAGCCATCGATACCATACAAATTTATTTTGTTCTAAATGTAAAGTTTCAATGCGTACCTTTTGTGTGTTTTGCACATTATTGAGATCAAAATATTGCTCCATCTGTACTATCCATGTTACAAGATCCTTTCCATCAAACTTCCTCATGTCCATTTTTAGAATATGGTGGTTCTTTACTCCAACATTAGAGTTTACGAAATCACGATTAGCATTTATTTTGTTCTCATCATGAGTTTCCTCTACTATATTTTCACCATTAGGAAACATTTCTTATATCAACTTTGTCAAACCTTCCATGTCTGCTTTTAGATCATTCTTAATTTTTTCCATGTTAGCTTCCATGTCATCCATCTTAGATTCCATGCCAAATTCCATGCCATCCATCTTAGCTTCCATGCCATTCTTCAAACCATCAATCTTTGATTCGACGCCTTTATTCGAACCATCCATCTTAGTTTCCACGTCTTGCTTCAAAACTTCCATGTCATTTTTTGTTGCTCTTTGTGAGATAGAAATTTGTTGCACTTGCTCTTGTAATTTGGATATGTCATGTTTCCTTTCTTTGTCTTCATGAGTCCCAGTAGAGCCTTATAAAGGCTTAATGGGTGTTGAATTCTTTTTAGGGGCCATTTTAGAATCCAATACTGATACCTATTATATTGTATGCCCTTGGAATCAATTCAACTTAATTCTTCAAACAAGACTTATGCAATTCGAAAGAAAAAAAATACACACCTTTTACTTGCTTTTCATAAGCTCCATATTGAAATTGAATTATCTCTATAATTGCGGATCCTAAATATCTGAAATTTGACCCTATAGTAGCACTCTGAAGCTTCTTTCAAATTCCATGGGTCTGACCTGATTTGGATTCTTCAAGAAAAATTTATGTCCAATCTCCCACAATGACCCAATTATGAATTGGTTCAGTAGAGCGAATTTGTACGACTTGCCACATGTCATTGTTTCCTCCTTTGGCTCTAAAATTTATAGAAAGGAAACTACGGTCCATGTACTTGTAGCCACTTTTCACATCATTCCAATTTGATGCTCAATGGTAGAGTTATGAATATTTTCCCATGATCACCTCTTTGAGATGAAATTTGGGAGCATGAAAAATCCATAACTTCCACAGACCATATCTCCAAAAATATTGTGAACCAAGCTTTGAAATTTTTTGAAAAATTTCCACAAGCATTCGGCTTCACGCTCTAAAAATTTTAGCTTCTGAACCTTCGTAGAAAAGAATTATAGAGAAAATTCCACGATGACCTGTTTAGGTTAAATTCAAGAGTTTTCAAAAATCCCTAACTTGCACAGATCATATCTCCGAAAATATTGTGAACCAAGATCTGAAATGTTACGACAATGTTCCTAAGGATTTTGGCTTCGTGCTCTAAACATTTCAACTTATGAACCTTCATAGAAAAAACATTATAGCGAAAATTCCATGATGACCTATTTGGAGCAGCGAAACCCAAGAATCCAAAGCTCTGATACCAAATGTTGTGAAACCAGCTCCAAAAATAGAAGAAAAGAGAGATCAACGCCTTAGAAATCAACCACTTCGACGGGTCAACCTCCAATACATTACATAAATGAATGATTCTTGAATGATACAAATTACAAAACCTCCTTTCTATATATAAGAGTCCATGGGGCCAAAATGTAATCCTAGTGGGGCCACAATGTAATCCTAGCCAACCTAACAATACTAATTTAAGGGCACAATAATAACAATATGGGGTTTATAGGGCTACAATAATAACAATAAGGGGATTACACTAACAACAATAAGGGACTATACTAGTAATATAGGGACCTAACAGCTTCATGTGGAAATCTGAGTAGCTTTTGTTTCTTAACTTGGGCCCCAATCGCTTAATTGGTACAATTCCTGCAAGTTGGAAGGGCATACAGAGTTTTCATTTGTTATCATTGAAACATAACTAGTTTTCAGGGTTTCTTCTAGAATGGATCTGGAATTGTAAGCTCTCTGGACTACACTGGATCCATCAGAGGCAGGCTTGGACGAAACTCTTGGGTTGCTCAAAGGCCTTAAGAGTTTAAATATCTCCATAAATAAGTTGACAGCAAACAAAAACATCAAATATGGGGTCTAGACCAAAAAAATTATAAAATAGGTTCGAGACTACTAAAAACACAACATGAAATTAAAGAACTCAATATCAAACATACTTAATAAATTCGCTTCCACATCATTAAAATATGGGGTTTTGACGAGTTGAACGCAATCAGAAAAATAGAAAAAGAAAAAAATTCAACTTGGTCATTTCTGGAGGTTCATTTTATAAATACCTGGTGAGAAGGTTGTCTACGAAGGTGAGAAAAATCTTGAGATTACTTCCCCTTAGAGGCCAATTCGGCGTGCATCTCCAAAACTATGACATCAACAAGCTACCTCAAATGATGCAAAGGAGTAGAGCACCCCTCTTCGAAATTTGGAAGAATGCTCACCACAAGGTTCCCCTTGCTCGTGCTCCTGAAGGATGAATTTTTTTACTGGGTGGAAATAAAACATTATCAAAAAATTAAAAATAGAATCGTTCACTTCAACTGCAGTTTAACCTTCCCTGTCGGCTATTTTTGGCTCAACATGCAATTGTTGTTTTCTTTAAACCTTCGGCATGCCATACATGCACAAGATCCATCAAAATGTAACAAAAAAGTAAATTTTCGACTCATGTAACAAATTTCTGTAGACTACCTCAGAAGTATTCAAATTGAATCTTCAACTAATTCCAGAGTGAGTGTGAAGGGAAGAATTTTTTGGAGGTGAGAATCCGGATTAATTAAAAATTAAAAATTAAATTAAAATTAAATGTCAATAATAATATTTTTTTTTTAATTATATATAGTGTTAAATTAAAAATTCAATATAAATAAATAAGATAGTAAGATGCATAAACATTATTTAATAGGTAAAATTTAAAAACATAATTAAATAGTATTAGAAATTATTTTTGGAATTAAAGTGGGTTAAGTAAGTCATTTATCTATGACCATTTCCTTTTAGAGGTAGTCTTAAATTACTAATTTCTCATGATTTCCCATTATAATTTCTAATATAATGCACTGTGGAAACCCCTAATACTTAAATTAAAAGACTCAAAAATAAATTTATGTGGTTTTTTCTTGTTTTAATATAGACATAAAAAGGTATGATAAAATTCCCTCTCTTAAGGTTTGATAGTTATTATTTTTTTTGGTCTAAGCTTCCACCTATCATAATGAGGCTAATTGCCTAGATTTAGCATTATGGTATTTTTCTCCCTCAACCCATTTGGGTTTTGATGAGACTCTAACTGATTACTCTCATTTCCCCCTTTTTTTCGAAGTCTGATGGTGTACCCATTCACGCTTTACATGTTTCCCCCACACATCATGTGTTGCCTTAGATGTTGACCTTAAGACTACATTAGGGTTTTGAAGGTGTTTCTTTGGTGATGTGCCAAGAGACTCCCATGACTTCAAAGCTTATCTTTCCCTAGTATGTATCGCAACCAACAAAAACAATACATGTGGACAAGAAAGATTTCATTATTGGCTCCCCTTATATTTACTATACTAGGGTTTGGGAGAAATCCTAATTTGGCAAGAAAGTGACCCCCTTTTTTTTTAACCTATGCCTCTAAGAGGATAGTCTCCTTGACATTGCACGACACCATGGTGTTTCCTTGTGTTAAGGGATGCTAATATGTGCAACGGTGTGACAACACATGTCAGGGACAGTCAAGGAAACAAAGGGAGAAACAAGTTGAACTACAAAGAGATGAACACATAACAGGGTTGATAAGTCATCAATTAACCTTTTTCGTGGGGGAATTATAGGCACACCAACACTAGGTGCCAAGTTCCAAGTGTTAGTGCATTCTACGTGCCAAATATTCCTCTATTTCTTCTCATCTACTTTCCAACAATTGATCTCCAATAGCTTTAATATTAAACCATGCCAAAGAATATCAAGTCATCTCATGAATGCATGTCAGACATGCTAAGACTTTCCAAGTGCTAACATGTGCCAAGTGACAATGTGTGACAGTGAGTGTTATGAATGTTATGAAGTGACAGGGCATGTCTAAAAGTTCTAAGTAGAGAGTGTCAATGCATGTAGAGGAGTGTTAAGGAGTACTAGGACAACACAAGGGAGAACTAGGTAAAAATACATGGAAGTGAATGAATATGAGGGTGTGTCAGGGAGTAGCAATGGGTGATAGTTGTCATGCCAAGGAGGGAGTGAGAAGGTATTCTAAGCATTCACACACCTTATTGACCACTTAATTCTTACCATTCTCAGACCATGACAAAAAACCATAAAAATTTCATTCTTAAAATCTATTGTGTAGTTTCCTAATGTCATTCAAGTAGAATCTCTCAATTACGTATGTTAGTAATGGTGAGATCATTCTTTTATTATATTAAAGGAACTCTTTATAGACATGCACCCCATCAAACATGGATTGTCGAGTCAAAAATAATGGAAATGAATGAATAAGAGGGTGTGTTGGGGGTGTCAGAGAGTGCCAGGCGTGGCAAGGGGGGAGTGACAAGGCATACTAGGTAATGTAGGGGATGCTAAAACATACCACATAATTCCAAGGTATTTAAGACATGTCAGTTGTTATGGCATGTCAATATGTAAACTATGATTCTTATTTTTTTACGACCACAGTTGTATGTGATGAGCCTTGTCTTGGTAACTTGTTAATTGGGATCAATTGAGATTGTACATGAGTAGTCTAATATGAGTTACATGTAGTTCTTAGGTGAACAAGGCATATGTTTAATTTCCACGACACATGAGAATTTGGGTTTGGTCTTAGAATCTTTGATGCAAACACACTCAAGTGCCACAACACATTAGGGAATCAATTAATGCACATGAAAATGAAAATGTGATGCAAACACACTCAAGTGCCACAACACATCAACTTTTCACAATGAAATCTACACACACCATGGAATCAATTAGTGCACATGAAAATTTTTAACATTTTCAAACCCGTCTTCGTTAAATTAAAAAACTATAATAGAATAGGCTAGAGCTCTCATACCAGGGATGATGGCCCTTTACAATCACACTGATACAATGAATACAACTAGGGCTTGGTGTTAGCCCTTTGACAACCAATATACCTTGAACAAGACAACACTTGACCCAACTTTTGATTGCGGACACACATAGCCCTTTCAATCCACATGTCTTGAACACATCTGGAAAATCCTCTTTCATCCCATTATGAAACTCCTCAATTTTCCTCTATCAATGAACTAAACTCCTTTAATTTACCGAACTCAGATCAAAAAAAAATTCCCTCTAAGTACCTCTTTTTTCCCTTAAGGTCTACAGCACTTAAAGTTTTCGATTAGTTGTTCACTACTCTGTTGTGAACAACTCTTTGGTTTGCCCACTTTTTCCATACTGCTTCTCCATGATGACAAGTCTAGGGATATGGAGGTTTCCCTTCTTCTCAATGACGCAATACTCTACAATAAAATGAACTAGGGCTAGTTGTCTAGCCCACTTGACTGCTATTTTAGTCCTTCAAATTCTGCACTTCCTTAGGCCCAATACACCTACCCTTCTACCAGTGTTGTTTTCCTTCACAAGTACATGACTTAGAGCTCTTCTTTGACAGTCACCTAACAACCCTCCAATTGTACTTGTATTGCCATCAATTTTCCCAACCACAATAATTTTTTTTACTGATCTAGTGCCCAGAACACTACCCTCATCTAGGGCTCTTCAAATATGCCGCCTAATAGTGATTTGAGTCCTCTCAAAATCACTATTCTTGTGCACCAGTTTTTTTTTCTCCAATCTATGAACAAATATGAACTACTCATCTTATCATCCTTCTAAAAATTTGTAGATGACTGAACTAGGGTCACAAATCATCCATTAACAGTCCATTGACTAACTATTTATAGGCTGCTTCAAATCTATGTCCATTGAATTTTTCAAACCTTTCATCATTAAATTACAAACTGCAATAGAATTGGCCAGAGCTCTCGCACCAAGGATGATGGCCCTTTAGAATCACACTGATACAAAGAATACAACTAGGGCTTGGTATTAGTCCTTTGAAAACCAATATACCTTAAAAAATACAACACTTGACCCATTTTTTTATTTTGGACACACATAGCCCTTTCAATCCATATGTCTTGAACACATCTAGCAGATCCTCTTTCCTCACATTATGCAACTCATCAATCTGTATTTATCAATGAAATAAACTCCTTTATGTTACTGAACTCAGCTCAAAAAACATTCCCTCTAAGTACCTCTTTTTTCCCTTAAGGTCTACAACACTTCAACTTTTCAGTTAGTTGTTCACAAATCTGTTGTGAAAAACTCTTTGGTCTACCCACTTTTTCCATACTGGTGCTCCAAGATGAAAAGTATAGGTATATGGAGGTTTCCCTTATTATTAATGATGCAATACTCTGCAATACAATGAACTAGGGCTAGTTGGCTAGCCCACTTGACTGCCACTTTAGTCCTTCAAATTCTGCACATCCTTAGGCCCAATACACCTACCCTTCTACTAGTGTTTTTTTCCTTCACAAGTACATGAATTAGAGCTCTTCTTTGACATTCACCTAACAACCCTCCAATTGTACTTGGATTGCCATCAATTCTCCCAACCATAGTAAAAAAAATTACCAATCTTGTTAGTATGAATCTTTCGTCGTAAAATATCACTTTAGCTACGCATAACAAATAGCCCTAACATCGATTATGGCTGCCAAATATCTTTAAATCTGAAATTAGATGATCCAAACAATGCTGCACAAATCCAGATCTAAGCATAAAAGACATTAAGCAGATAAAGTAAAATATGGCTCCATGCATCCAATATATGAGACAAGAACAATGTATTTGAAAGAATTTTTGTATTATATTAAAAGGGGGCACCTGAGAGGAAAACAAGAAAGGTGTTTTCCGGTTCTCCTCAATGGGATGGGTTCTTGAAAGTCCTCAGCGTTTCAGATCTAAAATTCCTCTCTCTTATTGGTGTAGAAAACCCAGACAAACATAGAACTCAATGGGATCTCACAAGGCAAAAATGGAAAATGGTGACCAAGAGTAGATCCAGAGTTATCTAATGCAATGGAGGTGACTAATGAATGGGGAAAACCCTTCTATTTATAAAAAAATATTAGGGTTATCTAGAACTTGGTGAATGAATAAAATATTATTAATCAAATTCTAGAACCACCCTTTAGGAATATTTTATTATATTTGTTGGAGGGAAAAGGTATTTTGACTTGGGTAAATTTCTTTATTTGTAATAAATAAATAAATGATTTATTTATTATTTCAGGGAGATGGTGGGAATATAATTAAATAAATAATGATTTATTTAATTATTTAAAAATGATTTAGTCAAATTTAACTAGGAATATTATTTAAATAATGATTTAAATAACTTATTCCTAGGAAATAATCAAATAAATAGTGATTTATTTAATTAATTTCCTTATTTTGGGTTAAATATGACCAGGAAATATGAACAAATGTTATTTCACATGGTGAAAGCAATTTTACTTAGGGTAAAATTGGTCTTACATGGTGTACTTGGGTTCATCTAATGATAATAGGTTAGATGACCAAAACAATGGTGTAACAGATTGCCCCCCAACGTACGAGTGTTAGCAGAAAATCGTATGATCGAAGTACGTTGTAAGAACTCAATCACTAGACATCAAGAGGGAAGTGAGAGAGGGAAATGTAAGGTAGTCTAATGTGCTAAAGGACTAGACCCTGAGGAGACGAGACTTATAGGTGCAACAAGTCTCTAGTTTATGAAGTGGTACCAGTACTAAAGGTGGCGGGGGAGGCATAACTATGCCTGCCGAGACAAAGTACAAAGAATAGGAAGTCCAGTAAACAAGGAACCAAACTATGAAGAATATGTTGGTGTAAATAGGAGCCAGAAAAATAAAATGATGAATCCCACATACATGCGTTGCCTGGAATAATCGTCAGGACTTATACAATAATATTTTAGTACATGAGATACGGATACACCCAAATGCCCCCTACACATGGGGAAGGGCTCAAAAAATCTGATTGATACATGCAAATCGAAGAGGCGCTGCAAGCGTCTGAGGCCAATATCATCGAATGGGAGGAGCTGCATCCAGGGCTGAAATGAAGAAGTCATCCGGGCATGTGGGGGGCTACCTGTAGGGCCACCCCCTCATGAGGGTTGATACATCTCACACACACCCGGGAATCACCAATAGCTGCTGCTGCATCACTGGACCATCAAGTATATGGATCACGGGCATGCTGAAAGGAGCGCGAACCAAGGTACATTACCCTCTAGACCTGGATTTTGGAGTAAATGAGTTGACGTCGACAAACGGAGGTCTTCCATAGGTGAGGCAATAAGGAATCCCCAACTAAGGCATGAGAGAAAATAGTAGAGCAACGAACAGACGGACAGTAATGATGATAATGAAATGGGGGATGATCCAAACCGGACCATAAAAAACATGAGTACAAAATGGTATCTCATGACAAAAATTGACACAAACAAGAATGAGTATAGAGGCAAAGTGGTGCCCCCAATGAAATGTGTTGTAAGTGAGAAAAGCTGATTTTGAGGAGAGGTGAAGTAAGGCTTCGTGGACAACAGGTGTCCTGGTGAAGTAGCGAAATGTGAAAACAAACAGATGCTGGCTATCTAAAAGAAAATAAAACATGCATTTCGAATGGGAAATGCGAAGGGTAATATCTCTTAAGATAGAGTGCATTGCGAGGATTAGGAAGGATGTGGCCTTCAAAGTCCTCTAAAAGATATGCCCCCTTACCAAGGTCTTTACTGATAATGTAAGGACCTAGCCATAATGAGTCGAACCTACCATGACCGAGGGTATCGTGGGCCTGGTCATATACTAGAACAAGGTCACCTTCATGAAAGGTACGAGGGTGGAATTTTTGCTCATACTGAGCTTTGGTGCGCTTTTTGGTCGCTTCAAGAGTTTGCAATGCAACACGATGGTGTTCAGAGGTGAGCTCGAGCATGATAAGTCATTGTTCTAGAGGTTGGGTATCAAGGAGAAGTTCGACGACCAAGTGAAGGGAAGGGATTTCACACTTGATTGGTAAGACTACCTCCTCGCCAAAGACAAGGTGGAAAGGAGTGAAACCAGTGGCGGTTTTAACAGAAGTACGATAAGCCCACAAATCAGGGAAGAGCATGAGATGCCAGTTGGTTTTGTGCTTATTCACCGTTCGTTGAAGCATGGTATTAAGAATTTTTTTGACCACTTCAACTTGGCCATTACCTTGGGGGTAATAGGAAGATGAATATTGGTGCTCAAAACCCAATAGGGAGGATAGCTCACGCCAAATTTCATCTTCAAAATGTCGGCCATGGTTAGAGATTAATTGTTTTGGAAATTAGAATCAAGCAATGATGTGGTTAAAGAAAAAGAGGGCTACGGCGGCTTCCGTATTGTTGAATGTTGGCATAGCTTCGGCCCATTTAGTGAAATAGTCAACCACCACGATGATATATTTATGGTTACCAGTAGATGGAGGTCGACATTCCATAAATTCAATGGCCCATTTACAAAAAGGACCAGCTGTTACTACAGGATGGAGGGGAGTGGGAGGAGCTCGCACCTTGGGGGCGAAATGTTGGCAATTGGAATAGTGTTTGACTGCTTCAATGCAATCAATGAAGAGAGAAGGCCAAAAATACACAGTGTGCATGATTTTTTGGGCGGTGGCGAGGCCGGAGAGGTGGCCACCACAAGCGTTGCTATGACAGGCATTGAGGACTTGTTCGGCTTCAGCGTGTGTGAGGCAACGACGAAGGACAGTGCCTAATCCACGACGATAAAGGTCATCGCCGATTAGAAGGTAGAGAGAGGCTTGGTGTCGAATACGTCGTCGAGTATCACGATCAAGATGAAGGGAAAAATTTTGGGTTCGCAAGAAATTAAGGATGTCACCATACCAAGGATCATCGGTGGTGATGGAAAATAAATGTTCATCAGGAAGAGCATCATTAATTGGAGTATCTTGCATCCTGGTAGGAAAATCAGAAATGAGTTCAGCGAGGACTAAAGCTTTCTTATTTTTGGGGTGACAAATTCAAGGTTGAATTCTTGGAGGATAACGACCCAACGAGCGTACTTCCCACTGACGATGTGTCGACTCAATAGGAAAGCCATGGGGTTGGAATCAGTCACAACCTTGGTGGAACGCATGAGGATATAATGACGCAGTTTTTGGACCAAGAATACAATAGCTAGCGCTAATTTTTCTTCATGCGAGTAGGACACAGGTGGACCAACAAGGTTCTCACTAACATAATAGATCACATGTTCGATACCGTTATCATCCTCCTGGATAAGGACACTAGCAACCGAATAGGTGGAAGCAAAGATGTATAGGAGGAAATCTCGGTCAAAGTCAGGAGGGCGGATGAACGAAGAGGATGTGAGAGCATGCTTGAGGGCATCAAAAGACTCTTGAGCATAGGTATCCCAGACAAATGGGGTGTGAGATCGAAGAAGTCTAAGGAATCCATGTGCGGTAGTGGCGTAGTCAGGAACGAATCGGCGAAGAAAATTATCTTTACCTTGGAGACTTTGTAGCTGGTGTAAGGTACAAGGCATGGGAAGTTCAAGAATGGCTTGAAACTTCAAAGGGTCGAGAGTTATCCCATATTTAGACACTATGAAGCCAAGGAGACGACCAGCGGGAACACAGAAGACACATTTCAATGGGTTAAGGCGAATGTTATACTTGCGACATCGAAGGAAAATGGTACGCAGATCATGAAAGTGTTGCACCCGATGTCTAGAACGCGCAGTAAGGTCGTCTAAGTAGGCAAGGATAATATGAGCTAAGTCATGGAAACAATAATACATGGCTTATTGAAAAGTGGCACCGGAATTTTTAAGGCCAAATGGCATGACTCGGTATGCGAAAGTGCCCACGGACTAATGAACGTGGTTTTAAGTTGATCAACACGACGGATAACGATTTGGTTGTATCTGAAGAAGCCATCCATAAAGGATAGAATCTCGTGCCCTGCACACTCATCAATGATTTGGTCAATAAATGGTGTGGGGAAGTTGACTTTGGGACAAGCTTTGTTCAGATCGCTAAAGTCGGTGCAAACAAGAATGGTGCCTTGTTTTTTGAGGATGGGAACTGGGTTGGACACCCAAGTGGTGTATTCGATGGGGTAAATAAAACCAGCCTGCCGTAGCTTATCGATTTTAGCTTTGATGGCTTCACATCTAGAGGGATGGATGGGTCTCAACTTTTGACGGACTAGAATGGCATCAGGCCATGTGTCGATGTGGTGTTCGACAATGGCAAGATCGATTCCGGGCATTTCTGAGTAGGACCAGGCAAAAATATCACAGAATTCTTTAAAGAGTTTGGTGTAGGCTTCAATTTCTTTCGGAGTGCATTGGGCGCCCATGGTGATATGTTCTTCGATACCTGGTTTGACAGAAATGTCTATTTTGATGGTAGGAGAGATATTAGCCATATTGCCTTCTTCGAAAGCGTCAGGTGCAGGGATGGGGTTTTTGAACCAATAAAATTTATCAGGAATGAAATATTTAGATTAGAGAGCATATTGGTCATGGGATTGATGTGGGAGGAAGTATGCACGATGGTGCATATCGTCCCACGGAAAATCAGGTTCGGTCATGGCTTCCATGATGTCGTCATCGGACTGAAAGATGGGAAGAGTGCGTGGAATAGGAGGATTTGAGGAGGTAGAAATATGAGACACATGATTTTGAGGGGAAAGGCTCACATGCGTGTCGGCATGAGGGGTGACAGTGGAGCAAGAAGATGAGTGGGTAGGTGAATCATCGGGGGAAGGCACTAAGGGGTTGGTTGCCGGGAAATGCAGTGATGAGGAAAGGTAGGAAATAGTGGCTGACAATTTGGTCAGTTCAGTATCAGGATGAGAAATGGTAATTGGGGTAGACAGGTGGTCTGGGGTTAGTAAAGAAGGATTACAGGCAAGTGCGGCTTCGAATTGGCGGTATGTGGCTAAAGAAGCACGATACTCGTCAAGGCGAGGGAAAAGATGGGTATAATGTCCATGGAAATCGCACAGAGAACAAGGGTGATAGGTGCGCAAGTGTTTAAGTTTTGGAAGGGAATCAGGTATGGTGACATAGACCTCAGAAATATCAGATTCCGAAAACGTTTCATTGACCATGGTTTTTAGATGTGGTAATTCAGGACAGGTATGGGTAGCGTGGCCGACAAGATCGCACAAGGCACACTGGATGGGATGCTTTGGAGGTCGAGGAGGGGTAGAGGTTGTCGGGGAAACCTTGTCCTTTGATGCCCCCCTGCAAGAATTGCTATTGTTACCCGACATGGTCGCAACAGGAGGGGGTTGCTGATGAGGGGACTGAGGTATTGGTGCAACGGGAGAAGCCATGGGTATCGGTTGAACTGGGGTCAAAGCAAGATAAGGTTTGGGTTGACCAGGCAGGGTAGTGGTTGGGGGGTCTAGGTACCAGACGGGTATACCCAAGGTCAAGTTAGGGAGGGATAGGGTGGCCAAGATAGGGACGGAATGAGCTCCGGGAGGGGGAGCAAGGAAAGGAATATAACCAGCAGGGAAATGGCCAGGAGGAATGGGGCCAAGGGGGTTGTTCTCGGGCAGAATCGAGCTAGGAGGGTAGAGAGGCGGGTGAGGAATAGTCGGGGGAGGAGATTACGAAGGAAGAAGGTTGGCTAGCAGGGTCGAAGGGCTAGGAGCTTGTGGGGTTTGGTGAGGGTGCGGTTGCTTACTAGCCAAAGTGGGTTGTGCAAGGTCAACCCAAGATGATTGCATCATGTAAACGTTCACCAAGCTGGGATCAGAGACAAGAGGAGGAGGAGGACCTGGGAAAGTTCCAAGCAATGAGGAGTCTTTGTAGATGCCATGGGAAACACTAGTCAAAGAATCAACAATTTTCTTATTGGTGACAGTAGAGATGGTGGACTTAGGGGAGGTCTAAGATTTAGGTTCATGGTAATTCAACTAGTCAATGGTGACAATCTTTCCATTATGAGGGGAAAAGATCTTGTGGTGGACTGTGGATGGGACGGCAGACATGGCGTAGGTGTAACTACGCCCCAAAAGAATGTTGCAGTCAAGAGGGGCGTCGATAACTTCAACGTCAACACAAACAGTCTTACCTGCAAGGGTAATAGGACAGTTACGGAAACGTCCAATGGGCTGGGAGGCATGGCCATCCCACGCACGAAGGGTGATTATGGAAGGGGCCAGCTTAGGAGATCCAAGTTGTTTCCAAACCGAAGTAGACATCACACAAGTAGATGCCCCCTCATCAATAATACACCAAGCGACGTTGGCATTTCAGATTTGGACTAGGATTTGGAAATCAGCAGAAGGAGGAAGAGGGGGATGTTTTGACTGACGGGTGTCAAAAACAATCAATTGGTCATCAGCAGGATCTACAGCACCCACGACAGATAGTAGAGCCTTATTTTGAGAAGGACATGACTGGAGGAGTTCCAGTGTTGAAATGGCAGCAGGAGAGTGTGCCAGATCATCTACTATGCTGTATGAATGGGCAGCCCGACCAGAGGCAGCATTTCGACTTAATGGGCCCTTGGGAGTCTTGGTATGAACCTTAGCTTTGGGTGGAGGGATTTTCAAGGGACCATTGGGTGTCGACAGAGGCTCTATAGGACCTGAAGATGGGGACTCGGAGACAGACGGAACGGGAGGCGTGGAATACTGACGGGACCGAGTTTGAAGGTTAAGGTTGATAGTGAGATGTTGGTCAGAGGCCATCATGAGGATTTGGTAATCGGAGGAACCAGAAGGGGAAGGTTGAGTGGTTACCAGGGCATGAGGTGATTGAGTGGCCACAAATTCTTGTTGAGGGAAAGGATCGGTAAACACAGCGGGTTGAGAAGTAGTTGGATTAGGAGGGACAGTAGGGGAGGAGTGTTGTCCCCGCACGGTGGCCTGAGACTCCCACATCTGCCGCATTTGTGGTAATAAGGGAAAATCGTGAGTGGAATGACCATAAACACTGCAACACGAACAAGGCTTATTGGTGCGAAATGACCTATCCGGCTTGGGCTGAGAGCCCTGTCGCTGGTTGGCAGTGGTAGAGTCAATACTTGTAGGATTGGATCCATGATTACCAGAAGCATATTGATTGCCTTTCCTCTTTCTTTTAGAAGGAAGAAGATTAGTTGCCCTCTGCTACGCAAATACTTGCCCTGGGGGTAGTAAGTGTGGTTGCGGTGGTGGAGAAGGCAAGGGAGTGGGAGGTCCAAATGCTGGAGGAGCTAGGACACTAGGCTGTGGGTAAGGATAAGGGTTAGGATGGGAAAAATTGAGGTAAGCAGGAGTGGGGGCAAAAGGAGGAGGCATGTCGTATCCTGGATACATGCTACCGGGAGGGGGAAAAGTGCTGGAGGTGCTAGCCCCTCCTGGAGGGAAACCATAGCTCATTAGAGGCTGAGCAGAGGTATGTGAAAGAGCTCCAACGATACCATCGGCAGAGGGAGATGCCCCCAGGGCGTGAGCGCCGCCAGGTAAGGGGAGGTCAGGAAGGACGGTATAAACATAACCAGATTGAGCGTAAATAAGGTCATATTTCAAGGTTATTTGGAGGGCGGCTTCTTCGGTTTGAGGGAAATGGGAGGCGACATCTTTTCCAATGGGAGGTAAGAGAGAACGAAGGAACCAGTCCATATAAACCCGATCTTCAAAGGGAGGAGCATGACATAAGCTTCTTCTTCGCCACCATTCCTAGACATGGGCGGAAAGGCAAGTTGAAGAGGATTGACGGAAAGAGGTTAAAAGCTCGGTACCAATGTCGTATCAGAGAGGGAGCTGGAAATAAGATAAAAAGGCTTGGGCAATGGTCGTAAATGTGGTATGGGAGCAGGTGGCCTATTCAACATACCATTTAGAAGCGTCATCGGTAAGCGTGCGTTGGAACAAGTGAAGACGGATGGAGTCATCAAAGATGGAATTGGAGGAACACCACATGTGGAAAGATCGAATATGGTTAGAGGGATATTCACTAGCAAGGCCTTCGAACTTGGGAATGTCAGAGGGGAGCTTGGTTGGCATAGCAGGCCAACTGACATCGTTGCGGATAGGATCATTAATCAGCTGATTGAAGTCGGGGAGACTGAGGCTGGCCATGTAAGGCATCAAAGGGGCAGTCGAGGTAGGTCCCGCGATGGTTCCACTAGAAACAGACCCAGTAGTAGAATTGGGGTTGCTGCTGGTAGTAGGCGCTGAAGTAGACATGGTGAAAGTAACAGGGGGAGAACCAAGAGTAGGGGGAAAACCCGAACAATCAGAAGAAGAGTCGGAGTGCGGACTCGGGGGAGGACTTACTCGAGGACTGCGGGAAGGAGGAAGTCGACCAACCAGAAACTGAGGTTGAAGGCCAAGAAGTCTCTGGGACAAATTCCTTGGGAGCGCAATGATGACGGGGAGAAGAAAAACCGACAAGGGTAGGGAGGAAAAATCAAGTGAGGTCAATGTCAAAACAAGGGTAGAGAGGTGCAGTATCAAATGATTTTAAAGTCTTTTCCAGGCGGTGTTAACCAGGCTCTTCTTCACTTAGGGTCAGTGTGTGGCATGCGTTAATTTTAATTGTTTAAACCTAGATGTTTTGAGAGTAAAAGAAAAAGTGTGATGCGTAACTGAAAATAAATCTGCAGTAAATAAGACTGAAAGAACATGAAATTAACAGCTAACAATGCATCAATCTAACCCAAGAAGGCAGGTCTCTCAAAAATAGTCTATAAGAGGGAAAAAACTAAGCAAAGCACGCGAAAAAGAGGCCAATAGATCTAAGATCGGGAGGGATGGGGATATAAAGGAGAAATCTGCTGAAAAGAGGTGCAGAGAACAACAAAGAGGCAGAGGCAAGGATGCTGTTAAAAAGGAGGACATCAGCTAAAACATAAGGGACAAGGAGGCGGCCCTAGAAATGAACCCAAACAAAACTAGATGAGGTGATTTGAAAGGGATGAGAGATGATCTAAAGGGATCTAAAAATGAGGTATCAGATATGAAAGGAACAAGGCTGAAACTCTGTAAAGTCAGACTTTTGAAATAGCAAAAACTCTCCCACAAAAAGTGGAGGGTACTAGAGCCCTAAGGGGAAATATTCCCACTTAGTAGAGTGAAAAAGATCAGAAACAGGTCTAAACGGGCAGAGACAGAGGCTGGAAAACCCTGACAGAAGCTTCAGACAAACCCAGAAAAAGTGCTGGAAAATTGCAGAAAAAAGTGCAGGTCGTAGGTTTTGACCTGTTTTCAGTCCAGGTTGCAGATTTTGGGCAGAAAAGTGCAACCTCAAGGCTAGGTGGCAGTTTTTTGGCCGATAAGTGTGACTTGCAGATCTGGGTCTCTCGGTGGTAGATTTCAGAAAAATTTGTTGTCTTAGTTGTGGTTGATGTCTGTCAACTGCGCAATAAGGCCAGAAAGACACGTAAGTTAAAAAATTGATTGTTTGAGGGTTTTAGAGGTGAAAAGCACCATAAAAATATGAAAAATTGAAAATGGAAGAGAAACCCGAGGGTCTGAAATAGCTGGATATGCAGGAATATATAAAACGACAGTGGTCACAAAAGAAAACCCGTGTGGAGTCGCCAATTGTTAGTATGAATCTTTTGTCGTAAAAGATCACTTTAGCTACGCATAACAAATAGCCCTAACATCGATTATGGCTGCCAAATATCATTCAATATGCAATTAGATGATCCAAACAATGTTGCACAAATCCAAATCTAAGTATAACAGACATTAAGTAGATAAAGTAAAATATGGCTCCATGCATCCAATAGATGCGACAAGAACAATGTATTTGAAAGAATTTTTGTATTATATTAAAAGGGGGCACCTGAGAGGAAAACAAGAAAGGTGTTTTCCGATTCTCCTCAATGGGATGGGTTCTTGAAAGTGCTCAGCATTTCAGATCTAAAATTCCTCTCTTATTGGTGTAGAAAAACCCAAGAAAACATAGAAATCAATGGGAGCTCACAAGGCAAAAATGGAAAATGGTGACCAAGAGTAGATCCAGAGTGATCTAATGCAATGGAGGTGACTAATGAATGGGGAAAATCCTTCTATTTATAACAAAATATTAGGGTTATCTAGAACTTGGTGAATGAATAAAATATTATTAATCAAATTCTAGAACCACCCTTTAGGAATATTTTATTATATTTGTTGGATGGAAAAGGTCTTTTGACTTGGGTCAATTCCTTTATTTGTAATAAATAAATAAATGATTTATTTATTATTTCAGGGAGATGGTGGGAATTAAATAAATAATGATTTATTTAATTATTTAAAAATGATTTAGTCAAATTTAACTAGGAATATTATTTGAATAATGATTTAAATAACTTATTCCTAGGAAATAATCAAATAAATAATGATTTATTTAATTAATTTCCTTATTTTGGGTTAAATATGACCAGGAAATATGAACAAATGTTATTTCACATGGTGAAAGAAATTTTACTTAGGGTAAAATTGGTCTTACATGGTGTACTTGGGTTCATCTAATGATAATAGGTTAGATGACCAAAAAAATGGTGTAACAGATCTAGTGCCCACAACAAAACCGTCATCTAGGGCTCTTCAAATATGCCACCTAAGAGTGATTTGAGTCCTCTCAAAATCACTATTCTTTGTACCAATTTTTTTTGGTCAAATCTATGAGCAAATCTGAACTACTCATCTTATCATCCTTCTAACAATTTGTAGATAACTGAACTAGGGTCACAAATCATCCATTAACAATCCATTGAAAAGCCTATCATGTTCAATTTTGCAAGGGTGGTGGTGATGACCTGCACTGTGTCGAGACAAGATATAAATAAGTGTGAAGAAATATCATCATATGACTTGCATAAAGGATATATGCTAGGGTGATTCGTAAACTATCATGGATATTTATCATGAATGAAATGTGTTTTTGTTCCAATCCCACTAGATATTGTTGATTAGAAATCATGGGAAACCTTTATAATAATCTTCCATCATGTTGTGTAACTAAGTTTTGAATTTTTCTTCCAAGCTTAGATAGGACCACGAGCCTATTATGTTCAATTTTGAAAGGGTGGTAGTGATGCCCTGCACTGTGTTGGGACAACTAGAGATAAATAAGTGTGAAGAAATATCATCATATGACTTGCATAAAGGATATATGTCGGAGTGATTTGTAAACTATCATGGATATTCCACTAGACATTTCATCATAACAGAACAAATAAAAATATATTTAAAAATGAATGAATACGAGTTTGTGATAGGAAGTTTCAGTAAGTCTCGAGTGTGCTAAGGAGGAAGTGACTTCAAGGTATGCTAGGTAGTGTTAAGGCATGCTAGAGGCCAGGGAAACATGCCAAGATGTGCCAAGTGCTAGGGTGTGCCAATGCATGCCAGGGCAGAGTGTATGGGAGTGCCAAGGAAAAACAAGGGAGCACTAGTGTCAAATGCATGGAAATGAATGAATAAGAGTGTGTGACAGGGATTATCAACGAGTTCTAGGTTTGCTAAGGAGGGATTTTAAAGGTATGCAAGCTAATGCCAAGGAATGCTAGAGTGCCAGGGCGACATGCTAGGATGTGCCAAATGCTAGGGTGTGTCAATGCGTGCTAGGGAGTGCCATGGAAACACAAGGGATAACTAGTTCAAAATGCATGGTAATGAACGAATAAGAGTGTCTAATAGGGAGTGTCATGGAGTTTCAGGTGTGATAAGGAGGGAGTAGCAAGGTTACATGTTAGGAAATTCCAAGGTATGCTGGAGTGCCAGGGCATGTCAGGGAGTGTTAGTGTGCAAACCCTTCTTCATTATATTACAAACTACAATACAACAAGCTATAGATCTTGTACCATGGATCGTGACCCTTTACAATTACACTAGTACAAGGAATAAAACTAGGGTTTGGTGTTAATAATTTGACAAACAATATATCATGAACAAGACAACACTTGACATACTTGTTGATGGTGGCCACACACAACCCTTTCAGTCCACAAGTTTAATGAGAGCACCACGGGTTTAATGTTTGGAGAACAAGGGGCCACCCCCTTAAGTTTAATGAGAACACCACAAGTTTAATGTTTGGAGAACAAGGGGCCACCCCCTTTTCCAACACTTTTTATGGGTCCCATGCATCATTATGGCACTCATGGACCCCAATATGCCTCCTAGAACGCCCTAAGACATCATTTGACCTCTTATAAGGCTTATTATTCCATGTATGAGATAGTTTGGTGGAATTGTCACCAAATTTTAAGGTTACTTGAATATTATTTTATGTTTAGGGGCTAATGTAGGCCCATAAGCTAATTCGATTAACTCCTAATCAAAGTAAATAGGAGTTAGTTGAAGTCATTTGTATCATCACTTGACTTGGGATCTCTCTATCTTTACAGAACTTCACATTTTCCCTTGGAGGAATATTTTGGATGTGGATGCATTTTTATGTATGTATTTGGTCTATTTCTCTCTTGGAGACTTGTTTTTTAAAATGTGAAGCTGGTTGGATATACTCTCTAACATTGTGAGTGAAAATTTAACAATGTTCTTCATGTTGTTGCATACTATTGAATTTCGCTATAACTAGGGCTAATTGCTGCATGATGGAAATCTAGAATTATGTGTCTATTTAGTCTATTTAATGTATGGGCCATTGTTGGATGAATGAAATGTCTTAGAGATCATTTTATCTCAATAAAATTGCACCACGTGTACGAAGTATAAGTGCTTGAAGGTGAATTTTCGTTTTCCTCTAACATTGGAAGAAGTTGAATTTTTGGGCCTCCTTGATCAAGAAACTGAATTATTGTTCATTATCACCCCTGAATCCATACCCCCAAGTGAATTATGCACTATTGCCTCAAAAAGGGTAATTATTTCCCCCCCTTTTTTCACAATTTTCCATTTTTCCCTAGGTCTAACACCATTAAATCACCTAGGGCATCAATTTCCCAAGAAAATAGCCAGAGAAAAAATTTATCTCCTAGAGGCAACTTCATTGGTGGGTCCCCTCACTCTCCTCATTATTTGGGCCAATTCTGACGATGGAATCTTTGGATACCTCAAGCCCTAGCTCTAAGAGCAAGTTTTGCATAAGTGATCACAAGGCTAGAACCTAGTAGGATCAATTTGACCCATCAAAGTAAAAAACCTTGCCTGATCCTTTCCCCTCAAATTTTCCAAGATAGGAACATCATTGGTTGCTAAATTCCATCCCTAAAACTGGGTTGGGTCCACTTGGCCCCGTGTGGTCCCATTTGGTGTCAAAGGCCTTTCATTAAGGACCATTTTGGAATCCGAGTTACCAAATGATTTTAGGGATTGATAAATTCCTTTATAATTCTTATTCTTCTCCCTCAACCCTTCAATCCCCCTCCTCTCTCCCTAGAATATCACGTCCCTTGCTTAAAAGGCAAGCATGTCCCACTCTTTATTCTATCTTAGGGAAAGGGCCTCTAGGGTCACTTCCCACCTATTCATTGACCTATAATATACAAGTGACTTCCTAAACTAATGGGACTCCTCCCATAGGTGAAATTCCGTGAAGAGAAAGGAGCCTTAGTTGTGGTGACAATGGGCTAAGCCTCCACTGTTTCCCTTGTCCTAGTTGTTTCCCTCTTAGGAACCCCTTTTAGGTCCACTACTATTTTGAGTGGTAACAAGTTGTTCACAACTCCATTTGTGAACAAATATTTGGTATTCCCACTTTTTCCGTACTATAGATCCAAGATGATAATTCTAGGGCTATGTACGTTGCCCTTCTTCTCACTGAATTAATCCTCTACAATATACTGAACTAGGGCTAGTTGGTTGGCCCACTTGACTGCTACTTTATTCCTTCAAAGTCTGCACATCCTTAGGCCCTATACACCTGCCCTTCTACCAATCTTGTTGTCATTCACAAGTACAAGAGTTAGGGCTCTTCTTTGACAGTCACCTAACAACCCTCAAACTATACTTGGACTACCATCAATCTGGCCAACCACAGTCAATTATTTTTACTGATCTAGGGCTCATAATATTTTCTTCATCTAGGGCTCTTCAAATCTTCCACCTAACAATGGTTTGATTCCTCTGAAAATCATTGTTCTTGTTTATTGAAAATTTGATCTTTTTTGTCCAATCTATGAACAAATCTACACTACTCCTCTTATCATCCTTCTAACAATCTATAGATGATTGAACTAGGGTCAGAAATCAACCACTAATAGTCCATTGACTAATTTTTTATAGGTTTCTTCAGATATCTGTCTAAAAATCCATGGATAGTCCACCAAATCAACTCCTCTACATGTCAATCCATTATTCACATGGCACATTTCTTTCGCGTGATCAATATTCTGCTCAAGTGCCACCCTCCTTTGGATCTGTTATCTCCACACTTACTGAATCTACAAACCATATTCCATATCTGCAGTCTATATTTCAGAAATAAAGCTTGATTTAAGGGTCACAACTTCTCTTCTTCTACACAAATTTTTCACAGTCTTAAAGGCATACCTTATGAATTAAACATGCTAGGAAAGTGTCCTAACTAGGGCACTATAATTATGTACTTCTAATTGTTGTAGAACAAACCCTATCCACCCATAGAAAAAAACACGACTCTTGCCTCCATAAGAGACTCGACCTAGATCATATGGATCCATAGATTTTGGGAATTTCTTTGACTGAATCTTGACATGAACTTCAGATCTCAATGTCAACCCTCAAACTAGGGTTAGCTCAATCAATATTATGCATGCATCTACTTCTGTTCTGGCTCTAAATTACAGTGCAAGCCCTCCTCCATTTATGTTTGTCTTTATAACCACCGCAAGACGAGATCGTATCAACCCTCTCTTATATTTCATGTAGAAAATCTAACCAACGGGATTCAATCTGATCTTGTAATGTACTAAAACAAGATATTGAATCCTTCCTAAAATTTGTGGAAACAAAACACGATCGCACAATCACATATAAGTAAGAGAAAGAAAATATCAATCGCACAACAAAAGATGTATCTGGGGAAAGAAACTGCTCAAAACCCCTCTATCTCTATTGTGTATTAAGTTAAGGAATTACGAAAAAATACAATGCTTAATCTATCATGAGATTCTCCAACACTCTGCCAATTGTCTCCTACTAATCTAGGCAAAATCGGTCTAGTACTTAGCCAATTCTCA
The DNA here is from genome assembly GCA_034641835.2 of Pinus albicaulis. NCBI lineage: Eukaryota > Viridiplantae > Streptophyta > Pinopsida > Pinales > Pinaceae > Pinus > Pinus albicaulis. The sequence goes on from CM076582.1 coordinate 737,164,814, forward strand.
ACCTTCCTTCATCCTGCCTTGCTCACGCAATTCCCAGAGAATTAGAATGCTATTAATTAGGAAAATAAACCTTCCCTGATTGTGCAATCCATCTTGGCATCCCAATGAATTTATAATTTCACATGGAAATTTTTTTATAAATACAACTGATAGTTATGTTCCCTTTAACCTCTGTCTCAACCGAGTCTTCCTCGGAACTGACATGCACGCAACTATTAATAGTGACTTATCAGTTATCTGATACATCAGTCATTGTGAATTAAATCTAATTTAATTCAATGGACCTCTCACTACCTCATCACTCAGTTATAACTAGTTAAACTAATTTTAACTCAATTAATTGAGTTAACTAATTCACACCTATACCCCACTAATGCGTCAACTGCAACTTGACCCAAAAAATATCAGAATCCATATACATGCCTCATCTTAGAACCTCATCATCCATAAATATGCAGGAACACAATAAAATACAAAAATAAACATAAACATAGAGACGCAATAGGAATAACACTCCATTTCATTAATATCAAATACTAAAAAATGCTTACAGACATAATGGAAAACAAACTAGCTCAGGCGATGGTAGCTTATCTCTGAGAAGAGATGTGGCAGCTACATGCCTTGAACTGTGTTACAATAAGGCTCAAGGGAATTTTTATTATTGAAAAATAAGATAAAACCCTAACCCGAGGAGATGTAACACCAAGATTTTATGGACCCTGTTGAGGGTAGTTGGGCAACCAATTTCCTAGGGTCGTAATTTGGTCATATGATCTTCATTTGACGCACATGATACCTCATCAAAAATATATCTCTGAGGACTAAAACTGCTAATGTGATTTCCATGCAATTGGTAAAACTTTCATGACCAAAAAATGTTGTTTGGGGCCTCGAAATTGTGGTGGAAGTTTAGGACCTGAAAAATTAACAAAAATAGTAAATTGTGCTATAATTAAGGAAACTGAAAAATTTAAAGATACAATGGTGAGCGCCCAAGTGGAATAGGTGGGTGGCCACCAATATCAACCTTGATCACCTCAACGTGAATTTCTTAAGCTAACTTAGTCATCATGACTTAGTTAACTAACCCAAGTTGTTATGAGATGAAATAACAATTTATTGTCCAATTTATTTAAGAGAAAAATAAATTAGACGCCTCACATTCCTCACTCCTAGAACATCAAAATTCCTCACCAGTGTGGCTGCAATTTTTTTTTTGTCCTTTATGGTTGCCAATTTCACTATTTCTTGTTGCAAATTTCAACACTCCCTCTCAACAAGAAAGGAATTCAATTTATCCCATCTGGTACCTTTGGAATGTTACATGCAACACTTATCTAGTGTTCTTTTCACCTGCAAATCCTGAAACTAAATAGCCTCCGAACAACTGAATCAATATAATGAATTCGTCATTAGAGTCTTCTAACTACTGCTAGCTACTACACCTGTCTACCGGACTCTCCGTGCTGCTGCTAGCATCTGCATCCATGCCCTTTGCACTATTTCCAACTCTGATCTGTGCTCCAGTATCTGACATCTGTCACTCTGATTTATGTCTTCCTGACATCTGACTGCATCAATCTAACTGATCCTTCCTACTATTTTTGTACCGTGGACTCCTCATAGCTAGGTTCGATACATGAGACACACCATCTCAATGGACCCTGCCCAAATTTATTACCTTGGGATTATATCTACAGATCACCCCATCTTTCACCTGGACTTATGGTTGCATGTGCTCCCTCTGCCCATCTAGATCAAAATTTCCCTCTCATGGAGGTCTCTACTTGAGTGGACAATTCCACTCAGTCTCCTCTCTTCTTCTCCAATTGTGGCTATTCCACAACGTTCTGAAACTTCTTCTAAGGCTGCATGTTGAGAGGTAATTTTTACTCCCTCTTAACAGCCAAGTCTCTAATCTCCGCTTTTCTCCTCAAAGCTTTGCATGCATATGGTACCTCAAGTGCATATAGTTTCTTGAACCGAACACATTGTAATTTTCCTGCCATTAAAAAGTTTCTAAAAAATATTTGATTTTAAATCGATGATATCTCCCTCATCCAAGCTCCGAATTGATTTTCCATTTGGGTAGTTTTTCGCAAGGAATCCAAATTATATGTTTTTTTTTTTAATTTTTACCCCAAAATCTTCAGATATTCTCTACAAACTCGCCACTCAAAAAATTCTTGCTTTGATACCATGTCGAAAATCTAACCAACTAGATTCAATCTAATCATGTAATGTACTAAAACAAGATGTTGAATCCTTTCTACAATTTTCAGAAACAAAACATGATTGCACAATCACATATAAGTAAGAGAAATAAATTATCGATCGCGCAACACAAGATGTATCTCGGGAAAGCGACTGCTCAAAACCCCTCTATCTCTATTGTGTATTAATTCATGGAATCGTGAAACAATAAAATGGTTAATCTCTCATGATATTCTCCAACACTCTCCCAATTGTCTCTCACTGATCTAGGCACACTCGGTTTAGTACTTAGCCAATTCTCAGCCTTCCTTCAACTTGCCTTACTCATGCAATTCCTAGGGAATTAGCTCCCTATTAATTAGGAAAATCAATATTCCTTGATTACGCAATCCATCGTGGCATCCCAATGAATTTATAATTGCACATGGGACATTTAATATAAATACAACTGATAGTTATGTTCCCTTTAACCTCTATCTCAACAGGGGCTTCCTCAGAACTAACATGCATGTCGCTATTAATAGTTAATTATCAGTTATCTAATTGATCACTCATTGTGAATTAAATCTAATTTAACTCAGTGGTCGACCTCTCTCTAGCTCATAAATTAGTTAGAACTATTTAAACTAATTTTAACTCATTTAATTGAGTTAAGTAATTCACACCTGCACCCCACTAATGCATCAATTGCAACTAGACTCCAAAAATATTAGATTAATACCTCTGCATGCTTCATCTTAGACCCTAAACTCGTATTTGTTGAGCTAACTCAGTAAACATGACTTAGTTAACTGACACAAGTTGCTACGAGATGAAATTACAATTTATTGTCCAATTTATTTAAGGGAAAAAAAAATTAGACACCCCACATTCCTCACTCCCGGTGCATCAAAATTCCTCACGAGTGTGGGTGCATTTTTTTTTTTTTTGCTGGTTTCCAAGTTCAATGTTTCTTGCTACAAATTTCAACATTTCATAATTTGATGCAACCTTCACACAAAGACACCATTGAAAACACATGCCTAGATTCTCATGAACAACCTCTCTTAAGCTCGATCTTCCATAAGAGAACCAACGATATGCCATCCTACTTCCTAGCTCAAACCGACCATTAAGGTATGAAAAAATCTTGTGAACCCTCACATGATGATCTTGGTCTTGGAGGATGATCATCACCTCCCTTTATAAACCCTTACTCGACCTACTTTAGGACTACATCTCTTTTCGACCCCTTGATCAAATGAGATCCTTCTCACTTGATGTTCTTTCCTTCACCCTAAAGCCTCCTTAAATATCTTTTCCTAGACGTATTAGGAATCCCCTAGAACTTACTGGTTTTATCCACTTATACATTAGGAAATATTAATTTTCCTTTTTAATTTTATTTGAGATTTTAAAACCCATATTGGGTCCAAAATCACTTTTCTTGGCTTCTTTTCCCACAAATCCTGTTGTCACCAAACTCACACAAACCCATCTCATTGGGCTTGTGGAGTACCTCTGTTAAGTCCCTATATTACTAGTATAGTCCCTTATTATTGTTAGTGTAACCCCCTTATTGTTATTATTGTACCCTTGTAACCCCCATTTTGTTATTATTGTGCCCTTAAATTATTATTGTTAGGTCGGCTAGGATTACATTATGGCCCCATGGACTCCTATATATAGAAAGGAGGTTTTGTAAATTGTATCATCCAAAATTTTTTCATTTATGTAATGTATTGGAGGTTTCCCCCTAAAATTGGCTCATTTCTAAGGCGTTGATATCTCTTTTCTTTTATTTTTGGAGCTGGTTACACAACATTTGGTATCAGAGCTTTGGATTCTAGGGTTTCGCTGCTCCAAACAGGTCAACGTGGAATTTTCGCTATAAACCTTTTTTCTACGAAGTTTCAAAATCTGAAACTTTTAGGGTGCGATGCCAAAATCCCGAGGAAGATCTTCTAAAAATTTCAGAGCTTGGTTCACAATATTTTCAGAGATATGATCTGTGGAAGTTAGGTCTTTTTTGAGGCTCCTAAACAGGTCATCGTGGAATTTGCACTATAAATATTTTTCTAAAAATTCGCCAAAGCTGAAATTCATAGGGTGTGAAGCCGAAATCCTGAGGAACGTTGTCAAAAAATTTCAGATCTTGGTTCGCAATATTTTTGGAGATATGATCTGTGGAAGGTAGTGCTTTTTCAGGCTCCTGAATTTCATCTCAAAGAGGTGATCGTGGGAAAAGCTTCATAACTCTCTCTCTTAGCATCGGATTTGAGTGCCGTAAAAATTGGTAGCTATTACACGGACTTTAGTTTCTTGGATATCAATTTCAGAGCCGAAGGATGAAACAGTGACACGTGGCAAGTCATACAAGTTTACTGTACTGAACTAGTCCATAATTAGGTCATTGTGGGAGATTGGACACAAATTTGTATTGGAGAATCCAAATCAAGTTAGACCTGTGGCATTAAAAATATAATTCAGAGGGATACGTTGGTATTGAAAATCAAATATTGAAGTGCTACAATCACAAAGATAATCCAATTTCAATATCGATCTCCTCAAAAGCAAGAAAAATGTGTGTATTTTTTTTCCGATTTGCATAAGTCTTGTTTGAAGAATCAATTTGAATTGATTCCAACGGCATATTATAGAATAGATATTAGTATTGGGTTCTAAAATATTCCCCCCAAAAATAATTCAACACCCATTAAGCCTTCAGAAGGCTCTACTATGACTCATGAAGATGAAGAATTTCAACATGATCTATCAAAATTACAAGAGCAAGTGCAACAAATTTCACTCTCGCAAAGAGCAACAAAAAATGAAATGGAAGTTTTGAAGAAAGGCGTGGAAGCTAAGATGGATGGCGTGGAAGTTAATATGGATGGCATGGAAGTTGGCATGGAAGCTAAGATGGATGACATGAAATACAACATGGAAAACATGAAGAATGATCTAAAAACAGACATCGAAGGTTTGACAAAGTTGATACAAGAAATGTTTCCTAATGGTGAAAATATAGTAGAAGAGCCTCATGATGAGAACAAAATCAATGTTAATCATGATTTCACAAAGTCTAATGTTGGCGGGAAGAACAATCATATTCCAAAAATGGATATGAGGAAGTTTGATGGAAAGGATCATGTAACATGGATACTACAGATGGAGCAATATTTTGATCTCCATAACGTGCAAAACACACAAAAGGTACGCATTGCAACTTTACATTTAGAACAAAATACATTTGTATGGTATCAATGGCTTTGCTCTCGTAAAAAAATTGTCACTTGGTCAATTTTTACGGAAGAAATGATAGCACATTATGAGGATACAAAGAGCAACACCTTCTTTAGCCAATTGATAAATCTCAAACAAAAGGGTTTAGTGTGGCAGCACATTGAGGAATTCCAAAAATTGAATATAAGGGTAACTGATATTCTAGAGGAACACAGGATCGATCTCTTCATAGATACTTTAAAGGATAATATCCAACACGAAGTTCGCGTTTTGGAACCAGATTCATTGGAGAAGGCATTTAGGTTGGCAAGAAAATTTGAATGTAAAATAATGGCAACAAGGAAGCCTACCACTCAATTCTATAAAGAAGGAAGTGTTGCTATGCCTAGATTTCCATAACCTACAAGGTTGACACAACAACAATTGGAAGAAAAAATGGCAAAAGTGCTTTGCTACAGTTGTGATAGAAAATACACTAAAGATCATAAGTGTGCTGAGAAGAAATTATTTTACTTAGATTGTGAAGAGGAAGAAGAAAATGAACAAGAAGAGGATATACACCAGGAACCAGCCCTAAAAGAGGAAGAAATGAATCCGAACATATCGTGTAATGCACTAGCAGGAATTACCACTCCTCAAAATCTCAAGATAGAAGGGGAAATCAAGAAGAAAAAGGTAATAGTGGTGATTGATTCAGGTAGCACCCATAATTTTATTCATTGTAAGGTAGCCAAGGAATTAAATTGTTTCCTATACCCAGCACCAGAATGTCAAGTGATGGTTGCAAATGGAGGAACTATAAATTGCTCTGGAAAATGCCATAATATCAAGCTAACCATGGGGGAATATGTATTAACTAGTCCAATGCTTTCCATTCCTATGGGACGTGCTGACGTTGTACTAGGAGTACAATGGTTACAATCTTTGGGGATGATAGCTTTTAATTTTCAAGAACTTTTCTTCAAATTTTTTTCAGAAGGAAAGGAAGTCGATTTATAGGGTATTGAATGGAAGCCGGGAAGGATAATAAGCTCTAATGTCATGACAAAGCTTCTAAAGAAAGAACAACGAGGTGTAATTTCGCAATTATGCTCACTAGAAGTTCCAACATCAAAATCATCTATTTCTGCAGATCTCCAACAAGTCTTGGACAATCATTCAAAGGTGTTTGAAACTCCCAAAGGACTCCCACCTATTCTGATCATGATCATGCTATTCTTTTGATTCCAGGAAGTGTTCCTCCAAAAATCAGGCCTTATACATATCCTTACTTCCAAAAGAGTGAAATTGAATGTATGATTGCAAAAATGTTAGAGGCGGGTATAATTCAACCTAGTCAAAGTTCCCTCTCTACTCCTATAGTATTGGTACACAAGAAGGATGGATCATGGTGAATGTGTTCGGATTATAGGGAGCTCAATAAGCTCACCATTAAAGATAATTTCTCGTTCCTGTGATTGATGAATTATTCGATGAATTACATGGAGCAATTTATTTTACCAAGTTGGATCTTCGTTCAGGATATCATCAAATTAGAATGAAGACAGAAGATATTCCAAAAACAACATTTCGAACTCATGAGGGTCATTATGAATTTTTGGTCATGCCTTTTGGCCTTACCAATGCACCTTCTACATTTCAAGGGTTGATGAATTCCATTTTCAAACCCTTCCTTAGAAAAATTTGTGCTAGTATTTTTTGATGATATACTAATCTACAATAGGTCTTGGAAGGATCATGTTCAACATGTTGACAGGGTGCTCAAACTATTGCAGGAGAAACAATTATATGCAAAAACATCCAAATGTTTCTTTGGAGTACAAGAGGTGGAATATCTGGGTAATATTGTATCTCACGAGGGTGTTAAGGTAGACCCTAACAAAATTAAAGCCATTAAGGAATGGAAAGTCCCCACAACCATAAAGCAGTTGCGAGGATTTCTCGGGTTAACAGGGTATTATCGCAAGTTTGTTAAAAATGATGGGAGAATAGCAACACATCTAACAACATTATTGAAGAAAGATGCATTTTCATGGACTCCTGAAGCAACTAAGGCCTTTGAACATCTTAAAGAGGCAATGTGCCTAGCACCGGTCTTAGCTACGCCAGACTTCACAAAAACCTTTATTGTGGAATGTAATGCCTTAGGAAATGGAATTGGTGCAGTTTTAATGCAGGAAGGAAGCCCATTGCTTTCTAAAGTCGTCCAATCAAAGGAAAGTATTTACAGAAACCTATTTATGAGAAGGAAATGTTAGCAATACTACATGCACTAAAGAAATGGCAAACTTACCTAATGGGAAGACACTTCAAGGTAAAAACTGATCATGATAGTCTTAAACTCTTTTTGGAACAAAGACTATCTTCAGAAGAGAAGCAAAAATGGGTCACAAATATGTTGGGTTATGACTTTGAAATAATCTAAAAAAAAGGAAAGCTTAATGTTGTTGCAGATGCACTCTCAAGAAAGAATGAAGAGGTGGAAGCATTTCTTTGTGCCATTTCTATTATCCAACCAGATTGGATAAATGAAGCAAGAGATGAATGGAAGAAGGACAAAGATGTATGGACACTCATTCAAAAGTTGCAGCAAGATCCTAGTACATCTGATACATTTAGTTGGAAAAATGATCCCTTATGGTACAAAGATCGCTTATATCTTTGTAAGAATTCCCAACTAAAACAAAAGATTCTTCTGGAATTGCACACTTCTCCTTTAGGAGGACACTCAGGATTTTTAAAAACTTACCACAGGGTGAAGAAAGAATTTTTTTGGGATGTCCTTAAATCTGATATTCAAAAGTTTGTGGCGGAATGTTTGGTTTGCCAGCAGAATAAAGTGGAGACAATTAAGACCCCGGGACTTCTACAACATTTATCCATTCCAAGTCAACGTTGGGAGGAGATTTCAATGGATTTTATCACAGGTTTACCTAAGTCCGAAGGAAAGAGTGTCATCATGGTGGTAGTTGATAGACTTACCAAGTATGCACACTTTTGTGCATTATCCCATCCATTTAAAGCAAGTACAGTTGGTACTACATTTATGGACAGAATTCAAAAGCTACATGGAAGCCCAAGGGTTATTGTGAGCGACAGAGATCCCATTTTTACTGGAAATTTTTGGACGAAGTTATTTTCTTGTTTGGGTACTCAATTAGCTCATAGCTCATCTTATCATCCTCAATATGATGGTCAAACTGAGATAGTAAATAAATGTTTGGAAGGATATCTTCGTTTTTTTGTATCTGATAAACAAACACAATGGGTCAAGTGGTACCTCTCGCTGAATGGTGGTATAACACTTCCTTCCATACTGCAGCAAAAATGACCCCATTTATGGCACTTTATGGATATCATCCACCATCAGTCACATCATCTTTAAGGGAAAATTCTAAGGTTCAAGCAGTGGAAGATCACATCGAGCATCAGCAAGAAGTTCTCCAACTCTTAAAGGATAACCTGAATTTGGCACAAAATCGAATGAAACAACAGGCAGATCAACATCGCAGCGAGAGAAGTTTTGAGGTAGGAGATTGGGTATTTTTACGGCTACAACCATACAAAAAAATGTCCCTCAAGCAAGCTAAGAAGGATAATAAATTATCACCAAAGTATTATGGTCCTTACAAGGTGTTGCAAAAGATTAGTACTATGGCATACAAATTGGAGCTTCATGTTTCTTCGCGAGTACATCGAGTTTTCCATGTTTCATGCTTAAAGAAGGTTATAGGTAAAAATATTCCAGTTCAAACATTATTGCCAGAACTTGATGAGGAAGGAAAAATCATATTAGAACCTGAAGCGTTCACGGAAACAAGAACTCGACAACTACGGAATCGATCAATTTCAGAGTATCTCATCAAGTGGAAGAACTTACCCACTGAAGATTCTACATGGGAGGATGAGAATTTTATACAGAAGCACCCAAAGCTACTCAAGCATTAAGGAAAACAATTTTTTGAAGGAGAGGGGCATGTTAGGTCCCTATATTACTAGTATAGTCCCTTATTGTTGTTAGTGTAACCTCCTTATTGTTATTATTGTACCCTTGTAACCCCCATTTTTTTATTATTGTTCCCTTAAATTATTATTGTTAGGTCAGCTAGGATTACATTATGGCCCCATGGACTCCTATATATAGAAAGGAGGTTTTGTAAATTGTATCATCCAAGAATTGTTCATTTATGTAATGTATTGGAGTTTGCCCCCTCGAAGTGGCTCATTTCTAAGGCGTTGATATCTGTTTTCTTCTACTTTTGGAGCTGGTTACACAACAACCTCCCAAGCTACACAATTCAACAACATCATCTAGTTGTAGTAACAATAACTTGGTCAAGCTCTTGTAGTCAAGGGAGGGCTTGGTTGGGTTCCAGAGTTTCAAATTAAGTAAGGGTATTTGTGAGGGCATGATAGCTAGGGAGGGTCAGGGCATGCACATTAGGAATGAAAAGGCATGCTAACACATGTTGGACAATGTCAATGCATGTTGAAGAGTTTTAGAGAGTGTCGGGGCATATCAAGGGATAACTAGGTCAAAATGCATGGAAGGGAATGGATAAGAGTGTGTGACAGGGAGTGTGAGTGAATTCAAGTGTGATAAGGATGAAGTGTGTTAGGAGAAGTTCATAATAGGAATTATAGGAGGTGAGCCTACGGTTGTTATACAGGGCTCGACATAGTATTTTTAGACAAAGAGAGATCACTTTGTGATAGGCACAACATTGTCTTTCCTTTAGCTATTTTTTTATACGAGATGTGGCACACTTTTGCTACATTCTCATGCTTTAAAATATTCTAGATAATTGCATATTGTACATTGTTGTGTATAATTTTTGGGGCACTCAACTTGTGTCGGCTTATATCTTGTGTGACTTGTGCATCTTGTTGTCCTTGCAAACTCTCAGTTAATGTTCTACTATTTATACCAACTGAACATACATGTGAAATATTTCCTATGTAATCTACGTTTCTTAGTTGTTTTATGGCCATGGCTAGATCATGTGATCCTTGTCTTGGTAACTAGTTAAGTGGGACAAGTTGAGCTTGGACATGAGTGGCATAATATGACTTATAGGCAATTTTTAGGTGTATAAGGCACAATCTACTTGCAGTTGGTGCAATTGGTCAAGTTGTTGCGATTGAAGCAAGCCAATATTGTCACATGAACCACAATAGCTAAATAATTGATTGGGTTCCCAAGTCGTGAAAAAATGTAAAGGCTAGTTGTGAGGACATGAGTGCCAAGGCATGCAAGGAAATGCTAAGATGTATCAGATAGTGCGAAGGCATGTCAAACATGCTAATATGTGCCAAGTGATAAGGCATGCCAAGATGTGCAAGGTTGTGTCAATGCGTGCCTAGGAAATTCAAGGAAACAAAAGGGAGAAACAAGTTAAACTACAAGAAAATTAACACAGAAGAGGGTTAATAAGTTATCAATTTACCTTTTCCAAGAGGGGCATGCTAGGCACGCCAACACTAGGCACCAATAGGTGCCAAGTGAAAAATATTAGTGCATTCTAAGTGCCAAGCCTTCCTTTGTTGATTCTCATCTACTTTCCAACAGTTGGTCTCAAATAAATTTAATATTAAACCATGCCAAATTATACCAAGGCATGTCAACGTATTCCTTACATGCTAAGACTTTCCAAGCACCAACGCGTGCCAAGTGCCAATATGTGTCACAGAGTTTTATGCATGCTATGAAGTGGAAGGGCATGTTGAAGAGTGATAAGGTGTTCTAGAAAGTTCTAATGCATGTTGAGGAGTTTAAGGAGTACTATTAAAAAACATTGAGGGAGCACTAGGTCAAAATTCATGGAAGTTAGTGAATACGAGGAATGTCTGCTAGGGACTAGTGTTAATGAGTGCTAGTTGTCATGCCAAGGAGGGAGTGACAAGTTATGATAAGGATTGGTAAGGCATGCTAGGGAATATCAAGACATGTAAAGAATTCTTAAAGTGTGCTTGGGAGTTCCAGGGTGTGCTAATTATATGTGGCAAATAGTGCCAATACATGGCATGTGCTAAGGATGTGTTGGTGCCAGGGTATATCAATATGTGTCAAGAAGTTTCAAGGAAACAAAATGAAGAAACAATAAGAGGGTTAATAAGTCAAAACTTTATCTTTTTCAAAAAGGGCATGCTAATTATACAAATAACAGGTCCCAATAAATGCCAAGTGGTAGTGTGTGCCAAGTTCTAATGTATGTCAATGAATTCAACGAAGGTGTTCCAGGGAATGCTAGGGATTACATGCATGCCAACGCATGCTAGGAAAGTTCCATGTTGTGCTAGCGCATGCCACCATGTGCTTGGGCATTAGTGTAATGGCAAGATGTTCTAGGTTAAAAGATGTTCCAAGACATGTAAGGTTCTAAAATATGTTAGTGTGTGCCAAAGCATTAATTTAAGGTGTGCTCGGATTGTTGAGGAGTGTTAGGAGCTTGATTATGTATTAAATAATATATTTCCTACACACACTAGTGGGACTTTCTCTAAAGGGAATTTTCTAGATAATAAACTTAATAGATATGAATCATCTGTTGACTCATAGGAAATCTCTATTCGCGCGACTAGTCATTATTTGAGGGAAATGATACACACTAATAACTTCTTAAAAAAATGATTTAATATAACCACTATGGCCTTTGAAATATTATAAAAAATACTCCATAATAATAGTATTAAATCATTATCTTTTGAAAAAAAAATGTATTAACAAGAACATAACGTCATCAAAATCTCATTGGAACGATCAATGGTGATGAACATTTTTTGACCATCACCAAAAGTAACAAAAATAGCATTGGTGAGGGTCATTAAAATTCCGTCACTAGAAGTGTCACTAAAGACAGAATTAGTGATGGGCCTTTAACGACCCTCACCAAAAGTGTCATTGAAAATGGCTTTGGTGAAGTACCTTAAAAGACCATCACTATATACACTTACAACGATGCCTTTTTAAGGATCGTCACCATATGTGACATTGGTGACGGACCATAAAGGTTTGTCACAAGCATGACCCTCACCAATGTCCTTTTTTCTTGTAGTGATTAGTGAGGGACCTAATGAATCTGATTTTCTGAAAAGAGGTGCAAAAAACAACAAGAAATCAAAGGGAAAACTATTGCAAAATGGGAGGCGACAGGTTAAAACCCCAAGGGAAAAAAATATGGACCCTAAGGGAGAGGTCAAACAAGAATCAAGCGGGATTTTTGGATGAGATAATAAAGAATCTGAATGGATTTGAAAGAAATAGGGATCATACCCTGAAAATGGTTGAAAGCACAACAAAATCTCAGACTACTTACTCAACTAAACCCTTCCTAAACAAGTGGAAGAATATTGAAGCCCTAAGAGGCTTGTTCCCAGTTAAAAAAGAAAACCTAAGCATATCCAAGCCTAAGACGGGCAGAGACAGAGGTCAATCAACCCTGAACATTACTTGTGGCAAACCCTGAAAATTACAGAAAAAACGCTACAAAAAAACTGCAACTCGCAGGTCCTAACTTGTTTACTGGTGAACTCATAGTTTTTGTCCAAACAGTTGCTATCTGAGCCCTAAACTCACAATTTTGGGGCTGAAAATTGTGAGCTCCACTTTTGAAAGTCTCAGTGGCAAGTTGCAGAAAAATTTTGTCGTCTATTGCACAACTAATACCTGTTACCTATGGAAAACACCCAAAAACATGTGGAAGTTAGATTTTTTACTGTTTTAGGTCATAAAAGGTTGGGCAAAAAACATTAATAAGCTAAAACAAAGAGAATAAAACCAGGTAATGGCTGCATGGCCATGTAGGAAAATCTGAATAAAACCCTGTGGAGTTACCAATTGTTAGTATGAAATCTTAATGCAAGTGTACGAAAAGAGATCACTTTAGCTACACATGAAAAACAATCCTAACAACAAAGATGTTTATCAAAATTATTAGATATGCATTAGACGGTCGAAAAAAATGCAAAATAAACCCAAATATATGAAAATAAAGCAGCTAAAAAACAAAATGAAATAAGAGTTTCTCCAAAATATCCAATGGACAAGACAAGAATTATAAAGAATTTTTTGTAGTATGTAACACCTGGGAAGGGAACATAGAGATTCCCCCTCAATGGGATGGGTTCTTGGCTATCCGCAAACGCTTCAGCTTCAAAGTTTCTCTCTCAATGGTTGTAGAATACCCAAGACGTGTAGAACTCAAATGCAACTCAATAAGCAAAAAAAAATAAAAATGAATCAAAGATAGACAATGATAAGAGGATCAAAGTGTGACCAAGATAAAAGGATCAAAGGTAATAAATGAATGGAAAACCCTTATATTTATAACAAAATATTGATTTATCCTTGATAATGGTGCATAGTAAAATATTAGTAACCAAAATCTAGATCTAACTGCTTGGAATATTTTATTTTATTTTGTTGAAGGGAAAAGGAATTTAAATTGGTTAAATCCATTTATTTAGAAATAATAAAATAAAATATTCATTTATCATTTCAAGTATGGGATCAAGGAATAATTAAACAAATAATGATTTATTTTATTATTCCTAAATAATTTAGTCAAATTTAACAAGGAATATTAATTAAATAATGATTTAATTAATTATTCTTAGAGAATAATAAGATAAATAATGATTTATCTAATTATTTCTCATTAATTTGGTTAAATATGACCAAGAATATAATTAAATAGAGGTTTAATTAATTATTCCTAGAGGAAAATCAAATAAATAATGATTTATTTAATTATTCCTCATGGGGTTATCTATTTTGGACGAGAAATAACTTAATAAACTATGGTTTATTAAATTATTTATTAGTGACAGCAATTTTACTATGGTAAAATTAGTCTTACATGGTGTCCTTTGATCCATATAATTATACATGGTTAGATGACCAAAAATTGGTGTAACAACAGGGCCAAACCTAATCATTTAGAGATGCGTTGGAGAGGATTAAGTATGTTAGGTCCCTATATTACTAGTATAGTCCCTTATTGTTGTTAGTGTAACCCCCTTATTGTTATTATTGTACCCTTGTAACCCCCATTTTGTTATTATTGTGCCCTTAAATTATTATTGTTAGGTCTGCTAGGATTACATTGTGGCCCACTAGGATTACATTATGGCCCCATGGACTCCTATATATAGAAAGGAGGTTTTGTAAATTGTATCATCCAAGAATAGTTCATTTATGTAATGTATTGGAGGTTGCCCCCTCGAAGTGGCTCATTTCTAAGGCGTTGATATCTCTTTTCTTCTCTTTTTGGAGCTGGTTACACAACATTTGGTATCAGAGCTTTGGATTCTAGGGTTTCGCTGCTTCAAACAGGTCATCGTGGAATTTTCGCTATAACTTTTTTTCTACGATGTTTCAGAAGCTGAAATGTTTAGAGTGCAAAGCCGAAATCCTGGGGAATATTTTCTAAAAATTTCAGAGCTTGGTTCGCAATATTTTCGGAGATATGATCTGTGGAAGTTAGGTCTTTTTTCAGGCTCCTAAACAGGTCATCGTGGAATTTGCACTATACCTTTGTTTCTACGATGCTTCAGAATCTGAAATTCCTATGGTGCGAAGTTGAAATCCTGATGAAATTCGTCAAAAATTTTCCGATCTTGGTTCGCAATATTTTTGGAGATATGATCTGTGGAAGGTAGTGCTTTTTCAAGCTCCTGAATTTCATCTCAAAGAGGTGATCGTGGGAAAATTTCAATAACTCGCTCTCTGGTCATCGGATTGGAGTGCCGTAAAACTGGTTGCAATTACACAGACTTTATTTTCTTTTCTATCAATTTCAGAGACGAAGGATGAAACAGTGACACGTGGCAAGTTGTACAAGTTCGCTCTACCGAACCAGTCCATAATTAGGTCATTGTGGGAGATTGGACACAACTTTGTCTTGGAGAATCCAAATCAGGTCAGACCTATGGAATTCGAAAGATAATTCAGAGGGATACGTTGGTACCAAAAATCAAATATTGAAGTTATGCAATCATAAATATAATCCAATTTCAATATCGAGCTCCTCAAAAGCAAGAAAAAGGTGTGTATTTTTTTTTTCCGAATTGCATAAGTCTTGTTTAAAGAATCAATTTGAATTGATTCCAAGGGCATATTGTAGAATAGATATTAGTATTGGGTTATAAAATATGCCCCATAAAAATAATTCAACACCCATTAAGCCTTCAAAAGGCTCTACTATGACTCATGAAGATGAAGAATTGCAACATGATCTATCAAAATTACAAGAGCAAGTGCAACAAATTT
This sequence comes from Pinus albicaulis, assembly GCA_034641835.2. Lineage (NCBI taxonomy): Eukaryota > Viridiplantae > Streptophyta > Pinopsida > Pinales > Pinaceae > Pinus > Pinus albicaulis. The sequence continues at coordinate 737,180,526 of CM076582.1, forward strand.
CACTCTCGCAAAGAGCAACAAAAAATGAAATGGAAGTTTTGAAGAAAGGCGTGGAAGATAAGATGGATGGCGTGGAAGTTAAGATGGATGGCATGGAAGCTGGCATGGAAGCTAAGATGGAAAACATGAAGAATGATCTAAAAACAGACATTGAAGGTTTGAAAAAGTTGATACACGAAATGTTTCCTAATGGTGAAAAGATAGTAGAAGAACCTCATGATGAGAACAAAATCAATGTTAATTGTGATTTCATAAACTCTAATGTTGGCGGGAAGAACCACTATATTCCAAAAATGGATATGAGGAAGTTTGATGGAAAGGATCCTGTAACATGGATACTACAGATGGAGCAATATTTTGATCTCCATAACGTGCAAAACACAAAAAAGGTACGCATTGCAACTTTACATTTAGAAAAAAATACATTTGTATGGTATCGATGGCTTTGCTCCCGTAAAATTTTTTTCACTTTGTCTATTTGTACGAAAGAAATGATAGCACATTATGAGGATAGAAAGAGCAACAACTTTTTTAGCCAATTAATAAATCTCAAACAAAAGGGTTTAGTGGGGTAGCACATTAAGGAATTCCAAAAATTGAATATAAGGGTAACTGATATTCCAGAGGAACACAGGATCGATCTCTTCATAGGCACTTTAAAGGATAGTATCCAACATGAAGTTCGCGTTTTGGAACCAGATTCATTGGAGAAGGCATTCAGGTTGGCAAGAAAAGTTGAATGTAAAATAATGGCGACAAGGAAACCTACCACTCAATTCTATAAAGAAGGAAGTGTTGCTACGCCTAGATTTGCACAACCTACAAGGTTGACACCACAACAATTGGAAGAAAAAAAAGAAAAAGAGCTTTGCTACAATTGTGATAGCAAATACACTAAACGTCGTAAGTGTGCCGAGAAGAAATTATTTTACATAGATTGTGAAGAGGAAGAAGAAAATGAACAAGAAGAGGATATAAACCAGGAACCAACCCTAGAAGAGGAAGAAATGAACCCGACCATATCGTGTAATGCACTAGCAGGAATTACCACTCCTCAAAATCTCAAGATAGCAGGAGAAATCAAGAAGAAAAAGGTAATAGTGTTGATTGATTCAGGTAGCACCCATAATTTTATTCATTGTAAGGTAGCCAAGGAATTAAATTGTTTCCTATACCCAGCACCAGAATGTCAAGTGATGGTTGCAAATTGAGGAACTATAAATTGCTCTAGAAAATGCCATAATATCAAGCTAACCATGGGGGAATATGTATTGACTAGTCCAATGCTTTCCATTCCTATGGGAGGTGTTGATGTTGTACTAGGAGTACAATGGTTACAATCTTTGGGGACGGTAGCTTTTAATTTTAAAGAAATTTTCTTGAAATTTTTTTCAGAAGGAAAGGAAGTTGAATTACGGGGTATTGAAGGGAATTCGGGAAGGATAATAAGCTCTAATGTCATGACAAAGCTTCTAAAGAAAGAACAATGAGGCGTGATTTCACAATTATGCTCACTAGAAGTTCTGACATCAAAATCATCTATTTCTGCAGATCTCCAACAAGTCTTGGACAATCATTCCAAGGTGTTTGAAACTCCCAAAGGACTCCCACCTATTCGTGATCATGATCATGCTATTAATTTGATTCCAAGAAGTGTTCCTCCAAACATCAGGCCTTATAGATATCCTTACTTCCAAAAGAGCGAAATTGAACGTATGATTGCAGAAATGTTAGAGGCGGGTATAATTCAACCTAGTCAAAGTTCTTTCTCTGCTCCCGTAGTATTGATACACAAGAAGGATGGATCATGGCGAATGTGTCTAGATTATAGGGAGCTCAATAAGCTCACCATTAAAGATAAATTTCCCATTCCTGTGATTGATGAATTATTGGATGAATTACATGGAGCAATTTATTTTACCAAGTTGGATCTTTGTTCAGGATATCATCAAATTAGAATGAATACTAAAGATATTCCAAAAACAACATTTCAAACTCATGAGGGTCATTATGAATTTTTGGTCATGCCTTTTGGCCTTACCAATGCACCTTCTACATTTCAAGGGTTGATGAATTCCATTTTCAAACCCTTCCTTAGAAAATTTGTGCTAGTATTTTTCGATGATATACTAATCTACAGCAGGTCTTGGAAGGATCATGTTGAACATGTTGACAGGGTGCTCAAACTATTGCAGGAGAAACAATTATATGGAAAAACATCCAAATGTTTCTTTGGAGTACAAGAGGTGGAATATCTGGGTCATATTATATCTCACGAGGGTGTTAAAGTAGACCCTAACAAAATTAAAGCTATTAAGGAATGGAAAGTCCCCAAGACAATAAAGCAGTTGCGAGGATTTCTCGGGTTAACAGGCTATTATCGCAAGTTTGTTAAGAATTATGGGAGAATAGCAGCACCTCTAACAACATTATTGAAGAAAGATGCATTTTCATGGACTCCTGAAGCAACTAAGGCCTTTCAACATCTTAAAGAGGCAATGTGCCTAGCACCGGTCTTAGCTACGCCAGACTTCACAAAAACCTTTATTGTGGAATGTGATGCCTCAGAAAATGGAATTGGTGCAGTTTTAATGCAGGAAGGAAGACCCATTGCTTTTGAAAGTCGTCCAATCAAAGGAAAGTATTTACAGAAACCTATTTATGAGAAGAAAATGTTAGCAATACTACATGCACTAAAGAAATGGCGAACTTACCTAATGGGAAGACACTTCAAGGTAAAAACTGATCATGATAGTCTTAAACACTTTTTTGGAACAAAGACTATCTTCAGAAGAGCAGCAAAAATGGGTCACAAAGATGTTGGGTTATGACTTTGAAATAATCTACAAAAAAGGAAAGCTTAATGTTGTTGCAGATGCACTCTCAAGAAAGAATGAAGAGGTGGAAGCATTTCTTTGTGACATTTCTATTATCCAACCAGATTGGATAATTGAAGCAAGAGATGAATGGAAGAAGGACAAAGATGTATGGAAACTCATTCAAAAGTTGCAGCAAGATCCTAGTACACCTGATACATTTAGTTGGAAAAATGATTCCTTATGGTACAAAGATCGCTTATATCTTTGTAATAATTCCCAACTGAAACAAAATATTCTTCTGGAATTGCACACTTCTCCTTTAGGAGGACACTCAGGATTTTTAAAAACTTACCACAGGGTGAAGAAAGAATTTTTTTTGGGGTGGCCTTAAATCTGATATTCAAAAGTTTGTGGTGGAATGTTTGGTTTTCCAGCAGAATAAAGTGGAGACAATTAAGACCCCGGGACTTCTACAACCTTTATCCATTCCAAGTCAACGTTGGGAGGAGATTTCAATGGATTTTATCTCAGGTTTACCTAAGTCTGAAGGAAAGAGTGTCATCATGGTGGTAGTTGATAGACTTACCAAGTATGCACACTTTTGTGCATTATCTCATCCATTTAAAGCAAGTACAGTTGCTACTACATTTATGGACAGAATTCAAAAGTTACATGGAAGCCCAAGGGTCATTGTGAGCGACAGAGATCCCATTTTTACTGGAAATTTTTGGACGGAGTTATTTTCTTGTTTGGGTACTCAATTAGCTCATAGCTCATCTTATCATCCTCAATCTGATGGTCAAACTGAGATCGTAAATAAATGTTTGGAAGGATATCTTCGCTTTTTTGTATTTGATAAACAAACACAATGGGTCAAGTGGTTACCTCTTGCTGAATGGTGGTATAACACTTCCTTCCATACTGCAGCAAAAATGACCCCATTTATGGCACTTTATGGATATCATCCACCATCAATCACATCATCTTTAAGGGAAAATTCGAAGGTTCAAGCAGTGGAAGATCACATCGAGCATCAGCAAGAAGTTCTCCAACTCTTAAAGGATAACCTGAATTTGGCACAAAATCGAATGAAACAACAGGCAGATCAACATCGCAGCCAGAGAAGTTTTGATGTAGGAGATTGGGTATTTTTACGGCTACAACCATACAAACAAATGTCCCTCAAGCAAGCTAAGAAGGATAATAAATTATCACCAAAGTACTATGGTCCTTACAAGGTGTTGCAAAAGATTGGCACTATGGCATACAAATTGGAGCTTCCTGCTTCTTCGCGAGTACATCCAGTTTTCCATGTTTCATGCTTAAAGATTGTTATAGGTGAAAATCTTCCAGCTCAAACAATATTGCCAGAACTTGATGAGGAAGGAAAAATCATATTGGAACCTGAAGCGGTCATGGAAACAAGAACTCGACAGCTACGGAATCGATTAATTTCAGAGTATCTCATCAAGTGGAAGAACTTACCCACTGAAGATTCTACATGGGAGGATGAGAATTTTATACAGAAGCACCCGGAGCTACTCAAGCGCTGAGGACAACACTTTTTTGAAGGAGAGGGGCATGTTAGGTCCCTATATCACTAGTATAGTCCCTTATTATTGTTAGTGTAACCCCCTTATTGTTATTATTGTACCCTTGTAACCCCCATTTTGTTATTATTGTGCTCTTAAATTATTATTGTTAGGTCGGCTAGGATTACATTGTGGCCCACTAGGATTACATTATGGCCCCATGGACTCCTATATATAGAAAGGAGGTTTTGTAAATTGTATCATCCAAGAATATTTCATTTATGTAATGTATTGGAGGTTTCCCCCTCGAAGTGGCTTATTTCTAAGGTGTTGATATCTCTTTTCTTCTCTTTTTGGAGCTGGTTACACAACAAAGTACCATAGATATTAAAATATTGTCATGATGAACCATGTGGAGGACATTTCACTGATAAAAGAACTGCCTATAAAGTACTTATTTTATGATACTATTGACCTTCTCTTTTTAAGGATGCCAAAGAATATGTTAAGATATGTGATAGTTTTCAAAGAATGGGAAAGCTCATTCCTTCAAATGAAATGCATCTACAACCTCACGTACTTATTGAACATTTTGGAAAATGGGATTTAGATTTTGTTGGTCTAATCAATCCACCGTCAAGACAAAAAAGGTATATTCTTATTTGTACAGATTATGTCACAAAATGGGTAGAATCTAAAACTTTTCCTTTTGCTACTGAAAATGTTGTACTTTCATTTCTTTTTTAGGATATTTTCACTCGTTTTGGTGTCCAAAGGGAAATTGTGACAGATCAAGGTACTATATTTACATCCAAATTAGTACAAAAGATAATGGAGGAATACGAAATCAAACATTGGAATTCTACTCCATATCATCCACAAGCCAATGCACAAGTTGAATCTACCAATAAATTAATTGAAGCAATTCTTAACAAGGTTGTGCATATGCATAGAAGGGATCGGGAATAAAATCTTCCAAAGGCTTTATGGGAATATCGTACCACATGAAGAAACACAACAAGACACACTCCTTATGAACTTGTTTATGGAAAACAAGTCTTGCTTCCTACTAAGTTCCAGATAAAGATTTTTAAGGAAACAATTAAATTGGGTCTTGATCTGTCAGAATCCCAAAGACAAATAATGGAGAAATTGAACGAACTTGACGGGATACAACAAGATGCTATTCATAGAACGAATATATTCCATCAACAAAGGTCCAGGTGGCATGATAATTCTATCAAAGAGAGAAAATTCCAGCCTAGTGAATGGGCATTTCTTTTTTTATTCAAATTTTAAATATTTTCAAGTAAAATTTCAAACTCATTAGCTTTGTCCTTATGAGATTGAAACTGTCATTGACAATGAAGCAGTTAGAATCAAAACCATTGATGAAGAAAAAGTAACTTTCCTTGTAAATGGCCATATATTGTGAATATATCACAAACTATAAACAAAGGAAGAGTTGATAAGAAATCGTCAAGATAATCTTAATTTGAAGTTGGCCAAGGAATATTGTTCTTCCTCTCCAACTTAGCCTTCTACTTTCTTAAAAAAATAAAAATAAAATAAAAAATGAAAATAATATTTTTGTATAAACATGAAAACCAAATTTGTTGGCATGTTTATACAGAAAATAAAAGTTGAAAACAAAGTATTCTTGGTAGCTTAGATTTTATTTTAATTCCCTATTCTTTTCCCATTTTCTTTTTATTCCTCTTTTCTCTTCTGAAAAATAAGGCACGTATAGAATTGTCAAAAATCTGCAGCTATCATGGAATTTTGCAGCTGGCTTGACAGATTGTGGCCAGGGAAATGAAGATCATGGCAAAAGAAAATTGAATGAAGGTTACAACTAAAGAAATTTAAGTACAACCTACAAAATGACAAATCCAAAAAATCAGTAAAGCAAAGATATAAGGTATGTAAATATTAGGTAGATAATAAGGGTAAAAACATTTAATTATGAAATTAAAAGATGAATGATCGTTTCTACTGCCATTTTGTATAATTATTACTTTCATTATGACATGACTTTGGATTTAATGAAAATATATATGTCTTAGAAAACGAATTTGTTATGAAACCTTGTTATCATTTGAATCTACTATGTTCCTTCCACATATCATTCAACGTCATGCACATGACATCACAATCCTTGCATCATACCCATTTCACTCAGCTTTATTCCATTGTCGAAGACATCTCACCTATTACCAAAATTTCTTCTCTCTAACCTACTTCATAACCAAATTCCTTCCACAAACCTGTCAAAAGAGAAATTAGGGACTAAAACTTCTTGAACATGGGGGTCATTGTACGCTTAGAACCAAATGGGAAATTTTTCTTGAAGGATAATAATAGGTAAAACAACAGTTGTAGAAAGCGCAATGGTTAGAATTTGTGGAAAAAATTGCTAGGCATGAGAAGGAAGTTACAAAATACTTTGCTTGGGCAAATGATGGCATCGAAGTAGAAATTGGAGACATTAAATTTGTTTTGACAGAGCCATTTGTAGCAGAAGCTACCAGATTTCAGAGAATTGGGGAACGTTGGTTCAAGAATCAAAATATTGAGGATAAATAATAGAAGTTTTCCTTAAAAATTCAGGTATGGATATATTTGTCTCTAATAAGGGAATCCCAGTCACAGCCTTGAAGACTAAATGGGAAAATTTCAAACTAATTATTCATAAATTTATAACTTGTGAGGGAAGATAGGTAACATGTTCTTTTACCATGCGCGCCTGATGATGAATTTGCTTGATGGTAATGAAATTAACTTGCCATGCTTCCTTCTTCATAGTTTGAGAAAAATGTTTGGAAACATATAAAGGATAATACAATACATAGATAATGTCCTTTCCCTTCATGGATTAGTGAAAATGTTGATTAAAGCCCATATAAAAAGAAATGGATACAACTAGGAATATTTTCTTATTAGAAATAATTTCAAGGAAACTGAACAAGGAGAACCTAGCGATAAAACAAGAAATATTAGAAGAAAATTTCCCTCAAACCCTAAGGAAAACTCACCTACTCAAGAAACACAACAAGAGAAGTATTCAGAGGATGAAACCCCTAGTGCAAGTGTTTGTGTTGGATACTCTTAAAAAGAAAAATGTTAGAAGAAAGACAACCAACAATAAACGAGAAAGTACATCAAAAGGGAAAACAAAACAAGAAAAGGTTAAAAATCATTCCAGTACTACTAAAAAATAAACACCAACTATAAGAAGAAGTACAAGGCTTAATAAATCAACACATAAACAATCTCAATAGTCTGTAGGATAGGATTCATAAATTTAGAAGAAGAAGAGGAGCAGATATTTCCATCACGAGTTTCCAGTCCAACTAGAAAAACTCTGGAAATAGATCCTATCCAGCAAGAGATATATCACTACATAGATTCTTTTGAACGAAGAGCTACATGAAAAACTGTTGAATCATCCTCAAACAGAGAAGAAATTTTAAATGAAGGCATTCATTTTGATCCTCAAGAAGAACCCCAAATTGTAAACACTCTCAATCAGGAAATCTATGAATTGGAGATATTGAATAAACATTTGAAACAGGAACATGAAACAACAAAAGTGAAAAATTAAATCAAGAGAACGAAGAATAATAACATCTTGTTACATCTTGGTTTATGGTATAAGAAAAACATGAAATTGAAAGCCAAAAAAAAATTTCTTAAGATAAAGGTTATAAGGTTACAACACAGGATCTTGATGAAGAAACCAAGGATGAAAATAAATCTCAGAAAATCAAGAAGAACTAACTTGGATGTTATTCCTCAGGACTCTGAAGAAGCTCAGCGACAGAGAAGGATCACAAATTTTAAGACTTTTCACGAGGACATGCAATTTATTCTGTGTAGGGGAATGTTGAACCATAAAATTGTCTCTTTTTGACAACCTTCCTACACTCCATCCTCCTTATTTTTTACTCTAATAATTCTAATTGAGCATCAGTTTACAAGGTTAATGGAAATATGATGTATTAATAATATTTTTTTTCATAAGTGTCATTTTTCATTATTATTTAACTCAATATTTACGTGAGATACTGAATTACAATGTTCTGCAACTAATGTTTGATTCTGCAGCATAGTTGAAGGTTCAATGTGTTCCATAACTCCATTAGAAGAAGGAGACATATGGGCAGGTAGAAAATAGTAATCATAATGATTACTACCTATCTTCATGACTTGGATCAATGATGAGAGCATAATAACATTCCAGTCAATGCGGAAGTCAACCAAAAAAGAAGGCGAACTAGGCAAGCGAGAAATTAATGAACACATATATTTAGCCTCATGATTTACTTCCTTGATAGAAAATCATGAGGAAATCGTGCTATATTATTTATTTATGTTATTTTTAGCTGCTTTCAAGAAGGATAGGTTCGTAATTGTATAAAACAATTATTCATAGAGGTTATAAATGTACCACTCGGCATGATAAACACAAACCTAAATATTATTTGAAGACTCTGTTTTGAAATTATAAAGTTTGTTTCATTTTATGCTCTTGTTAAGTGTTATATTAATGTGTATATATGATGTTATGAAGTCATTTTGTTTCCTACATCTCGGAGGAGGGCCCCCTCGAGTTGTAAGGTTTTATCATGTTTAAATAGCATTTTAATTCCGTATTTTATGTAGTGTTTAACTAGTCCATCTAATTGATCAATTTAGTTTTTCGAATGAATGTTTAGGATTGAGTTTAAAGTAGGCTTGTTTAATCATGTTTTTGTAGGGTGAATGAGTGAATTCGACATCTCTTATGCACATGAATAATAGTATGACATATGTGGATTGATTTAGGATTTGTAGTATAGTTCAATTTACATCTGAATTAAATTACATTTGGTGAAGAATATTTCAATTTCAAATTGGTGTGATTATAGAGTTAATTTCTCCTTTTTCTATTAGAGTGAATTAGATTTAATTTCATTATTTTAAGAAAGTGCGATATTTATTTCTGTAGGTATGATATTTCTTTTGAGAAAGTGTGATAATTGTATTCTTTTGAGCAAATGCGATCATTTTAGTTTCAATTTGAAAATATTTCTTTTAAGCAAGTGCGATAAGATTAATTTCATTTATGTTAAGGAGTGACATATTCACTTTCATGTAAGAGTGATAGCTATTAAGAAAACATGTGCATAACGATATCTAAATTTATCTAGAATCACCTGAATAATAAGGACTTATAACACATACAGTGCACATACATTTTGTTAGTTTACAAGTCCTCTCCGATGATTTATGTAGAAATTTAACATCAATTAAATTACCAAAAAAAAAATGTTAACAAATGATTGACTCGGGGATGAGTCAATTAATTGTGGCCAAAGCCTATTGGGTTCGTCGTTTTGAGGACAAATTTCTGACAAGTTTTGACTAAATCTGATCGACGTATAATCACGAAGAAAGTAGTCAAGGAAAGATAAGGAATCCACTAAGGTCTAGAAGTTACAGAAAGTTGGATAGGAAAATAGGGAAAAATGTGGTCATATCCAAGCCAAAACAACCATCAACGGTAGAGGAAGGAGTCACGGCTAATAAAAATAAGTAGCTGATAAAGGAAAGGGCGAGGCATCCTAGGAAAAAACCAATAGTCTAGGCTAGTCGATTGCATAAAAGCCAAATGAAAATGAAAAATGAATAGAGGAGAAAGTTTGTGTACTGAAATGATGTCACAGAGCCTCTTGAGCTTTGCAAGAACTTGTGTTCACCTGGTCTTGTGTTTATGTTCCAATTTACTATTATTTTGGGAGAGGCATCAAAGCCTGAATGTAATGATGTGCTGATGGTTGAAACTAATGAAAGAGGGTTTTGGATATGTTTCTGCATCTAGCTACGTTGATTTTATGCAACCCTTTAAAAATTTTATTATGAATGCATCTATAAACTCTATCTCCCTTTGAATTCTTTAGTTTCTTTCTTTTGCAATGGTTACACATTTGATGTAGTGTTTCTAAGTCAAGTGGAACTATTAACCTTTGTGCAATCCCTCCCGATGCCTAGTTCCAATCCATTATCTAAGTAAGGTCGCGACACGCCTCATGTGAGACACCTTATTCTTCTCGAGTAATGTGATGTCCCCAATTTTAGCCTCAAGCTAAAATGGAACATTATAGTTTCATATTTTCATTTAGTTGAATAAAAATGGGTAAAGTGACCCATTCATGAAATAAACAGGAACAAAATCCCTCATAATGTAAAAAGGGATCATCATGGAGATGGATTTCACACCCTCATGTGTGAAAGAGGTTAAATTGCAAATGGACAAGGCCTAATTGACCAAGTCAAACTGCGTTGGCATGAGTTGGAAAGAACTAAGTGTGGACAACGCAGTTTTAGTGGAGGAATATTCCATGAGGGAGGAAATTTCTAGAGGAAGGAAGGTGAAGGCTCATTGAGCTTAAAAGAGGAGCAAGGCAGCCCACTGAGACTATCTTAGATCATTTGATTATTTGTCTAGTGAGACAAATTGTTGTCTCTTGTTGTTCAGTAGAGCTACAGTGCCCTCGGGCACAATGGAGTCCTGTTTAGGATTTCCTCTCCTTCTTGAGTAGCTCATGAAGGATTGCACTCATCCTCCATATTCCGGTATTCAAGCCATAGCTTCAGCCATCTTCATCAGCGCAGTGTCTACAGTAGATTATTGTGCGTGTAGCTGGGTGTTTCTGGAGGTTTCCCACAACATCATTTCTAGCTGATATTTTGGAGGAGGGAAGTTCTCTACTTCTGGGAGGTTAGTGAGAATGGTTCCTGAGCTTATTCCACTATCATTGGCAGGAGGCCAATCATTTCCATCAGTCACAATGCAGATACTCTCATAGACTGCGTTCTAGTTGGAGCACATTTGCAGTGAGGATCTTGCAGGCTTTTCAGAGGGTGAGATCTTTGGTGTAGGGATCAGCCTTGCACTTAATATTTCCAAAGGAGAAGGGCTCTTCATAAGCTTCAACCATTAAGCCTTCTCCATTCCATTCCATGTATTGAGTTTCTACAGCTACCCATCAACTCCAACATTTCATCAGTTTTGCATAATTCAGCCAATCCTTCCAGGATTGACTAGAGGTAGTGATTGGGAGCTTAGATCTTCTCTCCCAATGATGTATGAGCCATATATATAAAAATCCTATGATTTTTTGCACTCATTGTAGCAGTCTCCCTCTTATGACTGCGCAGTCCTTATTCATGGGCATTTTGCTATGGAGCAGCATTTGTATTTTGGCATGTATTTTCATGGAAGGCTTCTAGCCTTATTCTTTTGATCATCATTGTACCATTTTGCTGCTGTTGTTTATAATAAAATGGCTTAAGGGTTTCCACACATTTTTGCATAATGTTTATTCACTACTATTACCAGTTTATGTCTTTATATTGTTGTAGCTACATCTTTGGTTTATCTTGCAAGATTCCCAATAGTGTTGTATTCCTTCTTGGAGATATTTTCCTTTGACAATCACTCTATAGACAGAGTCTGATAGTGGGCCAAGAAGCCTCTGGATTTCATCCTTCCATATGAAGGTGACAAATCCAGTAAATTCCCCTTCAGTCCATCTCTGGAATAGATTTCCTTGTCAATTGACAATGTTCCTGAAAAAGGGACATTACAGTGGTATCAGAGCATAATCTTGGCTCAGCCTATGGATCTTCGCCAAGATTCCATATAAGAAGATGAAGAAGACTCCACTTTGTGGAGAAGAAGAGAGAAAAAGGAGATGAGCTAGCCAAGCTTCTCCCTCAATCCACCTAGGGCTTCATGGGAGCCACAAGCAAAAGAGAAGGGAGAGATTTGAAGAATCTCCACAAGGATTTGAAACAGAAACAAAATCTAGGGTTTCTGATGAGGAATGTGAGCATGCAGTCACATCCTTTGATGCACAGTGCAGTCACATGTGAATTTTGTCCTGAAAGAGATGGGAAAGGAAGGAGAGGTGACGAAGAAGAAAGCTCTTGGATATTTTCTAAGAGAGTATGAGTTTCAGACTCCAGCATTCAGAGATCATCTCACTTCATGGATTCTTGCAAGTCCAAGGTGAAGGAGAGCCAGCAGTAGGATAGATTTGTTCTATCTACTTTCATAGGTTCACCTACATGTTCAGCCAAAGCATGGGTAGAGGAGCTGAAGACCATGTTGCAGTAGCACAAAAGTTCCAAAGGAGATGCTATCAGATTTGTAGCGCTGCACTTGAGAGGTAAGACCTATGCATGGTGGATATTTGAGTCATGTTCTTTAAAATAATACTTCTTCCTATTTTAGATTCATTAAAGAAATGATGGAAAGGTTTGGTGGGAGGAAATCTCAAACACATGCAAACCAAGATCTTGCATGTAGAAAGGAGGAAACATACACTCATTCCACTTCAGAGCATTGATGAGAAGGCTAACATCTTGCATCTCACCTTGTTGGAGGAAAGGTATACATATCGTATTCTTACATAAGAGAGCATGGAGGTCTCTTTTTCAAAAAGAGATCAAATTTCTGGAGAGGTTGCCCCTACATGTTGATGAGGAGGAGGGAAACTACACTGGGATAGTTAGAGTTGATCCAGTGCCTCATGTAGAGGTAAGAGGAGCTCTTTCTCCACATAGATGGATTCTTGTGTCTTTGCAAGAAATTCACCAGGATCTCCCATGAAGAGATCAAGGCACAACTCATGATACATATGTGCCATTGATGATAGGGTGCAGAGCTATGGAGATAGAAGGAAGAGATAGGGAGAATGATCAGCATCATGTGATGAGGAGTACACACCCTGTCTATTTTATGAGGTTGATGCACCTAAGATGATGATTGGATTGCGCAGTGGAAGCATGGAGGGTTTTCTCCATTCATACATTCAGTCATCTCTTGATGATGGTGTCTCACTCCATGGAGACATTGCACCAAGGAAAAAACTAGATTAGCAGAGGAGGTTGGATGCTCCATATTTGGGGGCCTCATACCTTGATTTTAGGAGGGTGGAAACCTTGGGAGAATTTATCACAGCGCAGAGATTTTGGGATAGAATCAAGGATGAGGGAGACACTCTCTCATTTTTAGCATCACCCACTCTCATCAGTCATATTGCGGTGACAGGTTTTGTTGCAAGGATAGAGGATTGCATCTTCATGATGCAAGATGATTGCTCCATCCATTTAGTGAGAGAGATGATACTTCCTTTGAGGGGGGACTCTTTCATGCATTGGAGTAGATGGAGGCCACTCATGCTTACATTACCCAGGATCAAGAGGTTCTTTGGAGGTGGTAGTCTCTCATGAGAGGCTTATTTTCAGAGATCTTCATTTCTTTTGAGCATGAGCAGCTGCATGATGGGCATGGAAGCAACTTGGCAGATGACTTTGACATGAGGGGATGTCAAGGTAGCAAGCATCAATGTGATGGAGCACCATATTGTGGAATACCAGCATTGTCCATGTGAAGGATTGATCCAAAATGGAGGACTCATCTTTGGTTTGGTATTCCACAGGATCTTGGTGCATGCATGATTCTCGAGGGCTTTGATGGAGATGGCAGACACCTAGTGGATGATATGATCATCCATCATCATGGCAGACTCTTCTTGGCTAGATTTTCTAGTCTCAAGGAGAAATTATTTGCATGCATCATGTGAGGACTTCCTAGCTATGCATATGGATGCATACTTGCCTTGCTAGAAGAAGTTCACTTGGGAGGGCATTCAGCATGATCTACATCAGCATATGGATAGATGCAAAGCCCGATTGTTTCTAGAGAGGTTGGCACAACCAATCCCTTACTCATTGGAGGAGAGGGAGATCATTCATGATGAGCCATTTCAGCTCAAGGTCTCAAGTACATGTTAGAGAAGCTACCAGTGACCTTGATTTTCGCTCTTTCTGTGATGGTTGTGGGGGAAGCCACATGCTTCATGGTGTGCACCATTGGCACCAAATGGTATTTCATGCTTACATCTTATGAGGAGATGTGGTGGCAGAAAACAAGTGGCTAGTACAACACTTGTTATTTGTGATGTTGAGGCAGGCCAAGAGGCACTGCGCAGGTTCCATGTGCGAGAATTGGAACCACTCTCCGGTTGTTATTTGACAACTTGTTTCTATTGCATATTGCTCCTTATGTATTTCTGATGTTGTATAATTATTGAGGAGTGCTATTTGGAGAGCATTATATGTACAACCCATTGGGAGCATGATTCTCCCCATTATACATGTTTATGTTGTAGGAGATACCATGGACAAACCATGATTGCCACATTGCTACTTGTACCTTCTTGTGGGAGAGACCACTTGGAGAATTTGCAGAGGCATTTCAAGGCTGATTTTCTTGGTGGGGTAGCTTGGGCCATTGTTGGAGACCATACTATTTCAGCCCAAGGATAGAGGCATCCCCATGGACACTTCAAATGGAGAGAGGACCATCTTCAGAAGCACAAGCACACTCTCCATTCAGCCCCAACACGTTACAGAAAATGGGGGTTGAGATTTTCATTGGATGATAGCATGGATGAGAGGATCATCATTGGGAGTAGAATTATCCCATGCATATCATCACTCCTACCTTAAGGAGGCCACATTCCAGCCGGAAAGATTCCACTACACCTTCTATCTTTCCATGAGGAGCATCATCTTCAATTTGCATACTTGGGAGAGAGCATTGGAGGGCAGATTTGTTGCAACATATTTGAGCAGTGGTGGGACCATGGATGAGGAGGCCATAAGAGAAGAAGCAGGAGAAATTTTGTTCTCTCTATGCAGTTGCTTGAGGACAAGCAACATGTGGGAGGGGAGGACTGTAATGTCCCCAATTTTAGCCTCAAGCTAAAATGGAACATTATAGTTTCATATTTTCATTTAGTTGAATAGAAATCGGTAAAGTGACCCATTCATGAAATAAACATGAATAAAATCCCTCATAATGTGAAAAGGGATCATCATGGAGATGTATTTCACACCCTCATGTGTGAAAGAGGTTAAATTGAAAATGGACAAGGCCTAATTGACCAAGTCAAAATACGTTGGCATGAGTTGGAAAGCACTAAGTGGGGACAGTGCAGTTTTAGTGGAGGAATATTCCATGAGGGAGGATATTTGCTATTACCAGTTTATGTCTTTATATTGCTGTAGCTACATATTTGGGTTATCTTGCAAGATTCCCAATAGTGTTGTATTCCCTCTTGGAGATATTGTCCTTTGAAAATCACTCTATAGACAGAGTCTAATAGTGGGCCAAGAAGCCTCTGGAGTTCATCCTTCCTTGTGAAGGTGACAAATCCAGTAAATGCCCCTTCAGTCCATCTCTGGAATAGATTTCCTTGTCAATTGACAATGTTCCTGAAAAAGGGACATTACAAGTAAGGTGAAAATTTCAACGTTACGCTAGACTACAATGAACCTCTTATTGACCCATGTGCCTAAAATTAGGGTCTCTACCTTTCCATGTTTTTATTCCAGAAGGGGTCTATGTGACAAGCCACATGCTGAGTGAAAAAAAAATGAGTGTGTTTTCTTTAAAAGTGCATATATAATATATGAAAGAGAGTTTTAACCCTAACATAAACAAAGTATTGGTCGTGCTACAACCTTGTGTAAATGATATTTTTAAGCATACTGACTAATTCAGAGGTTTTGATGTCGCTTTGGTATTTTGTAGAAATTGTAGCTGGTTCATCATTTTATTTTGGTAATACATCTTCGAAAAACTCGTAAATGGTGTTCAATGATGAATAAACAACATTCGTTGTGCATATATTTTTAGAGAAAAGAAATTTATTTGATAACTTCTCATTGATTTCTTCTTTGAAGGGCCTGGTTGAAGCTTGTACAAGTGACTTCTTCTTGCCTTCGACCATTTAAAACTTTAGGAAACAAATATCTATAAGATATTAGAACAAGTAGGAGTTGTGCTTTCTGTTTCAGTTGAATCAATGAAAGAAGAAGAATATGATTATGAATCCTCTTGTAAATGTATAAAGCAAAGGAAATATAAAGAAAAAAAACTATACATGTCACGAAAATTAAAAAATTTGATGAATAAGTTAATACATACTTGAAAATGTTCATGAGAATTTTTATTGGTACAATTTTGAATCATTATTCTCCAGAAAAATCAAAAGTCTTGCTACTTCTTTCACCTATATTATTAGAATAAAATAAAGAAAAAAAAATTGAATTTAAACTATGCTATTGCTAATCCTAGTATAATGGGGTAGATTTCTAACAGGCATCAGGCACATTGATCAATGGTGAAAAATCTTATATCTTCTTTTTCAACACCCACCCTCATGTGCAAAGAAATCTAGCCCAAACCCTCAGCTTCAGAATTGGCTCTCTCCCAAGCATGTATCTTGGGGTCCCTTTGGTTTATAATTCCTTAAAGATCTCGCACTAGAAATATGTGCTAAATCGAATCAATCGGAATCTCTCCAGTTGGAGCTTTCGAGTCCTGAACTCTCTTGGTCCCCTAGTCCTTTTGAAATCTATCCTTTAGGCCATCCTAATTTATCAACTCCCGGCCCTTCCAGGCCCTTGACATATATAAAAATATATAAGAACCAAAATTCGTCAATTCCTTTGGTCAGGACCATATATCGGGCGTAAATGGGCTCTTGTAGCATGGGATAAATTATGTAAACTAAAGTCCCATGGCAGCCTTGGGCTCAAGGATCCCGAAATATTGTCACATACTCTCAGCACCAAAGTCTGGTGGCGATGGTTACAGGGAGGCCATGATATTTGGAAGGTGATTTGGTCTTTTAAATATGGCACTAATGGATGGCAAGACCCCTTGAAAACACACCACAACCTTCTGAAAGGATCCTCCATCTGGAACTGGGTGAAATAAAATTGGGCACTGATTCAGGACCACAGTTTTTGGGAACTCAAAAATGCATGCAAGGCCAAACTTTGGGAAGAGGCATGGATGTAATACCCCAGATTAAACCTAGAGGATAGTCTCCAGGATATTCAATCTCTCACCACTAACCTGGGAGTAGAGAATGTAAAATATTTTTGGCAAGACCCCCATCAGATGATCTGCCCCTAGATTTGGAGGCCCTCACTCTGATGCTATGAAAACACATTATTTTAAAAAATGGGAACCTAAAAAACTACAATGGTTCCATCTTCCAAAAGTTATGTTCTCTCTTATAGAAAATTATTTGATTTTATCTATCTCAAGCAATCAGGCTCCTGAACCATTATGGAAATAGATATGGTACTCAAAGTTGTGGCCAAAGGTTTCTTTTTTTATCCGGCTCATCGAACACATTAAACTTCTTACTTAGGATAAATTCATGAAAAATGGGTTTTGCGGTCCATCTCGATGTCCTCTATGCATTAGTGAGGAGGAAACGACATATCACCTATTGAAGTTTTGCTCAAAACCACGAGAGCTCTAGGACCATATTGCTTCACTGTTCGGGGTAATCAATCGGTCAGATAATAGTCTGAAAGAATCACTAGATCGATGGTGTTGGATGCTCTTTAAGAACCCCATTTTAAATATGGTGTAATGCATATCTTAAGGATTTTTCCTCTAGAACATTTGGAAAGAAAGAAATCGGTCAATATTCCATTCAGAGACCATCTAGACTGACTAGGTTTAAAAAACTATGATAAGAAACATCGAGGAAACAATTTCAATCTCCCACTAGTCGGAGGAGGATTAGAAAGTGGTGGGCAGGTAGTGAGACATTTTTCTTACGCTTGATCTTAGCCTGGTATTTATCACTCCAGGGCCTACAGGATTCCAGAAAATGAAATATATCTCTCCCAACACCTTCCTTTGACTGCCTCAAGGCTTCTTCAAACTAAAATTTGATGACGCTTCTAAGGGAAACCGAGGACCGAAAGGCCTCGGGGGAATAATCCACAACAATACAGGGAAAGCTATGAAATTCTATGTGGCCTTGTGTGGCAGCACCACCATCAACGTGGAAAAATTCTTGGTGCTGGAAAAAGGATTACAAGCTACAAGGAAATTGGGTGTGACCAATTTGTAGGTCATGGGGGATTCAAAAATCACAATCACCATGCTGCATAAATTTATCAATGGGTCACCCCTGAAATGTATGATTAAGAGTTGGTGGTTGGAACTTATTGGCAAAAAATATTCACCCTAAGCTCCCATCCTTTGATATGTAATCAATGAGCATGTTGATCAGGAAGGAAACAAAGTGACAAACAAATTGGAAAACTGGGATAGTGACCATCAGGGGCAGGAACTCATCCAGCATTTCCCCCACCCCCTCAAGATACCGCTCTTGAGGATCTCAGTAGGATTGTGACTTCGAAAGAGGCCTCCTTGATGGGGGTGATTAATAGGGTAGGTGATGTTCCTGAGGGAATTCATGGGAACTCATGTTGAACGTGTGACCACAGGTGGGAGGGAAACCTCCCTGTCCTCTCAACATACCTTGTGTACAAGAGAGATTAATGCAATATGTGTGAAATTTTATTCTGTCTTGGTTCTCGCAGGTGGTGGCATTCGTTGGAGTTTTATGGAGGGTGACGAGGTTTGTTTCTGGACATTCTACATTTGGATGATCTATGAATTATGTAGTGTGATCCCTATGTAAATACGAAGCTACTTCAATGGGTACCTCGTCTAGAAGAGGTGTCACCCTTGCCACCAACGTTTTCCCCTCTACTTTCATGTGGTAATTATTGTCAATTTCCCATTTTGTCTTCGATTCAAGTTTTTCACATATAGGAAAGATCTCAAGTTTTTGGTTCTGTGTGTGCTTTATTGGTCCTCTTCAGGTCAAGTGGTAACCCTTTTTTTCTGGAAAGAGGGTGGAATTGCAGTCATCATCGTCCCCTTCTCCAGCTCCTGCAATGCTCAGTGGTGTTTGGGGAGCGGGTATATTGGATTCTGGTCAGTTTGGATAGTGTGGGTTCATCTATAGAAGTAGGACGACGTATTTTCTGTGGCTAATGTATAGTTATGTTTCTTCATGTTCACTCTAGGCTAGTTGTTGGTGGTCATACCGGTGCAAGTGGTGTGTTTCTCCCTGTGGGAAATTACAGTTTTGGGAAGGTTCTCGGGGGTGCGCCTCTCCATATATCTGCAGTGTTGGGTTGATAACCATGCATTGGATTCCTTGCTTGGGCTACTCCTCCTCTCAAATTAAGCCCAATTTGGGCAGCTTGGGGGGTTGCGTGTCTCTCTCTTAGTTATAAGTGGTGACCAGTACCGTTGGCTTGGGACAGGATGGCAGTAGTGGATATCGCTCGAATTAGAGGGTCGTAGGTCATCGAGGTGGTGGCAAGGTGGGGTATTCTGGTCGTGGAGGGTATGCAGCTCAAGTGGAAGTTGTGGTGTCTTGTCTATGGGTGATGGGAGTTGCACCCCTCCAGGTCAGGAGAGTGGTGGGTCAGTTCGTCATGGTGGTTCAGGGAGACGGGGAATGGCACGTAATTGGGGTAAAGGAAAGTCACAAGGCTATTGTGTGGAGTGGTTTTTGGATTTGATACAATATGTTCTTGAATGCCTGGAAACCTCATAGCGGGTGCGACAGGACGAACATGTATAGCTAAATTCTACATTGAATAAAATGCACTATTTCGAGCGTCGTCTCTGGGAGTGTTTAGTGGTGGTATGGCAAGGCCAGAACTTGTTATCTGTGAAAGTAGAAAAGCTGGAGGCTTGGATGGACCATTTCAAGGAGCATGCTCAATGCTCCTTCCATCCTCCTCCTCGTGGAACAACTCCGAACAACCCTACCTCCATCACCTTTGACGATTAGCATGGTTACAAGTATTTTATTTGTATTGTGTGTTTACTGGTGCTTATGGCCTTTCAAGTTGTGGAATGTGTCTCTTGATATTTATTTTTTTTCATTTTCATATACTGATAGCGATAGTCACCTAACCTACTCGGGGTGAGAGTACTTGCAATTTTCTGCTGATGTACCTCTTTTTGGAAGAATGAATAGGATGTTGGTTTACAAAAAAAAACTAATGAGGTAGATTAAAACTAAGTGAAATCAAACTTCAAGTGAATCATTTCACTTATATTTTTACTTGCAGATATGTACATATCAAAAATCAGTAACATAAGTAAAAATATGATTAAACTAACAAAAATAAACCCGAATGAAATACGTACATGAGTTCCTAACATATCTACAAAAAAAAATTTATTTACAATCACTCTGTCTTGAAACGTTTCCTCCAACCAAACCTTTATGGGATCATAAAAATATGGATGAATCTCAATTAGTGATTGAAGTGGATTCAAAATAAGGGAGGATAACAAGGCAATCTCTAATGGTGTTTCTTTATGTGTTGGATCCCGCATAAAACTTTTAGTATTATGAACATGAAGGAAACTATTAGAAATATTATGTGTAAGAGAACCTTCCAAATAAATTTAAAATAGATAAATGAAGTGTGAATGGAAGTTTAATAAATGTGTCAGAAGATATTTAGTTGGGTTAAATGGCTAGTCATATTGTATTGATGCATTATTAAGTGATGACTCATGTGGTAAATGTATTTGAGAAGAATAAACAAAGTGATATGAGATGAACATCAAATTTAATTGAAAGATAATAAGCTAATTGTGGTCATTATTATTTCTTTGAATTTCATTTTCACATTCAATCATTAATGCATTATGCGAGTGTTGAATGCTTAATTTTTCAATGCCATCATAGGATATTCAAAAATTGGAAAATAAAAGAAGTATATATATCTGAAAATAACCATAATAAATGAAACAAGACACTAAAATTACATCATTATTTATAGTAATGTTACAACACATTTGGGAAATTTTCTTTGAAATAATTTCCTTCTTACAAGTATTGGCTAGAATAATAAAATCAATAGAAATTCAAGCTTCTACTTATGAAAATGATGGAAGCTCAATATCATGATAAAAAATGAAAATTTGAGAAATGTCAGTTTCATAAATAGGGATGAGAAATTTTTCACAAATAGATAAGGTCTCAAAAGGAAACTCTTCAATAGTAATTTTGGTAAAAGGGGAGTCATTTTGAAACATATGAGAGATATCAAAAGAATGAGAAATAGATAATGAGTGAGATGACTCACTGTCCTCCAACTCTAAATAATTATTATCAATTAATTGAATAAGTTCATCAATATTCCCTTCCTTTCCATAATAAATATCAAAACAAGAAGTATGATTGAGTAAATTTTCATCAATGTTGAAAGAATGATGATTAAATGATCCTTTATCTCAATAATAACTAGTTGGAAATGTGAATTAATTACCATTAGCAAAAATATCGGGATAAATGGAAAAGTGGTTGTTTGAAGAGGTGAACCTAGAAATTTCTTTGCTTGTAGATTCTTTCTCGTTTTCCACCATACAAATTTTAGATTCATGGTAATTTATTTGGATTATCATACTTTCATGATGATTGATGTCTGTATGCCCAAATATTTATGGCTAATCACAAATTTTAGCATGAGAATCATTCAGTACCACAAAAAGCTCGTTGTTGGAATTTTCAATTTATAATTTTTCTTGCCAATTTTCTCACTACAAATTGTTTGATAAAATTGTTGCTTGTTTATTTTCATATTTATTAGCAACTTATTTTTCAATTAAGCTATCCATATTTTCTTGAAGTCAATTGCTAATTTTTTCCAAGCTTTTTGTTTGTATACTAATATTATGAGAGAGAGTATCACGATATGCATTAGCACTGTAGGAAGCGTGTAGCAATTTTAGGAATTTATCATACACCATTGATGAAATTTCATTATGATTGACATGTACATCTTTAATAGGTAAATTTTCAGTAATTTTAGTAGAAATAAAAGGTGACTAATCAAAGCTTGAAATTGTTTCATTGTATGGATTTGGAATCCAAGGAAGGAGAAACTAAATTTCTAAACCATCCTGTTAACTAAAACTCTGGAGGTAAATCTTTAGATTGAAACAAAAAATATATTAATTTAAATCGAATGAGGAAATCACCCAAAGGCTCACCTTAAAATCGACAAAGTACTTCTATTTGATCACAAAAATTTTCATAATCGTAATTCTGGAAAAAAACATGAAGGAAATTTTTTGTAAAGTCATCCCAAGTGCGTATAGAGGAAAATGGAAATGATCTATTCCAGTCTTTAGCTAATTCTATCAAAGTAAGAGTAAAAATCTTAAATTTGGTTTTTTTCAAGAGCTTTACTACCTTTAATGGAGTGGTGGCAAGTTGATTTCCATTGAAGAAACTCCAAATAGGAATTTTATAAGGATCCATTGCAAAGAAAAAACTTTTAAAAGACAAAATATTTAATAAGACAACTTAATTTTGGCCCTTCTTCTAGCACCAAAAATTTTGATGGCCGAAAATGACCTCATCAACATTTAGGAAGACTACCAAGCTAGAGCCCCAAACAAAGCCCTTATCTATTTGATTTGGCAATTTTGACTAGTTCTATGGGGTCCAGTTACCCCCTCACTCTCCTCGATGACTTGTGATGTTTCTAATTTACAATCAACAAGAAGAGGAAATGAAATTATCTTCTTGTAATGCACATGCAATAAATCAATACTTAAGTTGATTTAATGGTTCAACCAAGCTACACCTAAGGCTTCTCTTGCATAAGGAGACTTTTAAAACAAAATGAGAACTAAATATGAAATTAAATCTAAATCAATCCTACTTTTTTATTGTAGAAAAGTAAAAGAAACTAGTCTAACTCGATACTTAGGAGATAACCCCCAAATACCAAGTGCACGCATTCAATTAACATAGGAATTAAACATGCTTTGAATGATGAATTCACAATTGTTGAAGAAGTTCTAACATAAGATATTATGAGTTCCATGCATGCTCTGTTTGGAGATTTAAAATAGTGAAAGATAAACCATTAAAATGTAGAAACAGTTCATACAATTCAATGATAGTTAAATCGAATTAATATGGAAAATTTATGATTAAATATTTACTTAGAAATTTGATTAAGAACAAGAGCAAGTAATAAATTAAAATATCATATCAATGCAACCACAAGATCAAATAATTGATTAAATGAAAAATCATTCTCATATCAATAAAAGTGTTAAATATGAAATAATTAGTACAAATATGTCATTAAATGAATACAATTTGCATTAAAAAATAAAAGTATTTGCATAAAAATTAATAGACATGGAATCCTTACTCTATTTCTCAACAGACCTTCAACAATATTTCTAAAATTATGAGTTGTCACTCTAGAAAAGAGTTGAAATAGTGCAATCTCTGCCTCGAATATAAAGACTACATTTTGAAAAAAAAAAACCCTCAAATAACTGAGATCCGAGTTTTCCTCTTCACCTACAACTAAAATTGTCTTTAAAAAATTTCTTAGAGCCTCAAATTTGCAGAAAAGAGGAACCATCCCCTCATTCTCAAAATTGATATTTATAAATTACAAAAATATGCCAAAAATAGAGAGTTGTTACAAATAGTTTTGATCCATCAAAGTTGTAGTTGCAAACCTTCTTTTTCCATTTTGGATCAACCTCATTGGTCCAAATCCTTGGTCTCACCTTCAATGCAACAAATTATCTACAAAATAAATTGAACAACAATCAAATTTGCACATCAAAATTGAAAAATACCAAATTGGAAAATAAATTTTCAAACTAAAATATTATTAAATAAATAAAATAAAAAGGATTTTTCCTTGTCCATTGATCCTTATCAAAATAAATTTGGCCCAAGAAGATGTCGTAAAATCAATTTGCAATGATATGAGTTTTTGGAAAATGAAAATGCTTTATAATATATTCCAAAATTGAATTTTGTTACAATTTCGTAGTCTCTACTTCTGCTAAAATTTAGGCATATTAAATATTCCTATTTTCTTAATTTAATACCTTCGGATTATTCTCCATGATTTTATATTTCAAATGAGCCATCATGGAATTAAATTAGTTTAGTAAAACTCAAGTTAGGGCCTTCCACACTTTGGGTTCAGAAATTACTAGAGTGCTAGAAAATACACATTCATAACCAATTTAATATAATTTTGGGCAATTATATTATAATTTTTTGTTTCATTCACTTTTATTAATTTTAATAATGTCATAAAAATATAAAATGAAATTTAATAAAATTCCAAATTTAAAAAATATTAAAATAATAGATATCATTTTTTTGGGGGGATTCAACTGCATTAAGTAAGTCATTCATCTATGACCATTTCCATGAGAGGTAGTCGTAACTGACTAATTTCTCATGATTTTTTAATATTCCACTCAACACTAATTTCATCGGGTGATGCTCACGGGGGTGAAGAAGTGGGATTAGACTACTGAAATGAATCACATAGTGTCAATCATCACTTCTAGGGATTGCACCCAATAACCAGGACTTCTCGAGAGGTCACCCATCCCAGAAATCCTCTAGCTCATGCATGCTTAACTATGGATTTTCCCCACAATCAAGCCCACTTAGTTTGCTACCCCATTGCAAAACTTTAGACAATATTGTGCCTCATGAATCATTCAAGTAGAGCTCATGAACCATTCAAGTAGAGCTCTGTTTACTCTTTGTATTTAAGTATGAGGGGTTTCCGCAATGCATTATATTAGATATATTTTTTTGGGGGATTCAATTGTGTTAAGTAAGTATGACCATTTCCATGAGAGGAAGTCATAACTAATTAATTTTTAATGATTTTTGAATACTCCACTTAGCACTCATTGCATCGAGTGATGCTCATAGGGGTGAATAAGTGGGATTGAAACTACTGAAATGAATCACATAGCATCAATCATCACTTTCGGGGCTTGCACCTGGTAACCAGGACTTCTTGGGAGGTCACCCATCCCATAACTCCTCTGGCTCAAGCACGCTTAACTATAGATTTTCCCCCACAATCAAGCTCACTTAGCTTGCTACCCCATTTTCAAAACCCTAGTAATTACTGTCCCTCATAAACCATTCAAGTAGACCTCCCTTTACTCTTTTTATTTAAGTATGGGGGGTTTCCACAGTGCATTATATTAGATATCATTTTTTTCGGGGGGATTCAACGACATTAAGTCATTCATCTATGACCATTTCCATGAGAGGTAGTCATAACTGGCTAATTTATCATGGTCATCGAGTGCAAGCCCTAAAAGTGATGATTGACGCTATGTGATTCATTTCACTAGTTTCAATCCCACTTCTTCACCCCTATGAGCATCACCCGATGTAATGAGTGCTAAGTGGACTATTCAAAAATCATGAGAAATTAGTCAATTACGACTACCTCTCATAGAAATGGTCATAGATGAATGATTTACTTAACGCAATTGAATAAAAAAAAAAACAATTATATCTAATATAATACACTGCGGAAACCCCTCATACTTAAATATTAAAATAAATTAAGATTAACTAACAAAATTTCTAAAATAAAAATAACTAACAAATAAGTCCTTTTTAAAATCAATGTGAGTTAAAATGTGGTGGAATTTTTATGAGATGAGGGCTTGGGAGGTTTTAATAAAGTATATGGGAGGAGGGCCATGTGGGAGTGAGACCTCATTTCCATGACTTCAAACATAAATAAGGACAAGGACCTCACTTCATTTTAATGAAAAAACTTTGACTCCATACATTTAATACTATGCCCATGAGCCCCTATTACTACGTCATCTCGATGATGAGACTTAGAGGTATAATTGTAAAACAAAATTGAACCTTCGAGATGGGTCAAACAGGATGATGTAATATCTATATAGTTTTTTTTATTATAGTTTTATATTATTATTATTTCAGAAAATATGTTTTGTTTAATTGCGCCGAGAGGCGCTCTACAGCCCAGTATAGGGTAGATGTGTAGCTGTAATGTAAGAAAGTTTGTAAAATTTTGTAATTTCGGCTCAATATATAGGGTACATGTGTAGATGTAATGTAAGAAAGTTTTTTAAATTTTGTAATGTCGGCTCAATATATAGGGTACATGTGTAGATGTAATGTAAGAAATTTTGTAAACATTTTGTAATCTCGGCTTAATTGCAATCAATATATTTGTAATAATTATCCCTACCTTTTAACCCAAAGTTATATTTATGAACACTCAAAAAGGTATGGTAAATAAATAAAACCTATTTTTATACTTACTCCAAACGTATGGTAAATAAATAAAACCCATTTTTATATTTACTCCATAAACCTAATAAAAATAGAAATAAACGAGAGGTATGATAAATAAATAAACCCTCTTTTTATATTGGTGAAGGCTATGGACCAAATACCATGGAACAAATTATTATTAATACCATGAGCCAAATACCATGGAACAAATTATTATTAATACCATTGGTAAAATACCATGGAAAAATTTATTATTAATACCATGGGATAAATAACATGGGTCAAATACCATATTTAAGTAAATAAATAGGTATAGTAAATAAATATAAATATAAATAAATGAGAGGTAAGATAAATAAATAAACCCTCTTTTTATATTTACTCCATAATCTCCTTTATATTTAAGGACACTCAAAAAGGATGTTTTATTTAGGTGAAGCCTATGAGACAAAAATCATGGGCCAAATTAATATTATTATCTAATATTCATATTAATGTGTAGATGTAATATAAGAAAGTTTGTAAAAATTTTTAATGTAGGCTCAATATATTTGTAATGGATATATTTATAATAATAATAACAAAATATAAGTATATCTCTCAATCTAAATCGTGGAAACATCTGAACATTATATTCTATCATTGGTATGTGATGGGAGGGAGAGATAGAGGGAGGTGGGTGAGAAAGTAAGAGAGAGGACTTGAGAGAGAGGAGGGAGAGAAGGGAATGGAAATGGAGTTGGAAGGGGAAGAAAGACAGAGAGAGAAAGGTGGAGAGGGAGAGGGAGTGACAAGGGAGAAGGGGAAGAGAGAGAGGGAGAGGAAGAGGGAGGGAGAGAGAGAGAGGTGTTTGTGCTCAACCTAGTGTTCCTAAATTGAGTTCATTAATTGTCAACCAGGGCTAGTAAACTGCTGAAGTGTGGTGCACTATATGTGCCTAGGTATTTTTTTCTCACTACATTGTGTTTAGTGTTTTATGATTTTTTTGGTTTTATGGTTTTCTGTTGAAAAGGGAAAGAACTAAGTGCTGGTGAAAAGAAGCTATTGATTGTGTTAAAACAGAACAAAGCCTAAACTATGGATGGCAAACAACAAATTCAAAGCTTGATAATGACTTCATTGCAAGGGAATAAATCACAACATGAACTTGAACTTATCCAATTCATTCATTAAAGATGTGTTGGAAGAGCTTGAGAAATGGACAAGTTAACTGTAAATGAAGTTCTCCTAACTAAACAATCAAACAATCAACTTACAATGTTACAACATCTCATCCATGGTTAAAGGTTTATTGGAACATATTTGGGAAAGAACATTTGTAGCATAATAAGATTTCTACTCTAAACTAGCTTATAATTCTGTTTTGCAACTCAATCTAGCACCACTAGGCCTCACTCAAAAGTTATAGATTTCTTCTTAAAATAGTCTTTGAGAAAAGGCTTATTTGTGAAATGGTAAAAAGGTTGCAAAATACTCTAGGTCTTAGACTGATACTAGCTTCTGTCCAAATGATTATGTATTAATATGAGGTTGGAACAAAAGAAGTTTTGTAAATAATGAAGACCGTGGTATTTAAATTTAACAACTAATAAAATTTAAAAATGCAATGGATAACAACTAAACTGGAGTGCTAATACAGTGAGCTAAGACTAAACTAGAATGCTACTAGTCTACTTGAAGTACAATGAACAGTGTTAAATTAAAATGCCATTATCAAACTTGAAATGTAGTGACAGAGCTAAACTAAATGCATTCTACCTCCGGAGTGCTGTAACTAAATTAACATGCAAGTAGTCTATGGAATTCTACAGCCCATATCTTTCAATATGAATGATATTTTGGAAGAGTTTGTAAAAAAAGTATGGCTGTATTATTCAATGCAATTGAACATAAACATAAGACTAAAAGCAAATACAACTAGAATCTACGACACCACAGTTGTTTCTTATTCGTTGTTAATGATGTTTTGGAAGAGTTTGTAAGAGTAAGACCGGCTGTGACACTTAGTGTAAACAAGCAACTAAAACCTACAATACCACATCTATGCCTTATTCATCATGATGATATTTTGGAAGAGTTTATTAGAGTAAGTCTAACTGTGATAATTAACGAAAGGAAATGCAACTAAAACCTACAATACCACAGCTATGCCTTATTCATCGTAATGATATTTTGGAAGAGGTTATAAGAGTAAGTATAGCTGTGATAATTAATGTAAACAAATATGAACATAAACTTCAAAAACTTTCCTAAGCTAGAAATGAAAACGAGACTAAAATACTTATCTAAACTGTATAAACAAGGCTGCTTAGGAGGCAGGGGACCTCTACCACCGGAGTAGCATGAAATCTACTTCAAGGTTGACTCAACGCTTTCAAGGAAATGATACTTCTTGCATTAAAAGATAAATTTCTTCAAAACAGAGTGTTTTCGTACTTCTGAAATCTAGCAGTAAAACACAAAATCTAACCTTGTCCCTCGATTTCCCGAGCCATATTTATAATCAAAATTACATAATTGTCTTGAGATAACCTAAGGATAATTGTCTTTCCAAATTAAAATCGAACTAGGACTCTGATGGTGGTCTCGTAACATGATTAAGGACATCTGGACTGTCCTTGTCCTATTAGGAGTCTAACTCCTAGTTTGAGTTCCCACGTTCTTAAACACCTACAAAATTCCGTTCAAACTTCGTGGAGAGCAAAAAATGATGAGGGCATGATGTGGAATACACCCATATGTGTTTTTCTCCAAGATGACACCTGGAACCTGCGTAGACATGAAGACAGCTGCAGAATCGGCCACTAGCTACAGAATGTCTGCATTCTGCAGCTAGATCTAGTTCAAAAAGTACTACAATGACAAAATCATAAAAACATAGCAAGTTAGTCATGATATTCATTCTTAAAGCAATTTTAACTAATTCTATTGATCATTTGAGCCTATGATTAATAATGGACAAAGGAAATGGAGTGGAATGTGGTGGAAGAAAGAACATCTTTGGAGCTCAACATACCCCTACTGTTAGATTCTTGCATGTCCTCATGCAACTATTCCATGAACTCTGAGACCTCTACAAGAACATCCAACCCTCTTCTTCTACTTTGCCTGGCAGTCAAAGGCCTTCTGGGCTTCCTGATGACTAACTTGAACCTTAAATTGGTAAGTGCCCTGATTAAATTTTTGTTTCTCTTTTTCAATTTTTCATTGGCCTTGTACACTTTGTCCATTTGTAGAGACAGGGTTGAATTCATATCAGTTTTCAATTTAACTCGCTCCCTCAAAATATCATTCTCATCCCTGATATGCCTATTAAGTACTTCTAGCTCATACTTATCTCTTCTTAGCACATCTATTTCAGACTTTGGTGGGCTAGGGGTTCTGTCTCTACTTTCTGAAGCTCTCCTCTCCAATGACTCAACATAGTTGTAAATTTCTTGCTGTGCAGGGTCTATTTCAGGAGCTCCTTCATCAAAATCTTCCTCAGTAGGTGTTTCTTCGTCCTCTATGTTTATGAATCCATTTTGTTTAACCTTCGTTTTCTTTAGTATCCCTCTAAGTCTATGGCTCCTTCTTGGTTGAGATGGCCCTTCTCCTTTTTCTCTGGAAAATTTTATTATTATCCTCTCTTTCTTAAGTTGCTTCTTAATCTGAACTAATTTCTCAGAAATAATTTCTTCACTGCTTTCTTGTATTGTTTTACCAGTTTCATTTTTGGAGGATTTCCATTTTCTGCTTCTTTTTGTAGTTTTATCTTTAGGTGAATGTTCCTTTGGTTCCTCAAAGTGATTTCTCAGCAAGAATTCATCCCAAGTATCTCCCATTTTTGCTAAATGATATTCAATTAAAATCTTGACTAAACCATGGTGGTATAAAGTTGTCTCCAAAAATTGAATTCTCTTTTGAACACTTGAAGCCATTTTCTTTAAACTATGAAGCAAGAAAAAGGGAAAATTGAGTTCTTCTTCTAGGAAATGCATTATCAACCTAATATGGTAAACATATAAAGTACCATATCTTCCTTCACAAGTGATGAATTTTTGCAAGATAAGCAACATGTTCCTCCATTTGTTCTTTAGTGCAGAGCTAGGGATACCCTTTTTAAAAATGGTAACATCCATACCTGGTGACTTGAGTATCTGCTTCCATGCTTCCTTATGAAATTCTCTGTTCTTGAACCACCTTTCTCCTTGTCTAGGAAATTCTGTTGCTTCTGCAATAAAATCCTCTGTAATGGTGAATTTAATATCTCCAACTTCAACCTTGGCTCCATTGAAAGATCTTGCAAAATTTTTAGTAACCTCTTTGTGAAAGCCACTGAATTTTTCAAGGAATTGCAACCATCCTGCTTGTTGTAACATTTCTCTGATTTGGGGACAACCTTCCAAGTACTTAGTGCCAACTGGTTCAGTTCTCACGATAAGGCCCATAACTTCTTCTTCAATCTTCAATTCACTAGTCTTCTGCTCACGGTGAGAATGGCTGTTATAGAGATGCCTCTTTTTCACAGACCGAAATGGTTAAAAGTTGGCTACAGGAAAGAGTGATATGGAGTGGTTACGGAATGAATGTAATGAGGTGAGGATGATGTATATGAGTTAAAAGATATTACAGAGGAAAAGACTGCGGAGATATTTTGTAACGAATTCAAAATCATCATTAAATGCTTAGTGAAGTGACTAATACAATCACTTCAGCACTTTAACCGTTTAGATTTTTAAATGATGATCAGATATGGGTTTTGAAATGGCGGAATAGAAGGAGTTTTATCCAAATTTTTGCGGAAGTTTTGTTAGGCATGATCAACAAAATTAATTAAAACCACTTTTTGAATAATATATAACTGAACTATACTAAAATTTTTCATGATTCGTCACTATAATAATTTCATACCTTTGCCTTTGCTTTAATTTTCTTGTGATATTCATATGATTTGTTCTCTCCTGAAAATCATTAATTTTTGAGTCTTCATAACCTTCTTGATTTTTCTTGTTCTTGGATATGCAGGATCATTTTGTTGCAGATCAAATGATTACTAGACAGTACTTTTAGGCTCTCTGGCTGCAGAATGTCTGTCTGGCTGCAGAATGTCCGACTGGTTGCAGAATGTCTGATTGATTGCAGAATGTACCTGTAGAGAACTTGAAATATGGTTTGAAGCTTAGAATGATGAAAGGTTGTATGAAATGAATAATGAAATATGGTAATATGGAGTATGAATGAAGTGAATAATGGAGTGGAATGGATCACAACTTATGAAATGGAGTGAAGTATGAGAAGTGGCCTGCAATTCATGATATGTATTATTTAATTACAGAAAAAAATCAAACTTTAAAAATATGGAATGGAAATGAGGTGGACTATGGGGTGAAATGAATGAAGTGTGGATGAATGAATAAAATGGAGTATGGATGAATGAATGAAATGGAGTATGGATGGATGAGTAAATGGAATGAAATGAATCACAAGTGAAATATGGATTTGCACTTATGATTATGTAACAGTTGCTTGTAGAAAAAAAAAGCAAAATGGAAAAGTTAGAGTGTCAGAAAGATTCTGATTTTCACTCTATCTTTTCTGTATAAACATGCTAATCAGTGATTAGTTTTCATGTTTATACTTTATTTTTATTTATTTTTTTATTTTTTTATTTTTTCAATAAAATGACTTCAGAAAATTCAATTAAGTTGATGAAGAAGAAAGATTCTTCTTCATTAACTTCACATCACTGTTTTCCTGGAACTTCTTGACAAATTCTTCTCTTGAAAGTGGCTTATGATACAGCTTCAATCTATGACCATTCACAAGAAAAGTGACCTCTTCTTCATCTATTGTCCTGATTTTTATTTCTCCATTGTCAAAAATTCTTATAATTTCATATGGCCCAAGCCAATGTGTTTGAAATTTACCTTGAAAATCCTTGAACTTTGAATCAAACAAGAGATCCCAGTCACCTTCTTTGAACTTCTTCTCCTTTATGTACTTGTCATGCCATCTATTCCTTTACTGTTGGACTATACTAGTTTTCTGAACTGCGTCTTGTCTAATCTCATCCAATTCATTAATCTGCTCCAATCTGTGCTTTTGTGCCTCTGATATATCAAGTCCTAGTTGAACTTCCATTTTGAAAGTTTGAATCTAGAACTCTATGGGAAACAAAACTTGCTTTCCATAAACAAGTTCATAAGTAGTATGGCCTGTTGTGCTTCTCCATGTAGTTCTATAGGCCCACAAGGCTTCAGGAAGCCTATCTACCCAATATCTTCTGTGTAAATGAATAGTATATGTTAGGATCCCTTCAATGACCTTATTAGTAGATTCCACTTGAACATAAACATAAGATTGAAAGCAAATACAACTAGAATCTAAGACACCACAGCTGTTTCTTATTCGTTGTTAATGATATTTTGGAAGAGTTTGTAAGAGTAAGACTGGCTGTGACACTTAGTGTAAACAAGCAACTAAAACCTACGATACCACAGCTATGCCTTATTCATCATGATGATATTTTGGAAGATTTTATTAGAGTAATTCTAACTGTGATAATTAACAAAAGGAAATGCAACTAAAACCTACAATACCACAACTATGCCTTATTCATTGTAATGATATTTTGGAAGAGTTTATAAGAGTAGGTCTAGCTGTGATAATTAATGTAAACAAATATGAACATAAAATTCAAAAACTTGCCTAAGCTAGAAATAAAAACGAGACTAAAATACTTATCTAAACCGTATAAAAAAGGCTTCTCAGGAGGAAGGGGCCCTCTACCACCAGAGTAGCATGAAATCTACTTCAAGTTTGACTCAACGCTTTCAAGGAAATGATACTTCTTGCATTAAAAGAGAAATTTCTTCAAAATAGAGTGTTTTCGTACTTCTGAAATCTAGCAGTAAAACACAAAATCTAACCTTGTCCCTCGGTTTCCCGAGCCATATTTATAATCAAAATTACATAATTGTCTTGAGATAACCTAGGGATAATTGTCTTTCCAAATTAAAATCGAACTAGGACTCTGATGGTGGTCTCGTAACATGATTAAGGACATCTAGACTGTCCTTCTCCTATTAGGAGTCTATCTCCTAGTTTGAGTTCCCACGTGCTTAACCACCTATAGAATTCCATTCAAACTTCGTGGAGAGAAAAAAATGATGAGGGCATGATGTGGAATACACCCCTATGTTTTTTTCTCCAAGATGACAGCTGGAACCTGCGTATACATGAAGACAGCTGCAGAATCAGCCACTAGCTACAGAATGTCTGCATTCTGTAGCTAGATCTAGTTCAAAAAGTACTACAATGACAAAATCATAAAAACATAGCAATTTAGTCATGATATTCATTCTTAAAGAAATTTTAACTAATTCTATTGATCATTTGAGCCTGTGATTAATAATGGACAAAGGAAATGGAGTGGAATGTGGTGGAAGAAAGAACATCTTTGGAGCTCAACAAGAAGGAGAGATATGGAGAGAGTGTGTGTATGTTTTTGGGGTGATAAGGAGAGACAATGGGAGATATATATATATATATATGGAGGGGGGGAGAGGGAAGAAGAGAGAGGAAAAGAGAGGGATGGAGGAAGAGATATAGATATGGACAGAGAAAAGGAAGAGAGACAAAGAGAGAGAGAGAGAGAGAGGAAGAGGGAGGGAGAGGGGGATTGGGAGAGAATAGGGTGGGAGAGAAATGGAGAGGAATAGGGAGCGAGAGAGAGAGAGAGAGATAAATATATAGAGAGATATGGAGAGATAGTGTGTAGGTTTTGGGGGCTGAGAGAGAGAGAGAGAGAGAGAGAGAGAGAGAGAGATAAATATATAGAGAGATATGGAGAGATAGTGTGTAGGTTTTGCGGGTTGAGAGAGAGAGAGAGAGAGAGAGAAGGGGAAGAGATAGAGAGGGACAGGAAGAGGGAGAGATAGATATATAGATATGTATGGAGAAATAATGTATACAGGATGATTTAGAGAGATAAAGAAGGAGATACAGAGGGAGATAGAGATATAGACGTAGGGGAAAGAGGGAAGAAGAGAGAGACAAAAGGAAAATGAGAAAGAGAGAGAGAGATCATTCCATGTGTTTCAAGGGATGGTATAAAGAGAGAAATAAGGAGAGATGGAGGGAGGTATAGATATAGATGGCAGGGGGGAGAGGGAGGAAGATAAAGAGAGAGAAAGGGAGGGAGAGGTGGTGAGAGAGAGACAAGGGAGAGAGGGAGGGGGAGAGAGAGAAGGAGAGAGGGACAGAGATAGACACATAATGGAAGGTGGACACAAATACACATATAGACATAGAATTTATATCTAGAAAGTCATGAATATTTTGGTTTTTCACTAAAATAGATGTATTGATTTGAGTGTAGTAGTTGATTTCTAATCCAATTTTATCACTTTCACTAAATGCATTGATTTCAATGTAGATTTCGATTTTTAATCCTATTTATTACCTTACACTAGATGCATTTATTTTAGTCAGATGTTGATTTTTACTCCTATTTGATTGTTTGCACTAGATGCATTGGTTTCAGTGTAGATATTGATTTTTAATCATA
Source organism: Pinus albicaulis (assembly GCA_034641835.2). Classification (NCBI taxonomy): domain Eukaryota; kingdom Viridiplantae; phylum Streptophyta; class Pinopsida; order Pinales; family Pinaceae; genus Pinus; species Pinus albicaulis. Next base: position 737,215,483 of record CM076582.1, read on the forward strand.
TTTGATCACTTGCACTAGACGAATTGATTTCAGTGTAGATGTTGATTTCTAATATTATTTAATACCTTACACTAGATGCATTGATTCCAGTGAAAATGTTTATTTCTACTCCTTTTTTATTGCTTGCACTGGATCCGTTGGTTTTAGTTTAGATATTGATTTCTAATCCTATTTGATTACTTGCAATAGATGCATTGAATTTAGTGTAATTTTTTTTCTAATCTTATTTGATTGTTTGCAGTAGATGCGTTGATTTCATTGTAGATGTTTATTTATGATTTGATGAAACTAGAAGTATGATGTACATTAATTTCAAAGTAATTAGATTAATAATGTGCAGTGATTTCAATGTAAGCACATCTCTTGCCCCTCCATCTATATCTCTATCTCCCATTGTCTCTCATTTATCTCTCCATCTCACCCCCAAACATACACACACTCTCTCCATATATATCTATATCTCTCCCTCTCTCTCCCTCCCTTTTATACTCCCTCTCTCTATATTATACTTCTCTCTCTCTCTCTAACACTTCTCTCTCCATATCTATATCTCTTCCACCCCACCCTGTATTTACATCTCCCTTCTCCCCTCTATGCATTGGTTTTAGTGTAGATATTGATTTCTAACCCTATTTGATTTCTTGCAATATATGCATTGAATTTAGTGTGGATTTTTCTTTCTAATCCTATTTTATTGTGTGCACAAGATGCATTGATTTTAGTGTAGAAATTTATTTCTAATCCTATTTGATTTTTTGCACTAGATGCATTGATTGCAGTGTATATGTTGATTTCTGATTTGATGCAACTAGATGTATGATGTACATTAATTAAAAAGTAATTACATCGATAGTGCGCATTGATTTCAGTGTAAGCAAATCTTTGCCCCCTCCATCTATATCTCTATCTCCCATTGTCTCTCCTTCTTTATCTCTCTGTCTCACCCCCCAAACATACACTCTCTCTCTCCATCTCTCTATCTCTAACACTTCTCTCTCCATATCTACATCTCTTCCTCCCCACCCTATCTTTGCATCTCTCTTCTCCCCTCTACCCCCCCTCCCCCCCCTCCCCCCCCCCCAAAAAAAAACATACACACACACTCATAGTGTGAGCACATAAACATTATTCATGACATGAATTGACTTATGTGTTGCAATAATTCAACCATAAATACAAAACTTGAATTTTCATCCTAAATAACATTTTCACCTAAATGTATTCTTCTTGAAGCTATAAACCATTTGAAATTGGCTACATCCTTATTATTCCCATTTTCCATCATTCAACATTGTTAATCACTTTTCATTCAAACACGGTAATAGAGAATAACTAAATATGTGACAATAAGAAAAATAAAATAAAATAGATTGCAATGAAGATTGTTTGTAATTGACTTCATTCTTATTACTCACGTTTTCTATCATTCAACATTGTTACATTGTCACTTTGTACTTAAAATTTTTATTTCATAATTTTTCATCATTCAAGTTAGTAACTGTCTCATCATTCATCATTAATTTTAGACATTTTATCATATTTAAAATTATCAAAATAATTAGATGTTCAAAAAAATTTGTATGACAGCAAATGACTAAAACTAGCCTAGATCCATCTTAACTCTGGATATATCAAGCACTAAGAGGGATTAAATCTGTCGAGGCACAAACCTTTCCTCAATTTTTGCACTCAAAAAAGAGGTTTTCGCCTCGAGATATTTGATCCCTCTCGGCGCTTGATAGATCCAAAGTTAAGATGGATCTAGGCTAGTATTTATAAAAATGTTTTTATATAGTTGTAATATATATACAAGTTTTGAATCTTGTCATTTTGTAGAATAGTTTCATAAAAATTAAATAATAAATAATTAACAATTAACAATTAATTAGTAATTATTTAAAAATTATTGAAATAATAAAAATTAATATTTACAAATTAATTATGTTAAATTGAAATTAAATTAATTAATTGAGATTAATTAACTAATAATATATACATATAAATTAATCAAATAATTTACAAAATAAAGTAAAATACAACTTTTACATATTTAAGTATAAATTATTAAATCTAATAAAACTTTGAACTGTTGGGTGTGGAGCTTGATTATCTTGTTTATTTTGTATCACACCATTGGACCCCTGTACCTTAATGGGGCGGCAACACTGCCCGTAATTAAACATTTCCTGGGGGTTCTAGGGGGGGTGTGGCTACGACTTTATGGAGCCCCCACCCTGGTAGGGGGTTTTGGGGGCAGCGCCCCCATAGCTAAAAACAGATGTAAAATTTCCTTGTAAAAGTATAGTAATTTCTAGTAAATATGGGACATTCATTTGGCGGATGATCTGACGGTAGAAGTTATTTTTAGTTTAGGGTTTTTGGCCCTAGAAGGAAACCCCTCGCTTTTATGAGGGTATTGTATTGCGGCTATGTATTTTATGTGTATTCTCAGAGCGAAAAACAGATAGGGAGACTGTGAGAGGGAACAGAGGATATTACAGTGGATCTGTTGTAGGTTGTGTCTCTTCATTTTGCTGGATAATAAAAAGGAATGACTGGCTGTTCAGGGTGGATGTAGCCCAAACTAGGTGAACCATGTATATTTGTGTTTCTCTGGTTTTATTTGTTTTTTTTGCTTGTGTTTTTCTCATATTTTATGTGTTGCATTGCTCTATAATTTATAATTTTATAACAACTGGTATCAGAGCCGAAGGTATATTTGGCTGATAAACTCGCAGGAAATAATGGTTCCTGGTTCGAGTGGGAGCAATGGAAGAAGATGGTAAGTTTAGGGTCGAGAAATTTAATGGCCAAAACTTCCCACTATGGAAGATGCAAATGGAATATTACCTATATCAGAAGGATTTGTACCTACCATTGAGCAGAAAAACAAAGAAGCCGTCAACTATGACAGACGCAGAATGGGAGATTCTCGATAGAAAGGCACTCGGAACAGTATGTTTGTGCCTCGCGGCATCAGTAGCCTTCAATATTTCAAAGGAAACAATAATAGAAGGTTTTATTAAGGTGTTGGAAAAATTATATGAAAAACCCTTAGCCTCAAACAAGGTATTTCTTATGAAACATTTATTAAATATGAAGATGTCGGAAGTTGGATCTGTTGCAGACCATTTAAATGATTTTAATATAGTTACCAGTCAGCTAAGTTCTATAGGGGTAAACTTTGATGATGAAGTTAGGGCCCTTTTATTTCTGTGCTCATTGCCAGAAAGCTAGAATGGTTTAGTTATAGCCATTAATAACTCTGTCTCTAGATCTAGTACTTTAAAGTTTGATGATGTTGTTGGTGCTATCCTTAGCAAGGGAATGCGATGTAAAAGCTTTGATGAGACATCGGGTAATGCTCTGAGTGTAGAGTCTAGCAAAATAATAATTGAAAGAGGAAAGAGCTCAGGATATCACAATAAATCAAGGAAAGGCAGATCCAAGTACAAATCGGGGATAGTGTGCTGGAAATGCGGAAAGAAAGGACATATGAAGAAATACTATAGATCTCAGAAGGGAAAAGAAGCAGACGCACAGAAAGAAAACAATCATGAAGAAAATGTGACAGTTGATGTGCTACAAGATGCTTTGATTATTTCTTTCGAAAATGTTACTAATTATTGGGTAGTAAATTCAGGGGCCTCATTCCATGCCACACCTGATAGGAAATATTTTCATGACTATGTTCAAGGATATTTTGGATAAGTCCATTTGGGTGATGATAAACCTTGTAAAATTTTTGGAATGGGTAAGGTTCTTGTCAAATAGCAGAATGGAAACCAATGGCTATTAAAGGAGGTAAGGCATGTTCTAGATCTGAAGAAAAATATGATTTCAACAGGACAGTTAGGCGGTGAAGGTTGTGTGATAACTTTCACAGATAAAAATTGGAAGGTCACCAAAGGAGCCCTGGTAATAGAAAAAGGTGAAAAGGTTGGTACATTGTATTTATGAAATGGTATTTCTAACTTTTTTAATGCTTTAACTTCCAAAGGAGCGGATGCAGCATTATGGCATCATAGGCTCAGACACATGAGTGAGAAGGGGATGAAGATTCCTCACTCAAGGAATTTGTTGCCAGCTTTGAAAAATATTGATTTGGATTTCTGTGAGAATTGCATTTATGGAAAACAAAAGAGAGTCAAATTTCTCAGAGTTGGGAAAGAAAAGAAGAGTAAAAAATTAGAGCTTGTGCATACAAATGTATGGGGACCTGCTTAGGTATCATCTCTCGGTGGCTCTCATTATTATGTTACTTTTATTGATTGTGAAAGTAGAAAAACTTGGATTTATTGTATTCATAATAAATCTGATGTATTTGATACTTTCAAGAAATGGAAAGCTTTGGTTGAGATTGACATATGAAAGAAGTTTAAGTGTCTCATATTAGACAATGGAGGTGAATATTGTAGCAAAGAGTTTGATAGGTAATATTCAGAGCATGGAATTCGCAGAGAGAAAACAGTTCCAAGAACACCACAAGAAAATGGTGTGTCAGAAAGGATGAACATAACAATCATGGAGCATGCAAGGTGCATGAGATTGCATGCAAGAATGCCTTTACAATTTTGGGTATACTTTTTAGATATTTTTGTTTATTTAATAAACAGAGGGCCTTCAAGTTCCTTGTATGGTGGTATTCCAGAGGAAGCATGGAGAAGTAAAAAGGTAAACTACTCTTTTTTAAAGCCTTTTGGTTGTGAGGCCTTTGTCCATATTAATAAAGAAAATTGAACAAAGCTCGAGGAAAAATCAAAGAAATGTACCTTTATTGGATATGGTGTTAATGATTTTGGTTATCTCTTATATTATTATGAAAAACATAAAATCATTAGGAGTGGAGATGTAATATTCAATGAAAAGGACTTGTATAAAAATCAATTGCAGGAAAAGAAACAGGAAAAAGAAAACAAAGAATACACAGTTCTTGATGAGATCACAGAAAAAGTAAAGGTGCCTGAAAATAATAATAATCAATAGCCACAACAACAACAACCACCACAATAGCAACAGGCACCTCAAACACCTGAAAGTGGTGTCAGAAGATCTACCGGGATAAGTAGACCCCCTGAACAATACTCTCCTTCATTATATTATTTATTGTTGAATGATTCTGGTGAACCCGAATGTTATGAATAAGAAATGCAGGTTGAAACCAGGAAGAAGTGGGAGCTAGCCATGGAAGAAGAGATGGACTCCTTAATGCATAACCAACCTTGGGACTTAGTCAGGTTGCCTGAAGGTAAAACTACATTGCAGAATAAATGGGTTTACAGGTTGAAGGAAGAAGATGGAGAAAAACAGAGGTAAAAAGCTAGACTTGTGGTGAAGGGGTTTGCACAAAATAAAGGTATTGATTTTGATGTCATATTTTCTCTTGTTGTTAATGTGACTTCAATGATAACTATTTTAAGTCTTGTACCAGCGAAAGATTTACATCTTGAACAGTTAGAAGTAAAGACAACATTTCTCCATGGAGATTTGGAGGAAGAGAACTATATGGAGCAACCAAAAGGATATGAGGTAAAAGGGAAGGAAACATTAGTGTGCAAGCTAAACAAGAGCTTGTATGGCTTAAAACAGGCTCCAAGGTAGTGGTATCTAAAATTTGACAAGTTTATGTCTGAACAAGGCTATACTAGATGTCACTCTGATCATTGTGTTTATCTGAAAAAGAAAAATGATGGAAGCTATATTATATTGTTATTGTATGTAGATGACATGCTTGTTGTAGGGTCTAACATGCAGGAAATAAATGTGCTCAAAAGAAAATTTGCAAATTCATTTGCAATGAAGGATTTTGGAGCTGCAAAACAAATCCTTGTTATGAGAATAACTAGAGATAGGAAAAGTCGCAAACTAACACTGTCTCAGAATGAGTACATACAAAAGGTGTTGAAAATATTTAATATGCAGAATGAAAAACCACTTAGTACACCTTTTTCTAGCCATTTAAAACTTAGCAAGGAGATGTTCCCCAAGACCCAAGAAGAAATGGACTATATGTCTAAAGTTCCATATGCAACAGCAGTTGGAAGCTTAATGTAGGAAATGGTATGCACAAGGCCTGATATTGCACATGCAGTGGGAGTTGTAAGCAGGTACATGAACAATCTAGGAAAATAACATTGGATGGTAGTGAAATGAATTCTCAGATATTTGAGAGGTACCAAAAATCAAGCATTATGCTTTGATGGTTCAAACATTGCTCTACAGGGATATGTTGATGCAGATATGGCAGGCGACAGAGATAACAGGAGGAGCACTATAGGATATGTATTTATTGTAGGTGGAACAGATGTCAATTTGGTTTCAAAAATCTAAAGTGTTGTTGCACTTTCAACAACAGAAGTAGAGTATGTTGCTTCTATAGAGGCTAGTAAGGAAATGATTTGGTTACAAAGGTTTATGGATGAATTGGGTAAGAAGCATGATATGGGCACGTTATACATTGATAGCCAAAGTGCCATTCATCTTGAAAAGAACTCAGCATTTCATTCCAGGACTAAACACATACAGCTCAAGTACCATTTCATACGGTCAGTATTGGAAGATGGACAATTAAAGCTGGAAAAGATACACACTAGCCAAAATCCTGCAGATATGCTAACAAAAGTTGTAACTAGGGAGAAACTGAGATTATGCTCAGTTTCAATTGGTATTCAAGGATGACGATGAATATGAGAAACAACCAGGTCCAAAGAGGAGTCATTTTCTAGCAAATGAAGCAACGGTGGAGTTGCTAAAATCAGACTCCAAGTGGGAGATTGTTGGGTGTGGAGTTTGATTATCTTGTTTATTTTGCATCACAACGTTGGACCCCATTGATGCCCATAATTAAACGCTGCTTGGGGGGGTCCAGTGAGGGGGGGTGTTATGACTTTATGGAACCCCCCCCCCCCCTGGCATGGGGTTTTGTGGGCAGTGCCCCCGAAGCTAAAAATAGTTGTAAAATTGCCTTGTAAAAGTATAGTAATTTCTAATCAACCTGGGTCGTTCATTAGGCGGATGATCTGATGGTAGAATTTATGTTTAGTTTAGGGTTTCTTTGCCTATAAGGCAACCCCTCGCTTTTATGAGGGTATTCTATTGAGGCTGTGTATTGTATGTGTATTCTTAGAGCGAGAAATAGATAGCGAGACTATGAGAGAGAACATAGGATATTACAATGGATCTGTTGTAGTTTGTGTCTCTTCATTTTGCTGGATAATAAAAAGGAAGGACTGGTTGTTTGGGGTGGACGTAGCGCAAACTGGGTGAACCATGTATATCTGTGTTTCTATAGTTTTATATGTTTTGTGTGCTTGTGTTTTTAGCATATTTTATGTGTTTCATTACGCTGTAATTTATAATTTTCTAACATGAACAAACGTTATTCTTAAACCATAAGTCCAAATTCAGAGAAATTTAAGTCGTTGAGAAGTTGGTGAAAAACCACACACAATGAATCAATCAAAGGAGAAATCCAAGAAAATAAAATTCTCGTTAAATTTACAAAATCAAAGTATAAAAGAAGTGATGACCAAAATAAAAATTTTATTGGGGGGCACGGTGGGAGGGGGGGGGGGGGCATTGTGGCCACAAAAATGGTGACAAATGGGGAACAAAAAATTATCTTTGGTCATAAAAGATAATGAGTTCAAATTTACCAAAAGGTTGAAATGATGAATTCTATCAAGCCTTTAATCAATAAAACATTTCCCATGGGACCCACATTAATTTATCAAGCAATATATGTTCTAAAAAGATAAGTACTTGAAACAAAATGAGTCTAAAACCATGAATCAAAGTTTTTAGGAAAATATTTAATTTTAAATTTACTTTTTATGACTGACAAAAAATATATATGTATGGGAAGTTTAAAGAAAGTATACATCCATGATATAAATAGTCTCCTTTACCTAATATCATTTCATTGCCAACGAGCCTGTTCAGTACCATGACAAAGTTTTCTAAGTACCACACAGGCATAACCCCGCTACCAGTGAGCTTGTTCAGTACCCCAACGAGTTTACTTGTGCTTCCCACACATATGTGCTTTCAACCCTCTTTTACCACCCTTTTGATAAACTTTACTTAGCGATTTTTTTTTTGCAATTGGGTGAAGGGACCAGGGTCGTATAATATATTTTAAATACAATGGATATAATACTTATAAAGTTTTTATTTCTTCATATTTCCCTACAACCATCAATCTAGGGGCTTATTATGTTAAGTGGGAGGATGAGTGAGATTCATTGAGTTAGACTCAAGCCAATTATTTCCTTGGAAATATTAACTATAAATGTTCCTCCAAAGGAAAGGAATTAAGGTGAGAGGACTTTGAATTCAATAAAAACGTTCCTTTAAGGTAAAATAAAACCCATAAAATTGACAGAGTAAAAATTATTCATGCATGCTAACCAATGTTGGGTAAGAAATGTTTTTCCATATAAATTTTTCGTAATATCACCAAAACCAATCTAAAGAAAAAGTGAAATCGACACACTCCACAAAAATCGCAAATAAAAAAGAAAATAAAACCAAAAAGGAAATATAAAAGAAAATTTGTATTTAAAAGAAACCCTAGCAAGACTATTTATAAAAATGTCTCAACAAAAGAATAAGTATGAGGGAAGAATATATGTTTTTTCTTAAGTTTAGATTTTTATTAATTATATCTCGTAGAGTAAAAGATAATTAGGATTTTAATTCAAACAAAGTCTCTATATCAATTATGAGAGAAAATGAAGTCAAATAAGGTGTCTCCCCCCTTGCGAATTTTTGTGTTTTAAAATTAATCTTGCATGAAAAACTTCTTAACAAATTTCTAATAAATATTAGGTGTATAATGACATTAAATGGAATAAAAATAAATGTTCAGAGACTTCCTGATTTAGCTTGTTTGCAATTTGATCACTATCAAAACTGCGTTGCTTAATGCAAAAGCAAGCAAAATGAGGAGAGCACATTTCAAATTTCAATAAGCAGGGATGCAAGATTTTCAAAGGAATTCTTAAAGGCCTAAAAAATAGAGCTTTAGATCAATAAATACTAAAAATAAAGGTGAAGAAAAATCATAAATAAAATGGTAATAAATGAAAATGAGCACATGAGATTTATATTGAAGATTTTCACTAATATTTACTTCAAATATATCAATATTTTTCAAAAGGGATAGCTTCTTCTTTTATTGAGATTATAAGTATGAAGAAGTTTCATTTTAATGAAATTTTCATGTTCCTAAGGTCATGAACTTATTAAATGCAATATAAGGCAAATTCTGTGGAGAGAAATACTTACCAAAAGTAATGGTTACATGTTCAATAAATTATAGCCAATATAATTTCAGATTTATGTTAATGAAAAACAATGAAACTATGTCAAAAATGTACCTTGCTTTTATATCACAACTTTGATTATTCTCCTTGCCACTTCTAATTTCAACCATGTTCTTTACATGTGCAGCTAAATGAAAGGATTATGTTGATATGTCATCTCCAAATTTTCCTCATGAAATAAAGCCAAAATCTCAACTTATGTAGTGGTCTACACATTTCCTCAGAGTTATTTAAAAAATTTCACGTTAATATGCTACATGCTTGGGGGATACATGTGTTTCAATTTAATGAAAACGAAAAGTGATAATAGGAACTGAGGATGCTATATCAATCTGGGAGGTTAAAGCTGTAAATAACAAAGGAGGCACACCAAAGGAACAACCAGGATGAATAGAGTGGGCAAATGTGGAAAGGGAAAAGGCCAAACATTTAATAAGAACACAAAGAGAAAGAGGTGTAAGTGGGCCACAAATGATGTTTTTTTTGGTGATGTGGTGAATACATCATCCTTTAAGGTTAATCCCAGATCTTGCAAGTGGGTGATTGCAGGTAATATCTAGGAAATAGGGGTGTCGAGATGATGTGGAGAGGATGGCGACAAGAGCACGAAAGGAGAGTGTGGGCCACATGAATGATGAGGGACCCATGAAAGCTATAGTGTATGCAAACGTCATCTTGGAAGGTGATCCTAGAGAGGATAGAAAGGAGAACTTATGAAATATTTGGGAAGAAAACCTCCAGGATACGTGGTGAAAAAAGGCAAAAATACATGAAAGGAAAAGGGGGCCCATGAACAACACATTATCGCATCACTTACTAACCTAACATTTATAGAAATTTCAAACAATAGAACCTCGGGGCTAAAAGTAATGGGTTGACATGTAACTTGTAATGCACGATAATTTAATAAAAATAAAACAAAGGCACACAAAACATGTTGAGAAAGCCCACTAGGGAAATACTGGTAGTATGCATGGAATGAAAATAAGATACTACTCATAATAGGATCTCCGAACAACTTTGAAAAATCAAGCAGGGCACATAAAAAGAGAATAAACTGAAGAAAAGGGGGCCCATCTATCTGCATCATCCCAAAAGGATGAAATATCAGATGAAAGAAAGAGTGGCTCTAAAGCATGTATGGGGTTACATGACCCCAGGCTCACATAGAAGGTAAGAAACATATGACCAATGAAGATGCAAGAAGAGGGACCCATGTGTCATGAGTTGTCTCACTGCTCCTTCAAATGAGTGCATGAAGGTAACCTCCGGGTTGAGTAAGAGTGGGATGATGTGTTTTTTAACATCATCCTATTTAATTTAAGCCTAAAAGACAAAGTTAAGCACTTGTCTTCCATCTTCAAAAATGAGAGTTGTGACGGGGAGTAGACCTATGTTGCACATGTACTAGCATGTATCAATAAGGGTCAACTTATATGTAAGTTGGTAGGCCTAATGAGTCATCCTGGTGATAAAATACCAGTTGAAGTGCTTGCATTATGAAAGTTATTGAGATGGATGATATAACAAAGGGGTAGGCCTATAAAAAAGGAGTGAATGAGACCCATTTATGATGATTGTCCCACTAGCTTTGTCCCAATGGTTTCAAAATGGTCACAAAGAAAATGCTTCGGGATATTATTGGTGGGATGATGGGTGCTATGATATGACGATCATTCCAAATTAAACTTAAGCGTCTGTGTCTTTGTGTGGAACATGAACATGCCATCTTGCTAAAGGAATCCTGACGGAAATGAAAGCATACACAAAGTAAAGGGTCAGGGTCTATGTGATGGGCCTTGTGCTAAGAGGCATATAAATTAGCATGCTTTCCTTTAAAAATACATACATAATATATGAAATCAAGTTTAAAGCCTGACATAAACAAAGTCTAGACCATGCTGCAACCTTGTTTAGATGACATTTTGAAGCATCTCGGTTAATTCAGAGGTTTTGAGGTCGCTTTGGTATTATGTAGAAACCGTAGCTAGTTCATCATGTTATTTTAGTAATCCCTCTTCGAAAAAATCGTAAATGGAGTTCCATGATGAACACCAAAAATCTGTTTTGCATAGAGAGTGGGAGAAAATAAATGTATCTGACACCTTCTCATTGATTTCTTCTTTAAAGGGCCTCTTTTTCACCTGTACAAGAGGGTTATTCTTGCCTTTAACCATTCAAAACTTTAGGAAACAAATATCCATGGCATAATAGAACAAGAAGGATCCATGCATTTTGTTTCAACTGCATCAACAAAAGAAGAAAAATATGATTATGACTCCTCTTGTAACTATGAAACGAAAATGAAATATAAAGCAAAAAATATGTATAGGGCATGAAAATTAAAAATTATGATGAATAAATTAATACATCCCTTAACATGTTCATGAGAAATATTATTGGTACAATTTTAAATCATTATACTCTAGAAAAATAAAAAGGCTTGTTTCTCACTTATTCTTCTACCCGCATTATTAAAATAAAAGGAAAATAAAAACAATTTGAATTTAAACTATCCTACTACTAATCCTAATCTAACAAGGTATATTAAAACTAAGTGAAATCATACTTCCAGTGAAGCCATTCACTCAGATTTTCCCTACACATATGTACATATAAAAATTAGTAACAAAAGTACAACTTTGATTAAACTAAAAATAAATAAATCTAAATGCAATATGTACATGAGTTGATAACATATCTACAAAAAAAATTACTTACAATCCCTCTCCCTTGAAAATTTTCCTCCAACCAAAACTATATGGGATCATTAAAATCTGGATGAACCTCAATTGATGGTTGAAGTGGATTCAAAAGAAGGGAGGATAACATGTTGAGATCTAATGATATATATTTAAGTGTTGGAGCCTGCATAAAACTGTTAGTATTATGTACATGAAGCAAACTATTAGAAATATTATGTGTAAGAGAACCTTCCAAATAACTTTCAAGTGGATGAATGAAGTGTGGATGGAAGTTTAATCAATCTATCAGAAGATCTTTAGTTAAGTTAAATAGATGGTCATATTGTATTGATGCATTCTCAAGAGAAGATTCATGTGGTAAATGTATTTAAGAAGACAAAATGAATTGATTTAACATGAACATCAAATTTAATTGAAAGATAAGAAGCTCTTGATGGTCATGACTAATTATTTGAAATTCATTTTCACATTCAACCATTAATGCATTATGAGAGTGTTGAATGCTTGATTTTTCAATATTCTAGCATAGGATATCCAAAAAACGAAAAATTATATATATAATGAAACAAAAATAATAAATTTACATCATTATTTATAGTAATGTTACAACATAGTTGAGATTTGTTTGAAATAATTTTCCTCCCACAAGTATTGGTTGGAATAATACAATCAAGATCAATGAAAGCTTCTACTTGTGGAAATAATGAAAACTCAAGATCAGGATAAAAAATGAGAATTCGAGAAATTTCAGGGTTATAAGTAGGAATGATAAAATCATCATGATTAGATGAGGTTTCAAAAGGAAACTCATCAATAATAATTTCGGTAAAATGGGAGTCATTTTGAAACATATGAGAGCTATAAAGAGAGTGAGGATTTAATAATGACTGATATGAGTCGTTGTCCTCCAACTCTAAATAGTCATCATAAATGACTTGACTAATTTCATCAGTATTACCTTCCTTTCCATAATACATATCTGAACAAGAAGTATGATTGAGTAAATTTTCATCAAAGTTGAAAGAATGATCATTAAATGATCCTTTATCCTCATCATAACTAGTTGAAAATTCATTCTTTATATGTATGGTAGTCTCTTTATTTTCTATAATAGAATTTGTGCAAAGAAGAATTGTTGAATCAAAAGCAAATGAATTACCATTAGCAAAATTTTTGGGATAAAGGGTGTTAGTGTCAGTCATTTCTTCCTATCACCAGTGATCAAATGTGCTCCTACAAGGTTTCTGTTAGGGTCTCAAGTCAGATTTTTATGGTTTCAATAAGTCTTCAAATAAAAATTTGGTCACTGGATAGTGGTGTCTAGGTCTATTACTTCTCCATTCAAAAAAAATTTAATGCTGGTCATTGCCATATCTCAGTTGGACGAGTCATCATTTAAAAGTAATCATTTTCATCTTAGTCATGCCATCATGGTATTCATTCAGCTCAGTGTGACCATTAGGTCATTAGGGTTTAAGTCACGAAAATCAGTCATTTCATTATTAAATCTGGAAAAAGAAGGAGTAGAAATAGGGAATTTTCTCAATAAAGTTTATTGCATATGTAATTTTATTCAATTATGATGTAATAGGTTCTAAATTTTTCAAAGTTGCTTAGTTTTAAAAGAAAAACTAAAAAGAACATGGTGGGCCACCACACTACAATGAAGAAAAAGACTTCTAAAAGTTATAAAAGACCATCAAGATCATTTCTCTCGCGCATTCCATTGTAAAAGAGCTCTCACTCATCAACAAAGGCAACCTCAACACTCTTAGCATCAAAAGACACTCCAAGGAAGTGATTGCAAGCTGCCACATTGTTGTATATGTAAATCCTCTCTACGGGCAGAGATGGTCCCTCTAGCCCTAGAGTGGGTATAGAAACAAGGGAAACAAGCTAACACCTACTTTCCTAGATTATAAATGAAACATAGATTGAAGGAGATGGCCTACCTCTATCTGATGTTGCGATATTGCTCTTCGTCGAAGCTAGTTGGTTCTTCACTTTTCCAAAACTTGATTTCCGCTGCTACCAGTGTTCAATTACCTGCACAAGTGACCAATAAACAAAAAGAAGCATACAACTGCAACATGCATATACAAATATAACCTATCTAACTAATCAAGGAATGCTACAATTATTAATCATAAACATGAACAAGAATCGAAAATAAATATCATTTTTGTCATATTATTAATAGAAGAGGATTTACAACTTGCGCCTTGATGTCGAAGCTCTCCTTCAGCGGGTCTGAATCCGGGCACGTCTCCAAAGCACTCATTTTCAACTCGGTGTGACAAGGCTAAGGGCTCAACTCTCACCTTCAATTATTATGACAATATTCAAACCTATATATGCTATGCTCTTCTATATCTGTTCTAACTTGCAGAGGAATTGGAGGATGAAAAATTTATAGAGATGGAGGATGGGACATGCATCCACTTATAATGGGAATTTGGTTTATCTATTTGGGAGGTTACTCTTGTAGGAACAAGAGGCCCAAGGGAGGAATATCGGCCATATCTTGACCAAAAAACATCCAACTCTCTTCCCTCAAAGCTTCTAGGCCATGAAGCTTTGTTTCCTTATTTAAAAATTCTTCTATAAGTGGATCCGAGCGGGTGTGATGTCCATACTAGCATCGATCAGCGCTGCTCACAAGCTTAGGATGGATCATCGGGGCTGGTGAGACATATAAGTTTCGCCCTATTCCAAATAAGTATGTTTTAGGGAGATACTTCAAGAATGATCAATAAATATTTTGTTTTTCATATTGCAAGGGATGAAATGGCATATTTTCATGATGGAAAAGGTACACAAGGGTCACTGTTAGGGTCCTCCAGGATTTAGGAATAGGGATTTTAAGGATAGTGAAAAAAATATGTGTAACAGATTCCCCCTAAAGCATGAAGGTAGAACGAGAGTGAGGTGTGAAATGATTTACGAGAACATGTCAATACCAAGACGTCATCATCAGAAAACTTGTGAATCAAGTACATATATACAGCTGAAATTTTT
This sequence comes from Pinus albicaulis, assembly GCA_034641835.2. Lineage (NCBI taxonomy): Eukaryota > Viridiplantae > Streptophyta > Pinopsida > Pinales > Pinaceae > Pinus > Pinus albicaulis. The sequence continues at coordinate 737,230,532 of CM076582.1, forward strand.
TATATGAATATGAGGTATGGACACAACCATCCATAGAAGAGATAATGTAATAATATCCATGGCATGGACACAACCATCCAGTAATAAGAAGGATCACAAATATGGACTTAGGTATGGTTGCACTCATCCGTCAAAAAGAGTCATGTATACAGTCATGAATAACTCATATCACTTCACAACCCGAAATTCATCAGGAAAAATCTATGGTATTGTGCTCCATCACGACCCGATCAAGTACAAATTCAGGCATGTGAATGAGTGAGCTAAAGTCGAACATGCAAGAAAATTGCCCAATTACCAGTCAATGATTTAAACTATTAATAGGCACAAGAGAGAGCACCAATAATGGAAATGGCCCTCAAGGTACTACCAGTACAATCCATGAGATGTGAATAAGGAACTGAATTTGAACACGTGTGAAATCATCTGATCGAAGACCAATGAGGTGAACCTGTCGGCGAATTCAAAAAACCTACCATTAAGGCATGCAGGTTCTAAGGTATTGAAAGTAGTCTCTAGATCAAATTCCTGGATAATGAGTTGAATTCGACAGGAAGTGATCTGTCGAAGGAGGGCCATGATGTATCCCACATCATCAACACAGTAGTACATTTGGCATAAATTCCAACACTTTAGTTCTGACACTTTTGACGAAATGTCGGAAATTTCCCCAAATTTTATCAATTTTTCAAATCCCGCCAAAAAGTGTCGCTATACTGACGTTTGGAGACAAGTGTCAATATTGCGACACTTAGAGGTAAGTGTCAGTGTTGCGACATTTGTAAAAAAGCATCGTCATTGCGACACTTAGACAAGGTGTCACAATTGTGACATTTCGAGAAAGGCATCGTTATTCTGATGGTTTGGGGAAACGTGTCACTCTTACAAAGTTACAGAGACAAGGTGTCGTTATTGCGACGTTTAGAGGAAGGCATCGCTATTGCGACGGTTTGTGGCAAAGTGTCACTCTTGCGACAGTTTGGAGAAAATATACTTTCGTGGAATATTGGGCCATCGTCTCCAGAATTCTTGCGTTGCAAATATCAAACCTCGTCTCTATTTGAGGGGAAACTATTAGCCATGGTCTAGTCTACTTTCTTGAGGGGAAACTCTATTAGTTTGGTCATTCATAACATTCAAACTATGTCCAGACTACGCGTAATTGAAATTGAAGCTATTTTCATGAGTTTCTATATCCTGATCTTGACCCTCCAACATTTATATGAATGTAGAGAGAAGGGAATTAGTGCTTTGCTAATTACTTGGAGTCTCTGTATAACAACTGGATCTTCACCAACCAACATCTGGCACGTGAACTCCTCGTCTTTTCTCCATGCAAATTCGTCTTCTGCGCTCACTAATTCCAGTTCGACCAAATTAATTTATACATAATCTGGTGGAAATCAAGTTCTAGAATAAGAAAATTCATATTTTGTTTTAGATGAGAAATACTCACTGGAAATAACCTGAGGAAGGGGATACTTGAGCAATTTTTGGCCGTCTGTTTTGAGGAACTATTGGATGAGTTCTAGAGGAACGATATTCTTGGCAGAGTCCAGAATTGGGTGGTTGTCACGAAGTTTTATTCTGTGGGATTAGACCTTCTTAATGTCTTCAATGGAGTTGAATTCATTGGGGGTTGAATCGAAGGGAGATTTGAGCTCTGGCACCAAGGATTGGGCAACTGCATTGAGGGAATATGCCCAGAAATCAGACAATTTCAGATGCCCAAAACATTCATCTCGTGGAACGTAGATGTTGAAACTCATGCAATCGAAAATTCCAGGATCAAGATGAATTCCATCCAACCGAAAATTCTAGGATCATGATTAATTCCATCCAACCTCGGGGATCAGGATGAATTCCATCCAACCAAAAATTCCCAAGCCACTTGTTTTCCTCGATAAACAAACAGAACCGAGTTTTGAAAACAAGGTTCAAACCTTCGATATTTATTTGTTGTTAATATCATTGGCTAGCTCGGCAGGTCGTCAAGAAGGGCACTGGACACATCGTCAAGAAGGGCCTGGTTGACCCCGGTGATAAGAGTGCTAAGGATGCCGAGAGATCATACTTGCGATGACCAGTGCCTGTTGTTTTCTATTGTTATATTCTTCTGTTTGGTGGAATAATCCCACATTCACCAGGCGTATAAGCCATATTGGTGTTTATATACGTGTTGAGGTTTTACATGTTTCGACTATGATCCAAAGGCTATGCACACTCATACATTTAATTGGGACTTAGCACATGTGATGGGCCCCTCCCCTCATGACTTGGACTTGGTTGTGGTTTAGCTTGTGGTTCTTGGCCTCAGTCCTGTGGTGATTAGTGTAGGTGCTTGGGTTGAGCCAGGGACTCGATGGAGTAAAAAACCCACAAATTTATTAAAAATATAAACAATTTTATATTAAATATAAAATTGATATAAACTTTTTTATTTTTCCCAATAAAATAAGCTAGAATATGATAGGATTAGGGCATTTTGAGAATTTTTACAAAAATGGCAAAAGAGGGAAATAGATAGGACAATCATTAAGGTAGTTTAAGAAAAATAAGATTTCATATATTTTAGCATGCAAATGGCCAGATTGGGGTAATTTAAGGCGTTTTAGAAAAATCAAGGTATATGATAATGACATAAAATGGTGAATATAGTGAAGGCATAAGGAATCATAGCCAAAAAATGATCATGAAAGACAACTTTCTAGGGTGAAAAAATGAGTGCTAACAATATGCATGCTCCAATTCTAAGTCAGAACCCGATAAGGGCAATGACAAAGGGAAGCATATGATTGATGCAGAGCCCAATGCCACTGTTACCACCACCAAGATCCATAAGGATGAGCCCGAAGATCCAGAGGAGGGGGATCGACTCTTCCACTCATAGATGTGGGTGAATGGTTCTCCGCTACCGTTCATTGTCGAGAAAAAGAGCTAAAAGAACCTCATTTCAGCAGAGGTTGTGAATTATCTAGGCCTACCGACCACAAAAAACCCGCAGTCATACACTATAGGCCCGTTTTCCATTTGGTCCTTGTGGCATATTCGTTCGGTCAGGCGCGTCATGTCACGCCGTGTGAGGTCGCCCAACCAAGCGCGTTCGGGTCGGGCCATTTCATTCGAGGGCACCCATATCATTTTTGCTAAGTTTTGACCGACCAGGTGCCTTGTGCACGTTCGGGCGGCCCGTTTTCTGTTTTCTCCCTTGTGGAATCGTTCAGTCAGGCGCGCGGTGTCGCGCAGTGTGAGGTCACCCGACCGGGCGTGTTCAATTTGGGCCATTTCGTTCAAGGGTGCCCGTATCAGTTTTTCTAGGTTATGACGTGCCAGGGTGTCTTGTGCATGTTCGAGCGACACGTTTGTTGTTTGCTACCTTGTGGAATCATTCGGTCGGGAGCATCGTGTCGCGTTGTGCGAGGTCGCCTGACCGGGCACGTTTGGGTTAGGTCATTTCATTCAAGGGCGCCCGTATCAGTTTTTCTAAGTAGTAACCACCCGACTGTCGTGTGCACATTCGGGTGGCCCATTTTCAATTTTCTCCCTTGTGGCATCGTTCGGTAAGGCACGCCGTGTCGCAACATGTGAGGTCTCCCAACCAGGCGTGTTCGGGTCAGGTCATTTTATTGGAAGGCACCTGTATCAGTTTTGCTAAGTTATGACCGCCCGAGTGCCTTGTGCACGTTCGAGCGGCCCATTTTTTGTGTTCTCCCTTGTGGCATATTCGTTCAGTCAAGCGCGTCGTGTTGCGTCGTGTGAGGTTGCCCGACCTGGCGCGTTCGGGTCGGGTCATTTCGTTCGAGGGCTCCCGTATCAGTTTTTCTAAGTTGTGACCGCTTGTGTGCCTTGTGCACATTCGAGTGGCCCATTTTCCATTTTCTCCCTTGTGGCATCGTTCAGTCGGGCGCGTCGTGTCGCGCCATGTGAGGTTGCCCGACCAGGCATGTTCACGTTGAGCCGTTTCGTTCGAGGGTTCCCGTATCAGTTTTGCTAAGTTGTGACCGCTCGGGTGCCTTGTGCACATTCGGGTGGCCCGTTTTCCATTTGCTCCCTTGTGGCATCGTTCGGTCAGGCGTGCGCCTGAGTGCCTTGTGCACGTTTGGGTGGCCCGTTTTCCATTTGCTCCCTCGTGGCATTGTTTGATCGGGCACGCCGTGTCGCGCCCTGTACTAAGGTCACCCGACCAGGCACGTTTAGGTCAGGCCATTTCGTTCGAGGGTGCCCGTATCAATTTTTTTAAGTTGTGACTGACCGGGTGCCTTGTCCACGTTTAGGCAGCCCATTTGTCGTTTTCTCCCTTGTGCCACCATTCGGTTGGGCACGCTGTGTGAGGCTCGACCGGTCACGTTCAGGTCAGGTCGTTTCATTCGAGGGCGCCCGTATCATTTTTTCTAATTTGTCACCACCCAGGTGCCTTGTGCACGTTTTGGTGACCCGTTTTTTGTTTTCTCCCTTGTGGCATCGTTCGGTTGGGCGCGTCGTGTCGTGTCGTACTGTCAGGTCGCCCGACGAGGTGCATTCAGGTCGGGCCATTTTGTTCGAGGGCGCCCGTATCAATTTTGTTAAGTTGTGACCACCTGGGTTCCTTGTGCATGTTCGGGCAGCCCGTTTTCTGTTTGATCCCTTGTGGCATCGTTCGGTCGGGCGCGCCGTGTCGTGTCGTGTGAGGTCGCCCGACCGAGTGCGTTCGGGTCAGGTCGGGCCGTTTCGTTCGAGGGTACCTGTATCATTTTTGCTAAGTTGTGACTGCTCGAGTGCCTTGTGCACATTCAGGCAACCCATTTTCCATTTTCTCCCTTGTGGCATCGTCCGGTCAGGTGCATCGTGTCGCGCAATGTGAGGTCACCCAACCGGGTGCGTTCAGGTCGGTTCATTTTGTTCGAGGGCACCCGTATCTGTTTTGCTAAGTTCTAACTGCCCTGGTGCCTTGTGCACTTTCGAGTGGCCTGTTTTCCATTTTCTCCCCTGTGGCATCATTCAGTCGGGTGCACCGTACTGTCACACCGTGTGATGTCACCCAACCAGGCACGTTTGGGTTGGGCGGTTTTGTTCGAGGGTGCCCGTATCAGTTTTGCTAAGTTGTGACGGCCCGGGTCCCTTGTGCACATTCGGGTGGCTTGTTTGCCATTTTCTCCCTTGTGGCATCATTTGGTTGGGCACGTCGTATCACACCGTGTGAGGTCACCCAATCGGACGCGTTCGGATCGGGTCAGGTCGTTTCGTTCGAGGGTGCGCGTATCAGTTTTTCTAAGTTGTGATCGCCCGGGTGCTTTGTGCACGTTCGGGCGGCCCATTTTCCATTTTCTCCCTTGTGGCAACGTTCGATCAGGCGCGCCGTAATTTCACACTGTGTGAGGTCACCCGATCGGGAGTGTTCGGGTCGGGCCATTTCGTTTGAGGGTGCCCGTATCATTTTTGCTAAGTTGTGATCGCATGGGTCCCTCATGAACGTTCGGGTGGCCCGTTTGTCATTTTCTCCCCTGTGGCATCATCCGATCAGTTGTGTCGTGTCGCATTGTGTGAGGTCGCCCGACCGAGCACGTTGGGGTCGAGTCAGGCCATTTCGTTCGAGGGTGCTCATATCAGTTTTGCTAAGTTGTGACCGCCCGGGTACCTTGTGCATGTTTAGGCAGCCAGTTTGCCATTTTCTCCCTTGTGGCATCGTTTGGTCGGATGTGCCGTGTCGTACCATGTGAGGTCGCCCGACTGGGCGTGTTCAGGTTTAGCCATTTCGTTCAAGGGCACCAGTATCAATTTTTCTAAGTTGTGACCACCCGGTGCCTTGTGCACGTTCGGGTGGCCCGTTTGCCATTTGCTCCCTTGTGGCATCGTTTGGTCGGGCGCGCCATACTTTCGCATCGTGTGAGGTAGCCCGACATTATTTTTGCTAAGTTGTGACTTCTTAGGTCCCTTATGCACGTTCGAGTGGCCCGTTTGTCATTTTCTCCCTTGTGGCATCATTTTTTTGAGCGCGTCGTGTCGCGCCGTGTGAGGTCGCTCGACCAGGCGCATTCAGGTCGGGTCGGGTCGTTTCATTCGAGGGCGCCCGTATCAGTTTTTCTAAGTTGTGACCACCCGGGTGCCTTGTGCATGTTTGGGTGGCTCGTTTTCCATTTGCTCCCTTGTGGCATCGTTCTGTCGGGCGCGCCATACTATCGCACCGTGTGAGGTTGCTCGATCGGGCACGTTCGGGTCGGGCCGTTTCATTCGAGGGTGGTCGTATCATTTTTGCTAAGTTGTGACTGCCCGGGTCCCTTGTGCACGTTCGGGTGGCAAATTTTCCATTTTCTCCCTTGTGGCATCGTCCGATCGAGCACAGAGTGTCACGCCGTGTGAGGTCGCCCGACCGGGCGCGTTCGGGTTGGGTCGAGTCGTTTCATTCGAGGGCACCCATATCAGTTTTTCTAAGTTGTGACCGCCCGAGTGCCTTATGCATGTTCGAGTAGCCCGTTTTCCGTTTTCTCCCTTGTGGCATCGTTTAGTTGGGTGCGTTGTGTCACGCCGTATGAGGTCGCTCGACCGAGCGCGTTCAGGTCGGGCCATTCCGTTCGAGGGCGCCCGTATCAGTTTTGCTAAGTTGTGACCGCCCAGGTGCCTTGTACACATTCGGGTGGCCCATTTTCCATTTGCTCCCTTGTGGCATCGTTCAGTCGGGCGCACTGTGTCGCGTCGTGTGAGGTCGCCCAACTGGTCGTGTTTGGTTTCTGTCGGTTCGTTTCGTTCGAGGGCGCCCGTATCAGTTTTGCTAAGTTGTGACCGCCTGGGTGCCTTGTGCACGTTCGGGCGACCGATTTTTCATTTGCTCCCTTGTGGCATCGTTCGGTTGGGCATGTCGTGTCACGCCGTTCAAGGTCGCCCGACCAGGTGTGTTTGGTTCAAGTCGTTTCGTTCAAGGGCACCCGTAATAGTTTCATAGTGATGCTAGCCAACTTCTTTGGAAAGCCTTCCTAGAAAACAATACTTGTGACCTGGCTTAAGACAGAGCATCTAGAATGACCATTCTCTTCCCCTAACCCCTAAGCCCCTAATCCCTAATCCCTTAACCACTAAATCATTATTCACCTAACCCCTAACTGCGACTAAATCCCCTAACCCCTAAGCCCCCAATCTCTAATCCATTAACCCATTTAATCCATAATCCCTAAACCCCTAACCCATTTAACCCCCTAAACCCTAAACCTATAACACCTTAACCCCTAACCCATTAAACCCTAATTACCAACCCCTAACCCATTTAACCCCCTAAACCATAAACCTATAACCCCTTAACACGTTTGGGTCGGGTCGTTTCAGTTGAGTGCACCCGCCCAAATGCGTTCGGGTTGGGCCCCCTAAGCCCCCAATCCCTAATCCCTTAACTAATAACTCGTTATTCGACCCCTAACCCCTAAATGCACCTAAATCCCCTAAGCCCTCCAAATTTGAATTAGCTTTGAAGAAGTAATGGTTTTCTTACTTCTATCTAATTCACTATATACTCAAATAACTCGTAGCCATATCACATAGGCCCCATTCACTTACGAAGGTTCCCCAAACTCTGCCCCCAATTTGGTTGAACTTGCTCAGCTTGAAAATTTTGAATTTTCATTGATGATTGATTTTCCTCTCAACCCTTGATTTGCTAGGGGCTGGTTACCTTGATATTGACGGTGGTGTATTCATACTCCTTCTAAATAACCAATAAAGGGTCAAGGAGATTGACCAATATGTTGTCAAGTTTTATCTTATCCATCTCTGCGGCAAGCTGCTTTTAGGCTAACTCCACTTCTTTTGATCTCAATTTTGTCAATTGCTTCCTTCTCTCATATGATACCTGAGCCTTTGCCTTTCTCTTCCCTTCTAATTCTATAATAGTGTCATAGTGATGCCAACCAACTTCTTTGGAAAGACTTCCTAGAAGACAATACTTGTGACCTCGCTGAAGACAAATCATCTGTAATGACTATTCTCTTCACCTAACCCCTAATCCCCTAATCCCTAATCCCTTAACCACTAAATCATTATTCACCTAAACCCTAACTGCACCTAAATCCCCTAACCCCTAAACCCCCAATCCCTAATCCCTTAACCCATTTAATCCCTAATCCCTAAACCCCTAACCCATTTAACCCCCTAAACCCTAAACCTATAACCCCTTAACCCTTAACCCATTAAACCCTAATTCCCAACCCCTACCCATTTAACCCCCTAAACCATAAACCTATAACCCCTTAACACGTTCGGGTCAGGTCGTTTCGGTTGAGTGCACCCATCCAAATGCGTTTGGGTCAGGCCCCCTAAGCCCGCATTAATCCCTAATCCCTTAACTACTAACTCATTATTCGATCCCTAACCCCTAAATGCACCTAAATCCCCTAACCCCTAACCCTAAATCCCCTAAGGCGCCCTCCAAATTCGAATTAGCTTTTAAGAAGTAATTGTTTTCTTACTTATGCCTAATTCACTATTTACTCAGATAACTCGTAGCCATATCACATAGGCCCCATTCACTTATGAAGGTTCCCCAAACTCTACCCCCAATTTGGTTTATCTTGCTCAGCTTGAAAATTTTGAATTTTCATGGATGATTGATTTTCCTCTCGGCCCTTGATATGCTAAGGGCTAGTTACCTTGATATTAACGGTGGTTTATTCATACTCCTTCTGAGTAACCAATAAAGGGTCAAGGAAATTGACCAATATGTTGTCAATTTTTATCTTATCCATCTCTGGGGCAAGCTTATTTTCAGCTAACTCCACTGCTTTTGATCTCAATTTTTCCAATTGCTTCCTTCTCTCATATGATACCTGAGCCTTTGCATTTCTCTTCCCTTATAATTCCCTAATAGTGTCATAGTGATTCCAGCCAACTTCTTTGGAAAGCCTTCCTAGCAAAAAATACTTGTGACCTGGCACCTAAATCCCCTAACCCCTAACCCCCAATCCCTAAACCCTTAACCACTAAATCATTATGATCTCCCTAACCCCAATCCCTAATCCCTTAACCACTACTAAATCATTACTCCCCTAACCCCTAAATGTACCTAGATCCCCTAACCCCTAAGCCCCCAATCCCTAACCCCTTAACCTACTATAACTCACTATTCTAGTCCTAACCCCTAACTGCTAAACCCTAAACCTCTAACCCCTAATCTCCTATTCATCGAACCCCTAAGCCCCTAAAACCTATGCCATGAAAACCCTCCAAAAAATTCTTAAATGATGGGAATTCCTATTCATTGTGTGTGAATCTAGTCATGGAATGTGACAAGTCATCCAAGATACATCCAAATATTTTATTTGTGCCTTGGGGAATGTGAAATAACAGGTAATATATATATATATATCTAGAGTTAATAGATATCATGACATATTGGGACCTACGATTGGGTTAATTATGCCTTGTCGGCAAGGTTAAAATGGTTAATCTTCGATAGACAAAATGTAAATCAAATATTTCATCAAAAAGAGGGAACCATGCCCTATATTCTTCCAGGCTATTCCTATCAGTCACTTGGCCTCTTCTCTCTCTCACATGAATGTAGTCTTGCTTGACTGGTACAGAAGAAGGTTTTGCATTATCAACTATTTCTTTGGGACAAATTTTAGTTGTTTCAACACTGCTACATTCTATTTCAAGCTTATCCTTTAAACCATCTTAGTCTTTTGTACTCTCTTCAACTTTGTAGTGCTTTCCATTCCTCTCAGTCACATATGTCTCCTTGGTCTGTTAAGGGACAAGGTCGAAAACATTAGGATGTTTTTGCAATAAACAAGGGTATTTCCAGGACACAGTGATCAGGTGGAGCAAGAGTATAAGAGCCAAATTTCTCATGATTGTGGGACACTCGAACTTAAGATTTTTTGGAGTAGTCATGAGGTGCAGCCTGGTTATTAAGACTTCATCAGATGGCCATTCTCTGGACTTAAATTGTGTGACAACATTGTGGCTGAGTTTGAAACTAGAGATTGAACATACATTTGGTTTGATTGCAATAGACATTTTCATCATTAATAAATGTAAATCCCTAACCCATTTAACCCACTAAACCTATAAACCAGATTCATTCGAGGGCGCCCGTATCGGTTTTGCTAAGTTGTGACTACCTGGGTGCCTTGTGCACATTTGGGTGCCCCGTTTTCTGTTTTCTCCCTTGTGGAATCGTTCGTTCGGGTGCATCGTGTCGCGCCGTGTGACGTCACTCAACTGGGCACGTTCGGGTCGAACTGTTTCATTCAAGGGCGCCCGTATCAGTTTTGCTAATTTGTGACCGCCCAGGTGCCTTGTGCACGTTTGGGTGGCCCGTTTTCCGTTTTATCCGTTGTGGAATCGTTTGGTCGAGCGCACTGTGTCACGCTGTGTGAGGTCACCCAATCGGGCGCATTCAGGTCGGGTTGTTCAATTCGAGGGCGCTCGTATCAGTTTTTATAAGTTGTGACCGCACAGGTGCCTTGTGCACATTCGTCCGGCCCATTTTTTGTTTTCTCCCTTGTGCCTTCGTTCGGTCGGGCGCGCTGCATTGTTTCATTTGATAGCATCTGTCCAAATGGCCTATTCGAGTCAGGTCGTTTCGGTTGAGGGTGCTCGCCCAAACTCGTTCAGGTCGGGTCGTTTCGGTGTGAGGGAACCCGCCCAAACGTGTTCGGGTTGGGTCGTTTCATTTGAGGGCGGTCGTATCAAATTTTCTAATTTTAGGCCGCACGGGTGCCTTTTACACATTCGTACGGCCCGTTTATCATTTTCTCCCTTGTGCCTTAATCATTCGGTCATGCCTGCCCAAACGCGTCGTGTGAAAGCGCCCGCCAAAATGCGTTCAGGTCGGGTCAGGTCGTTTGAGGGTGGTCGTATCAAATTTTCTAATTTGTGACCGCACGGGTGCCTTTTGCACATTTTTGTGGCCCGTTTGTTGTTTTGTCCCTTGTGCCTTCCTTCAGTCGTGCCCGCCCAAACGCACCATGTGAGGGCACCCGCCCAAACGCGTTCGGGTCAAGTCGTTTCGTTTTAGGGCGACCGTATCAAATTTGCTAAGTTGTGACCGCACGAGTGCCTTTTGCATGTTCGTGCGTCCCGTTTTAAGTTTTATCCCTTGTGCCTTCGTTCGGTTATGCACGTCGTTTCGCGCCGTGTGAGGGCGCCCGCCCAAACACGTTCAGGTCGGCTCGTTTCGTTTGAGGGCGGTGGTATCAAATTTTCTAAGTTGTGACTACACAAGTGCCTTGTGCATGTTCGTGTGGCCCATTTTCCATTTTCTCCCTTATGCCTTCATTCGGTCAGGTGTGCTGCATCATTTTGTTTGAGGGCATCCTTCCAAACGGCCCGTTCGGGGCGGGTCATTTCGGTTGAGGGTGCCTGCCTAAACACGTTCGAGTTGGGTCGTTTCGGTGTGAGGGCGCTCGCCCAAACGTGTTCGGGTCAGGTCATTTCCTTTGAGGGTGGCCGTATAAAATTTTCTAAGTTGTGACTACATGGGTGCCTTTTGCACATTCGTGTGGTCCATTTTCCGTTTTCTCCCTTGTGCCTTCGTTAGGTTGTGCCTTCCCAAATGCACTGTGTGAGGGCGCTCGCCCAAACGCATTTGGGTTGGGTCATTTAATTTGAGGGTGGTCGTATCAAATTTACTAAGTTGTGAACACATGGGTGTTTTGTGCATGTTCGTCAGGCTCATTTGTCATTTTCTCCCTTGTGCCTTCATTCGGTCAGGTGCACCGTGTGAGGGCGCCCGCCCAAATGCGTTCCGGTCAGGTTAGTTCATTTTGTTTGAGGGCAACCGTATCAAATTTTCCAAGTTGTGACTGCACGGGTTCCTTTTGTACGTTCGTGCGGCACATTTTCCATTTGCTCCCTTGTGCCTTCATTTGGTCGTGCACGTCGTGTCACGCCATGTGAGGGCGCCTTCCCAAACGCGTTTGGGTCGGGTCATTTCGTTTGAGGGAAATCGTATCAAATTTACTAAGTTGTGACCGCATGGGTGCCTTGTGCACGTTCGTGTGGCTCATTTTCCATTTGCCCCCTTGTGCCTTCATTCAGTCAGCCGCGCCGTGTGAGGGCACCCACCCAAACGCATTTGGGTCGGGTCAGGTTGTTTCGTTTGAGGGTGGCCGTATCAAATTTGCTAATTGTGACTGCACGGGTGCCTTTTGCACATTCGTGCAACCCGTTTTCCATTTTCTCCCTTGTGCATTAGTTCGGTCGTGCCCGCCCAAACGCGGCATGTGAGGGCGCCCGCCCAAACGTGTTCAGTTCGGGTCGTTTCATTTGAGGGAAACCATATCAAATTTGCTGAGTTGTGACCGCACAGGTGCCTTTTTCATGTTCGTGCGACCCGTTTGCAGTTTCTCCCTTGTGCCTTCATTTGGTCGTGCACGCCATGTCGTGCCATGTGAGGGCGCTCGCCCAGACGCGTTCGGGTCAGGTCATTTCGTTTAAGGGCAGTGGTATTAAATTTTCTATGTTGTGACCGCACGGCTGCCTTGTGCACGTTCGTGCAGCCCATTTTTTGTTTTCTCCCCTGTGCCTTCGTTCGGTCAGGCGCGCTGCATCGTTTCGTTTGAGGGCATCTGTCCAAATGGCCCGTTCAGGTCGGGTTGTTTCGGTTGAGGGCACCTGCCCAAATGCATTCGGGTCGGGTTGTTTCGGTGTAAGGGCACCCGCCCAAACGTGTTTGGGTCGGGTTGTTTCGTTTCGGGGCGGTCGTATCAAATTTGCTAAGTTGTGGCCGCACGAGTGCCTTTTACACATTCGTATGCCCCATTTTTCGTTTCCTCCCTTGTGCCTTAATCATTCAGTCGTGCCTGCCCAAACGCGCCATGTGAGGGTGCCCGCCCAAACGTGCCGTGTGAGGGCACCCACCCAAACGCGTTCGGGTCAGGTCAGGTTGTTTCATTTGAGGGCGGTCGTATCAAAATTGATAATTTGTGACCACATGGGTGCCTTTTTCACATTCATGCGGCCTGTTTGTCGTTTTCTCCCTTGTGCTTTCGTTTGGTCATGCCTTCCCAAATGTGTCGTGTGAGGGAGCCCACCCAAATGCGTTCGGGTTCGGTCATTTCATTTGAGGGCGACCGTATCAAATTTTCTAAGTTGTGACCGCATGGGTGCCTTTTGCATGTTCGTGCGGCCTGTTTGCAGTATTATCCCTTGTGCCTTCGTTCGGTCGTGACGTCGTGTCGCGCTGTGTGAGGACGCCTACCCAAACACGTTCGGGTCGGGTCGTTTCATTTGAGGGCGGTGGTATCAAATTTGATAAGTTGTGACTACATGGGTGCCTTGTGCACATTCGTGTGGCCCATTTTCCATTTTCTCCCTTATGCCTTCATTCGGTCGGGCGCGCTGCATCATTTTGTTTGAGGGCATCCTTCCAAACGACCCGTTTGGGTTGGGTCGTTTCGGTTGAGGGCACCCACCCAAACGCGTTTGGGTCGGGTTGTTTTGGTGTGAGGGCACCCACCCAAATGTTTTCGGGTCGGGTTGTTTCGTTTGAGGGAGGTCGTATCAAATTTGATAAGTTGTGGCCGCACGAGTGCCTTATACACATTCGTGCAGATTTTTTGTCGTTTTCTCCCTTGTGCCTTAATCGTTCGGTCGTGCCTGCCCAAATGCGCCATGTGAGGGCGTCGGCCCAAACGCGTTTGGCTCGGGTTGTTTCATGTGAGGGTGTCTGCCCAGACATGTTCAGGCAGGTCAGGTCGGGTTGGGTTGGGTTGTGTGAGGGTGGTCATATCAAAAATGCTAAATTGTGACTGCCTTAAAATCTAGTGCCTCCTCGTATAATCGACCACCATTACAGACGTTTACACCACATTTGGTTTAGACATTTAGTAGGTAGCTGGTAGGGTGCACCTATCTCCCATCTCCATATAGAGTAATTTGGTCACTTATCTTTCTTCTATGATACTGGTTCCTCTCTCTTAAGTCCTATCTCTTGTCCTCTCCTAAATTTACTATTTTATCTCAATTTTATTTTAATAATTAATTAATTAATTTCTTTAAAAACTCTTCTGGATAAATCACATAAAATTTTAAGGTACGCGCCTTTGAACCACTCATTGTGTGGTTCCCCATCAATGTTTTTAAAATAAATTTATTAGAATGAAATTGAATTGATTTTTGAAGCTTCCTTTTAAATCAATTGTTGGCATTACAAAGAATCATTGAGTGCGCTCAACATCCATAAGAAAAACAATGGGTATGATATTAAAATGATATTTGAAGGCATAATATTAAAAATGATGTTTGGAAAAATGGAGAGTGGGAGTATTCATTTTTCTTTTAAATTTTAGACCTCCAGTTAAAAAAACATTTCTCCCGCCGAAAACATTTGTTTTGGTTATCTCCCACTGGCTTAGTGATTAGGGATTTTGTTGTGGGTCTTGTTCTTGCAACTGCCTTACTGCAATTTCTTCCCAATGCCAGTTCAGTCTCAACAATCTGCAGTTTTCGAAGTTGCATTCTTCAAGGATTCTACTAAGTTCAATAGTTAAGATGCAGGATTGGGGGATCTATTGCAATTTCTTCCAGGTGCAATTTCAATCTCAACAATCTGTGGTTTTCGAACCTACATTCTTCATGGATTCTACTAAGTTCAATAGTCAGGATGTAGGATTAGGGGATCTAATGCAATTTCTTACGGGTGCAATTTCAGTCTCAACAATCTGCGGTTTTCGAAACTGCATTATTTAGGTATTCTACTAAGTCCAATAGTCAAGATGCAGGATTGGGGGATCTATTCATGATTTTCTTAGCTTTCATCAGAATGGTTTAGGATGTAGCCAAACCCTTGAGAATATTGATTCTAGTAGAATTCCCCCCAATATGATCAAAATCAAAGTGAATGGCACACATGGGAAAATAAAATTCCTTCATCAGATGATGCATTGTGCACTAGTTTTTTGAAAGAGCCCATGATCATCAACAATAATAAAAATATTGGGCTTAACACGATCAATCAGACGCAAATGGTTTCAGCTACAAATGTGGAATTGCACCTTTAAATCTTCTCTTACTGAAATCTCATCTTGGCACAATTTCCCATTTGATTCAGACAGGGGACCATCAATATGTGAATCTTCCTAACTGCATATTTTTTTTCGGATAATTTAGGTATCCAAATTTTCTATTTGCAAATGTGAAAACCCGAGGAGCACTGCAAACTTTGACTGGAGATGCATGTACTTTTTAATGGTTTTCTCAGAGGTTCTCTAATTTTTGTTGCTTTATTTCGATTTGAATAAATATATTTTCTTATAGCTCCGCATTAGAGGTCAATCATTTTTGAAGTTATGCTAGTGTTGAACCATTTTTTCTGAAGTATTGGAAAAGTACTATTTTATTGCATCCGAATTACTGGTTTTTTATTATGTTATGTGGTTTGAGCTTCTTTAATATTTTTGAGAAACTGGATTCATTTTTATAAGAATATTTAAGATTCTGGATCTATCGATCTGAGATGGATATTGCAATATAAATATAAAGGATTCATGAGATTACTTCATGTTTGATCGGATTTTTTTAATGATAAATGTTATCTTGCAGGAAAATTTCAAGAAACTGGAGGTTTCCTTTGATCGATTGAATCAGCTCAGCCACAAGACATCTACTGCAGGCTGGTTTGTATCAGAAGGAGAATCATTTTTGCTTGCCCATGATGATGGATGTTGCTCTTTTCACGATATGGAAAATTTTGAGGTGTGGAGATTTTAATCAAGATCTATTAAGCATATCTCAGAAATCAATATAATTACATTCCTGCCAGTAAGTTGACAATTACAGAGGAAATTTTAATTCTTTCTAAGATAATTACTAGTAATTCTAGGGGAATGTTTCATATGCAGTGGAGGCAAGTTTTAGTTTTTATATGGCAAGCCAAGCCCAATTGGGTAATTCTCTATCCTTCTATTCTACTAGTCATTGAATGCTCGAAGTAGAGATCTAGTTATGGTGAAGTGTATATTGGTGGTCATGAAGCAAAACCTCTGAATTTTTCTCATTGTATGCCTTCCCAACATTGTTCACGGTGCTACTTTAGATTCTAAATAGCTTTGTTTCTTTATCAGCATCAGACTATCAGTCTATATGATTGGTGAGGAAACTCTCTATCTATCCCTTTTCAATCTATTTTCTCAATATCAATTCTGCAGAGGATCAGTTATGATAGAACAATGGCCAAGTCAATTGTGTGCAGATTTTGATGTATCATGAGTTTGAAGTTTCGAAGAAATTTTCCAGGTAGTGGATTTCGAATTGCCCACATGTTTCTTAGCAAAAACTATTGGACTAGATGCACCAAATGCAAGATGAGATCCATGTTTTTTCAATTAAAAAATTATCAGCCGATCTCTAGTATCACAACAAGCATGGAGGTTCTTATTGCCCATCAAATTCTAAACCAAATATCCGAGGAAGAATTCTCTATTCTACATCAGCAACTGGAGGAATTGCAATCATCCTTTGGTCAAATTAAATATGGTCCTTCCTCATCCAACAGCTCTGTCAATTTTAATAGGTTTTTTATCCCTGACCTTCACACACAGGCTCCTGTTAAGAAGATGGGTATAGCCCATGGTGATCCTACCCATCAGTCTACAAAGTAGTATGTTTGTTAAAGCTTGTAAAATTTTGACAATATTTTGGAAAGTGTTTACTTCTATGTATGTTAGTTTTGACTTGGTAGATTTCGTTGTTTCATCTAAGTTTTAAGTTTCAAATGGATTTGTCAAGTAATGGATTTCAATTTGCCCACATGTCAAACAAAGGAATTTCTCATCAATAGTTGTTGGACTAGATGCACCAAATGCGAGAGGAGATCCAAGTTTTTCAATTAAAGCACAATTAGCTAGTCTTTATTATCACAAAAACCATGGGGGTTCTTATTTACCACCAAAGTCTAATCCAAAAATCTAAGGATGAAATCTCCAATCGGCATCAAAAATTGGAGGAATTGCAATTCTCTTTTGGTCAAAGTCAATACAGTCCTTCCTCACCCATAAGCTCTATTAGTTTTATCAAGTTTGTTGTCCATGGACTTAATTAACAGGCCCCTATTAAGGATATTGGTATAGCCCATGGTGATCCTACCCATCAGTCTACAAAGCAGTATGTTTGTTAAAGCTTGTAAAATTTTGGGAGTATTTTGGAAAGTGTTTGCTTCTAGGTAAATTAGTTTTGACTAAGTAATAGGCTAGCATTTTTGGGACATTGGCAGCTTGGAAAATCTCTTTTTTTTTAGTCTACCAGCTAGTCTTTGCAACCTCTTGATGTATATTGATGTAACAGCTACACTCCAAATGCAGATTTTCACTTAATATAAAAATTATCATTACGATTCCTCCTTACATTTATTCGTAGGATTCATAGATGGATCTTTCGGTAACAAACAATTTAGTAACTGTATAAATGTGAACAAGTGTGAAAGATTATATGTTTGTTTTTGAATTTTAGTATAATATATTTTTACTGTTGAGCTATTTATAATAATTCATGTTTTGTGTTTGGACAATGCAAGCATTTGATTCTTTGTTATCATCTTTAGATATTCGGGGTGTTAGGGAGGCCCATTTACATGCTGAAATTGGGCCAAATTTACAAAGTAGTATGTTTGTTAAAGCTTGTAAAATTTTGAGAGTATTTTGGAAAGTGTTTACTTCTATGTATGTTATTTTTGACTTGGTAGATTTCAGTGTTTCATCTAAGTTTGAAGTTTCAAAGGGATTTGTCAGTTAATGGATTTCAATTTTCCCACATGTCAAGCTCAGGAATTTCTCATCACTAGCTGTTGGACTAGATGCACCAAATGCGAGAGGAGATCCATGTTTTTCAATTAAAAAATAATCAAGTTTGTTTTCCGTGGACTTAATGAACAGGCCCCTATTAAGGATATGGGTATAGCCCATGGTGATCCTACCCATCAGTCTACAACACAGTATGTTCATTAAAGCTTGTAAAATTTTGGGAGTATTTTGGAAAGTGTTTGCTTCTAGCTAAATTAGTTTTCACTGAGTAATAGGCTGGCATTTTGGGGACATTGGCAGCTTGGAAAATCTCTTTTGTTTTAGTCTACAACCTAGTCTTTTCAACCTCTTGATGTATATTGATGTAACAGCTGCGCTCCAAATGCATATTTTCACTTAATATAAAAATTCTCATTACAATTTAAAAATTAAAAATGCAATGTGAGTATTAATTAAACTCATGTTCATTATTGTTGTATTAATCTTGCATCTAACAAAATACATTGTTGCTTGAACCAATATAACATCACCTTTATGGCTTTATTTTAAAGTAGCACCCCTATCTCCCCAAGGATAATTTTCTGCATCAAATTTCAGCATGCTAAGGCCATACACAATCATGCATTAGCCCTTTTGATCCATGCCTTTTCTAAAAAGAGTGGAACCACCACCTACAAAATGGTTCTTGGGCATTTGAATAAGAGATTTTTATAAGGTGTGCTTAGTGCTATTGGAGGTTGTCTGGAAAAGACTAATTGAGACAAAAGCAGTGCACGTATTGCCTTGGTTTTGCACAGAGTTCACATCCTTATCTTCTCCAAAGTGTTTATGTTCAAATTACTTATTTTCTGGATTATATTATGTTCAAATATAAACTACTTTTTGCTAAGATTAAATTTTGTTCTTCATATTCAGATTCAAATGTTATGAGTATCAGTTGGTGCTGGGGGATAGTTGCTGCAAAACTGAATAAGAGTATCAAATTCAAATTTTATGCCCAGAAAAGACCAAAATGTCTCAATTCCATTTCAAAAATCCATTGAAATCCTTTACCCTTGCTACCTCTCCTAGTGGGCCTATTATTTAGAGAACCCAGGGACCACCAATGAGGTTGGGGGTCCCAAATTATTTCCTTGAGATCCACAATGACTGCACATGTTCCTATATACTGTGTTGCTACAACATGCACTCCTGAGCTTTAAGCTTTGCAGCTTGTGATTCAGGGAGATCCTTGTTTAATTATATCTTATGAATGAGAGATAAGAGGTTCTTTGCTTGAATGGCCTGAAGCCAGTCTTAAGAGCTTCTTCTTTGCTCAAGGGGCCTGAAG
This sequence comes from Pinus albicaulis, assembly GCA_034641835.2. Taxonomy (NCBI): domain Eukaryota; kingdom Viridiplantae; phylum Streptophyta; class Pinopsida; order Pinales; family Pinaceae; genus Pinus; species Pinus albicaulis. Next base: position 737,249,567 of record CM076582.1, read on the forward strand.
CTGGTCTTATGAAGATCTATATTGAAGGGAGAGGGTGCAGTCATACCTATACGAAACCCTCTTAAAGGCCAACACGTGGAAGGTTCAGAGTATCTCAGAGGAATGAGACTCCAGAGAGGGGGAAGATGCAAGAAGACCTTTCACTTTAAATCTTACAATTTGTTTGCTGACATTCACAGAAATGCTTCAGAAGTTTACGTACTCTTGCTTTTTATAGCAAGTATGCATTGTTAAGTTTTTAAAGCATCAAATTCCCACAACTGCCAAGAAATTATTCTTATCCAAGGATTAATAACATGAAGATCACTTTGATTATTTATGGTTATCCAATGTTTCTTGCCTCTTTATAGTAATGAATCATGATTATATCCACTTTATTATGAAATTCTCCTTTGGCATGTTTTTCTTCCTCCTTACATTTATTCACAGGATTCATAGATGAATCTTTTGGTAACAAACAATTTAATAACTGTATAAATGTGAACAAGTGTGGAAGATTATATGTTTGTTTTTGAAGTTTAGTATAATATATTTTTACTGTTTGGACAATGCAAGAATTTGATGCTTTGTTATCATCTTTAGATATTTGGGGTGTTAAGGAGGCCCATTTAGATGCTGTCTTGCAAAAACTGGAGAACCCATTCTATAGCCAACCATAGTAACATCAAGCATAGAGCTTCCACCATGTAAAAATGGGAGCTAATTTATTAATACAAATTTGGGAATGAATCCCACTGAAAAATGAAACCACAAGTGGCAAATAAATGATGATCCTCTTGCTTAAATGAATTTCAAGTGTATGAGAGAAATCTCCAATCCAAATCGAGCTTCCCAAATGTAATTTCAACTGGTTGTAGGTGTCCATGAATCTCTAAGTTTATTTCTCTGATGCCTAGTGTATTACCCTCTCACCATGTGCATATTTCCTGTGGATGCCAAGTGTGGTTCAAATTGGGTGAAGGGAAGCAAGCTCCCTCCAAATCCGCACTAAATGTTTGTGATAAATCCCCTCAAAAACACGTGTACATGCCTTTGCATATATCTGCTAGCTGGGCACATGAAGCTATTGTGGAAGAGTCGAACTTTAGAGTGGAAAGCTAGGAATTATTTCCCACAAAATTTGAAAATATAATCCCTGGCCTGCCAACCAAATCCGTGGCATGAGATTGAGGAGAGTTGGGAATTATTTCCCACAAAATTTGAAAATGTAATCCCTGACCTGTCAACCAAATTTGAGGCATGATATCGAGCTTGCTGTGCGTGAATCTCTTCATTTTTTTTTACATATTTTTAACTGTCCGTCGGTATTGCGACAATTCATAAGCGTCGGTATTGCGATGCTCTAAACACACGTTGGGAGAGAGACGTTGCATTTTTTTTAAATATTTTTAAATGTTCATTGGAATAGCGACGTTTTGTAAGCGTCGGAAGACCGACGCTTTAAACGTCGAACTTGCGAAGTTTTTTTAAAAACCTGATAAGCTTTGGAAGATCAACAGTTTGGTATCGTCGAAAGACCGACATTTTGGTATCATCGGAATACCGACAGTTGTGGCTCGTCGAAAGACCGATGCTTATAAAATATCGAAATAGCGACGCTTTGGATAACGTCGGAAGACCGATGAAAATTTGGAAATGTCGGAACAAGTGTCGCTCTTCCGATGCTTTATTGAAGTGTCAGAATTGCGACGTAATGGATAACCATGTTTTGTATGGCCTGAAACTATCGCTCTTGCGATAAATATGTGTCAGAATAGCGATGAAGTGGCCATAGGAAATTGGGCCAAATTTACTAGTGACATGAGATAGAGAAACAATATGGTTATGAATCAAGACTTAACAGAGAATCAGGTAATGAAAAACCACATAAGGAACTGCTCTTGAACATATCGGTGAAACGACTCCGGAGTTTGGCAGTATTTGACTCAAATCGAATCAGAGGTCATGTTGAAAAAATTGGTAATTGAATGAGAGGCAAACAGATTTCCCAAACCCATGGAGGCAAAGTGACAAATGTGGGATGTCCCCCACCTGACACGAACTGCAAGCAAGTGTCATGTTCAAGAACGACATACTACCGACACAACTGATAAACACTTCCATTTTTCCCCCGCCATTTCTGGTGAGTACCCCAATTATTTTTTTAATACAAGCTTGAAGGGGATAGCATATTCTTGTCGTATAAGTTTTTCCTTCGGACAAATCCATTCTAGTACATTTTACGAGTCCTAGGAAGGAGGAAATTGCTAGCGTCATGATGATGAGTCCAATGTCGTTAAATTTTAACGAGTCCGACAAAGGTGAAACTCAATGCCTTTTCATGCTTAGAGAGTTTTAAAAGCGGTAGAAAAGAAAACTCCATAGGGCCCTTTTTGTAGATAGTCCCTCAAATCTGAAAAGGTAGAAAAAAAAGTTCGAGAGAATCTATTAGTCATGGTTGACTAAGGTATACCTTTTTTGTAAATAGTTTATCCCAGCCCGAAAAAGGGGTAAACGTATACTAGTTCAATGACATTTTGTTCACCTTAACAAGTTCAAAACGAAAAATACTCGATAATATTTTCATTTTTTGAGAGTCAGAAAAGAGCTTAGAGATGACTCCAAGGGTGTGAGTTTTTCATTTATTTTTACCAAGTCTGAAAAGGTAATAAACTAGAACTCGTTGCATATCATTTGTAAAAAAATTGACCCTGTTGTTGCATAAGAATGAACACATTATCTATTCTCAAGGAAAAAAATAATTAAAAATATCAAAAAATCCCTAAAAGTGACTTGAACATTTATTAAAAAAGAAAAAAGGTAAAAACATTTTCACTTTTTACTTTCATAAGTCGTTGAAGAGGTGTTTTACCCTTTCTACCTTGATTCTTCAGGAGCTAATTATGGGCGTTCTAGGGAGCCGATCGATGAAACGTTGGTACCAAATAAGAGCCATGCTCATCATCTCTATTTTCATACTTGCTTTAGCATTTTTTATGAGGTATTTGATTTTTGGGGAAGGATTTTCAAACTCTTTTTCACCGCAGATCGACGTGGGAATGCCCTATCGAGGATTGCGCTGATATGAGTTTTTCCACACATGCTATGCCCCAATTGGTGCACCTATTTTTAAAAAATATTTGTTGATCGTAGAGAATGGAAAAGCATGGGAAATTTCTTAAAAATGACCACCCAATCTTGATTTTCTTTCTTGGATTTTTGACAAAATGTTTCTCAAGTATCATGACAGGGAGAAACCATCAAACAAAATGGTGATTTAATGGAGAGAGAGGGAGCATGAATATGTGGACAGAGAAGCCATGAAGGATCAAGACTGTCTTGTTGCTTTGAGGAACTGCGGGCTCCTTAAATTCTTCTTAACTCCCGACCTAAGATCTTAGCCAGAGTTTCTACAGTACCTGGTGATTATTTGGGACATTGGATGAGAGAGATTCATTATCAGTGACCAAGCATTGGAAATCAAGGTTGATAAGATCTAATTCATCACTGGTTTATCACGAAGAGGGGAACAAGCTCATCTAGCAGGGAGCCATATCATGGGTGAGAGAATGGATATGCTCATAGGGAGGTAGTGTCCAAAGGCAACCAAGTCTGCCAGTGGAAAGGTGCACATAAGAAGTGTAAACAACATGCCTCTCAAGGTAGTCCTGTACACCATAACACGTGCCGTTGGGGCCCAAGCACCACATGACGCTACCAAGCCTCAACTCCAAAATGACATTGACTGTATTCCACCCACTGTCTTTTACTGGGCAAAAGAAGTGTTGGAAAATTTAAAGAAACAACTTTCAAAATGAAAAAATGGCCAACTTAAGCAATTTGGGAATGGTTCAATATTAGTAGCATTATTTCTGGAATGAATTCCATTGTTCCAATTTCAGTGGGAGGAAGTGGTCGTGCAGGCACCATGGGATCCACGCATGATCAGATGGAGTGATTTTATCTCTCGCTCAAGAGGCAGGAAACACATGTAATATAAACCTACTTTCTTCGTGTGGTTGAGGCGTCATATCATTGTTGTGGACGACTGACTAGCCGTATTCTGGCACTGATTTCAAAGGTGACCAAGACCTTCCACTTCCAGAGGGTGATCGGTGGGATGATAGAGGCAAAACATGTTTTTTGTTAATGTTTCCATGTTTATATCTATATATATATATATATATATATATATATATATTTGGTATATATGTTTTGATGTTTAAACTTATGTGCTACAGATGTCAAACTGTAAAGACCAGATGGAATGTCCCATATAGCTAGAAGAGTGGCGAGGGAATTCGAGGTTGCTTCATATGACGAGGGAGCAGATGCTGAAGAGGAGATTTCCCAGAACCTAGATGCTTTGACCACTAGGATTCTAGAATATGCTCATGTTCATGATATTCGCCGCCACTACCAGAAGCACATTATAGGGGTGTCAAACCGCATCCATCGATTACTGACTCAATTCATTCGATAAGTGACTTGCTACCATGAACACCATGTTGATTAGTTCAGTTTAGCTTTGATTTCTGCAGTTGTAGTTTTTTGGGACCTGTGAGTCTCTTTATGTGCCAGAACACATATTTTTAGAATATGATGTAATAAAAACTTTTGCAAACAATACCGACACACACACACACACACACATATATGTATAGATATATATATTCATTTTTAATGCATGATCTAATGATGATCATATTCTTACAAATTTCACAAATATCTATCTAAAACATAATTAGCCAATGCCTCTGTTAAAGTATTCATGTGTCTTGGAATATGTTGATATGTAATGTAATCAAAGTTTCTTTCTAATAGCTGAACACATAGATACACTCTAAAAATTTGAGGGCTTCTGATGGAATATTGCACATTGATTTGAAGGACAACAAGTTGTGAATCAATATTTACAACCAGTTCTCTAATGCCAAGAGTAATTGCTTTTGAAAAAAGTTCAATGACTACACTATACTCAGTAATATTGTTGGTTGTATGATCTAAAAAGATACCTTGTAGATCTAATAACTCACCATTAGGGTAATATATAACCCATGTCGTAGAGGATAAATTTTGAGTACTACTGCAGGCACCAGCAGCAAAACTGACATAAGGATTTAAAGACATCTGCAAATCAAGTAAGACAAGATAAGTAGGAAAATTGCTCACAAAAAGCACACCAAAACCAAACTGTAAAAAAATGAAAACACATTAATGTACGAGAGTAATTATATGAAAGAAATTACACATAATAATTTTTTAGATAAACCCCATTTTGGAGCTTATCCAAAGGGTTTCCTTCATAATCAATTAACTCATAGGCCCATTTTTGCAAAACAAATTTTAAAATGTCTGACCCATGCCACATAGGTTTGAATTTCCCTCCCCCCTGCTTATCATGAGCTTGGTAATATAGAAGAACCAAGTCTCCTTTAGATAAGGTACAGAAAGAAACAATATAATAAAAATGGGCTTTAACCCATTTCTTCAGAGCTTCAACGACTAAAGCTGCGAAGCGACGAGTTTTGTCAAGCCTTTCCAAATATAGGAGAGACTCCTCTTCTAGTGAGGTATCAAGGAGTAATTCGACAGCTAATTTGAGTGAAGGGATATCACATTCAATCGGTACAGTTTCTTCCAAACCATATGCAAGTTGAAAAGGAGTAAATCCGGTAGCATTCTTAGCCTATTTTTGATAAGCACAAAGATCTGAAAAGAGCATGAGATGTCAGTTTGACTTGTGCATCCCAATGGTGCTTTGAAGCATAGTAACTAAGACTTTGTTGACTGCTTCAACTTGGTGGTTGAACTTAGGGTAATACGGAGTTGAGTTGTCATGTCACAAACCCAACTGATTAGTTAGATCATCCATCATGTAATGGCGAAAATTGGAGCCATGTTCGGTGACGATGGCTTGAGGAACTCGAAACCGGGCGATAACATGATTGAATAGAAATTGAGTGGAAATTTTACCGTCAATGGCATATGTAGGCATCGCCTCGACCCATTTGGTAAAATAGTCGACAACGACAACAATATAAGCATGCCCCCTGACATAGCAAGGGTTACATGTCGTAAAATCAATGCCCCATTTAGCGAAAGGGCCGATGGTAACAACTGGGTGTAAGGGTGCGGGTGGGGTGTGCATTTTCCATTGATAAATATGACAGGTGTGACATTTTAGGATGACAAGAATGCAATCCTTGAAGATAAAAGGCTAGAAATACCCAGTGTGAAGAATCTTCTAAGAAGTGGCATATCCAGACATATGATCGCCACATGCCCTATAGTGGAAATCATTGAGTGCTCTTTCAGCCTCTTTGAAATTTCAATATCGATGAAGAATCGAGTCGATGTCAACGCAGTATAAAGTATCTCTGATGATGTGATAAGGTTGAGAGTGATTTCAAATGTGTCGATGATAATATTTAGTCAACTTGCATCAAAAGTTTTGAGATTGGAGATACACGATGATATCAGTGTACCAAGGGACAATAGTGCTGATAAGAAAGAGAGTATCGTCCAAAATCTTCTGATCAAAACTAGAGGAAATAGATGCAGAAGGAAGGGAGCATATTAACTCGGAAAAGACCAGTTATTTCTTAGATTTGGCAGTGGAAAATTCCAAATCAAATTCTTGTAGGATGAAGATCCATTTAGAATACTTGCCCCCTAGTAACTGACGTGTCAAAATGTAGGTCATTGGGTTGCAATTAGATATCACTGTAGTTGTGCGCAGTAAAATGTAATGCTAAAAACATTGAATAGCCTGAACCGCAGATAAATATAATTTCTCGAGATGGGCATATCGAGTCTCAGTATCCATGAGATCGCATCTGAGGTAGTAAACAAAGTGTTCGTTGCCATCATCGTCATCTTGGACCAGTACCATACCAATAATACTAGAAGTAGCTGCTAGATAAAGGAAATAATAACGATGGTAATTCGAGGGATGTAGTAAAGCAGAATTGATAAGAACAAGCTTTAACGTATCGAAGGATTTTTGAGAGATTTCATCCCATAGTAATGGATGACTTTCTTAAGCAATCGCATAAAACCTTTATCTAGCTCAGCATAGTTAGGTACAAAACAACGACAGAAATTGGCTTTCCCTTGTAAGCTCTACAATTGATGTAAATATGAAGGATGGGGTAAGTTAACAATAGCCTCGACTTTCATAGGATCGATTTGGATGCCTTCCTTGGAGACGAAAAACCATAGAAGTCTGCCAGATTCAATGCAAAAAGCACATTTATGTGGATTCAGTAGAATATTATAATGTCTACAGCAGAGAAATAATTCTTGAAGGTGATCAAGATGGTCATGACGCTTAGCTAAATGATCAAGTAAATCATCCAGATAAGGTTGTTGTGTAACAACAGGTAGAATGGCAGAGGTCGGGGCTCGACCCCATGACCTCCCCAAACCGAGCACACCCGCATACCACTACGCCCAAAGTTGTAACTTTACAGTCATAGCGAAAAACATCTATTTTAAGTTTAACAAAGGTTACGACAGGGATTTAAAGGGAAATCCCTTGGTCCATGGGACCATGCCCAAAAACTTATGGCAGAGGCTTAAGTTAAATGGCATGATTAACCATTTAAACCTCACTTAATTAACCATAAACCATTTTATGTGCTCTAATCCGAAATTAAATCGGATTTTTGATAATCGCGCTTAGAGCACTAACTACCAGTTAAACCACACTTATATTAAACTAATCCTGAGATTAATTTGGTGAAGGTTTGGAATTTCCACTATATTCAGTGCCACTACCAATTTTGGCGGACTTAACTGGAGATGTTCCAGTTTTGGTGGAGTTTTTCTAGGAAATATTGAGGAAGCCATAGCTTTGGCATATTTCGACCAATTTGGCTAAAGAAGAGTCATTCCTAGATTATTTTGATACTATGAGCATGATGGTGTAGGTTTTAGAGGTGTTGGAGCACTTTTGTAAGTGATTTTTCCACTTTTAAGATTACAGAAGCCTAGGGCCATGAGGAGAGGGGGTCATGCCTAGATCAGCTAAAGACCATTTTCAAAGAATGAAGATTCTATTTTGAGGTTTTTGTGTCTTTTGAATCCAATGGAGTAGCTTTCAAATCCATTGGAGCACCGTAGGTGCATGTAATCATAGAATTGACCATTAATCCAAAGAGGGCCTAGCCAGTTGAAGCAGGTCCATGGAGATGTAGCCCAGGAGAGTGAACTCCATTATCAGCTATTGTGTAATGTGTTTGTTGTGTTTTATTTCTCTACAATTTAATTGGTGTACATGTGTTTTTAATAGCTAATTAATTCATGAATTTCTCATAAAAAGACACAAAACTTGACACACAAACCCTTTCACAACTGGCTAATTTGAGACGATCCTAAACACATTTTTTTAATACTGATGAGGGAGCTAGCATAACAAAACTATTTTTCCCATATTCAAATCAAGTAGGTATGAGAGCATGGTTTAGCTCATTTTAGCCAAGGTTAGCTAGAAAAATTAGCTATTGTTTTTGTATTTGTGCCATGAGAATTTAACTTTGTGCAAGTTTATGTGTGTGAAGAGAAGGTCAACATTGAGAGCTCAGTTGTCAAATCACAACAATGAAGTTTTTTGTGCATTACAAGTGTGATGGCAGCTTCATTAAGCATTTTTTCTAGTCAATATTCCTTAGAAAAACTCTTTGATAAAGAAATGTTGTAGAAGCTCTACATCATGAATGACATGGTGCAAGAGATATACGAAGATAACAGGGAGAGCATTATACTTCAAGAGCAGTTGATTTCCATTAAGGAGGAGAATTAAGAGCTTCTTGAAAAGATGCATGATATGGAGACGTAGCTCCATATTTCAAATGAAAACCTAGAAAAGATGCATGAGATGGAGACTCAACTCCATGATCCAAAGGGAATCTTAGCCAAGTATGTGTCTGAAAAAGAGGTATGAAAATCAAGTTTATTTTCTATTTCCTCTAAAGATGAATATGTAGGTGCTTTTGAAAGACACACTAGAGGAATAAGGTCCAAATTATTGATGAAAATGGCCTATGAAGGTAAAGTATTGGGAAAACATGCACAAGGCATAGTTGATCCAACTGTTGATGAGGAAAGGCCTAGGTTTTGGGGTCTTGGTTATGGAAAACATGATGGAGAATGATCCAAAGCGAAGGAGGCACATGAAGCTGTTCCAAGAAGGACTTTCATTACATGTTCATTACCTCAAGCTTGTGCAGTTCGTGTTCATGAGGAATGAAAAAGTTTTATACCCACTTTGCAAGGAGATGCTCATAAGCATGCAACTAATGAGATTGGAAAACAAAAGGATGTTGAAAACTCTAAATTCATTGAAACCATTGTTGGTATTCCAAAGAGAGCCACTAGCTCATCAAATTCAGCTCCTCAAGAAGGTGACAAAGGTGAATGTATATGGTATAAATCTACCTTTAATCAAGTTGCTTTTGATTATGATAAACATGGAAAATTCTCACATAAGATTTGGAGAAAGTTTGCATGTTCCTTTTGTGGTTTGAATAACCATATTGTTTCTAGGTGTTGGAAGAATATAGGCATTCACATGAAACTTTTGAAACAAAGGAGGCAGAAAGATGAAGGTCCAATGGATAATGCAAAACATGTTGAAAAGAAGATCCAATTGTTTTTCACTCATTGCTATAAGCAAGGACATCTTGTAGACAAGTGTTGTACTTTGTATCCAACAAGTCATCCACGAAATTTGAAGAAGGTGGAGAGAGATTTTGGTAAGAATTGAAAAGAATATTCCATAATTGATGTGGGTTAGGGTGATTCACATGATGAAGTGCAGCTGAAAGAAGTGCCATTGAAGTGGATTGAAAAGAGATAGTTAGATTTCTTATCCAATTAAGGCCTTGCATTTATTTTGATTATTGATGCATTTTATTTTCCAATTGAATCCATGTTTCATGTTTACGCCAGGAAGGTGTTTAAAAATTAGAGTTATATTGACTCACTTAGACGAAACGAAGATGGAAATTTGTACATGTTTTTGTTTGACTTGAGAGTCAGTTGTTTGAAGAGGCATGTTTTGTCAACTTGTGGTTGGTCGATGAGTTTGTACACCAAGATGTAAGAGTACATGGCAATGTTCACATGATGTGAACTTTGTTTGTTTGAAGGAGCAAAAGGATATGTCGTCAAGTTATGTTTCTTGCATGATGTGTTTTTCAGATTGATGGTTGTGTTTGTGACAAGATGCCGCAGGATTTTGGGAAGGTCCACTCTTAAGAAAGAGGCTCATAATTAGCCTTCATTTCTAAATCATGGCATGAGCATCATGTCAACACTGGAGGATGATGGACAAGAGGGACAAGGTGCCAAAAAATATTGCAACCAAAACAACAGCAATTGTAGACCATTTTGATGTGTTGACACCAAGAAGTGAAATATATGGCGAATCCATTCTTCCAAATGTGGAATTTGGAACCATGGAGGTAAAAATATTGAACATTTATTTTTTTGTGATTACTGATATTGGAAATAATTGTTGTAGTTCACTAATATGGGCTTAACTTGGAAAAGTGGTTTCCAAGAAGAAGCTTGCATCAAATGCATGTTTGTGCAAAGGAGGAACATGATTCTCAATGGGAAGGCTATCAGTTAATTTTCCAAGCACCGAGGGACCGCTTTGGTACAACAAAGTGTTTCATTAGTTAGCAAGCATCCAGATTCAATTTGTAGTGAAAGGAGGACATTGTTTGAAGTGCAAAGCCACATGCAAGGCAAGGCACGTCAGTGAACGCAAGTGGTTGTCATGGAGGTTTTTCCATGTAGAATCAAGATGATAGAACTTGGGAAAGAGAAGAGTATTAAGCTGTCATGAGATAACCAGTTTTTGTGGGTCCAAAAGCTTTTCATTGGGAAGGAGTGATTGGAAGATGGATTGGGGCCAAATTTTTTCCAAAAAATCAAAGTGATCATAATCGCATCAAACCAGAATGACTAGATTAGGTCCATCGCTAGGAACCCGGTGCAATTTTCTTCACTCAAAAAGGACTCCATATGTGAAAGTTAGAGACTATTGATCACCGTGCCAGACAGGAAAATTTAAAAAAAAAAGGGGTCAAACAGGGTCAAAGGTCAAAATTTGGGTGTTTCTGGCCCAATGACACGATGACAAGTGTTGAATTGTGGTTGGATGTGACTTGGCAAATTTTTACAGGTTTTTGATGAACCAATTGGGTGCTGACATGTGGCAAGCCCGGAGGCCACCACGTGCCCCCCCCCCCCCCCCCCCTCCCCCAAAGGTCGAATTTTGGGTTAAGTTCGAATTTCCGAATTATATAGTCCAAGGTCGATTTTTTTTTATCAATGCTCCAAATTTTTGGTTAAGGACAAAGTCCGAATTTTATATTATATGGGTGGAAATTTTTATTAAAGTCTAAAGGTTATCAAAGGTTGGATATGCATATATTTTGGTGCAAAATGTTATACAAGCGGAAGGGCGGAGATCCGGGCTCGACCCCATGACCTCCCCCAAGCGAGCGCACCCGCGTACCACTACCCCCAAGTTGTGACTTAATAGTCATACCAAAAAACATCTATTTGAATTTTAACAAAGGTTGTGGAGAGGGTTTAAAGGGCCATCCCTTGGTCCACAGCACCACGCCCCAGAACCTATGGTAAAGGTTTAATTTAAATGGCACGGATTAACTATTTAAACCTCACTTAATTAACCATAAACCATTTTATGTGCGCTAATCCAAAATTAAATCGAATTTTTGATAACCGCGCTTAGACCGTTAAATACTAGTTAAACCACACTTATATTAAACTAATCCTGAGATTAATTTGGCATAGGTTTGGCAGTTCCACTATTTTCGGTGCCACTACCAATTTTGGCAAACTTATCAGGAGATGTTCCAGTTTTAGTGAATTTTTTCTAGAAAATATTGAGGACGCCATAAATTTGGCATACTTCGACCAATTTTGGCTAAACAAGAGTCATTCCTAGATGATTTTAATGCTATGAGCATGATGGTGTAGGTTGCAAACAAGTTGAGCACTTTTTAAAGTGATTTTTCCACTTTTAAGATTAAAGAAGCCCAAGGCCACCAGGAGTGGGGGTCATGCCTAGATCAGCTTAAGACCATTTTCAAAGCTTGAAGAGTCTATTTTGAAGTTTTTGGGTCTTCTGAATCCAATGGATCTGGTTTCAAAGCTATTGGGGCACTTTAGGTGCATGTAATTAGATAATTGACAATTAATCCAAAGAGGGCCTAGCCAGTTGAAGTAGGTCCATGAAGATGTAGCCTAGGAGGGGTGAACTTCATTATCAGCTATTGTGTAATGTGTTATCCATGTTTTATTTCTATTAATTTTAATTTTTGTACATGGGGTTTTAATGACTAATTAATTCATGAATTTTTCATAAAAAGAAACAAAACTTGACACATAAACCCTTTCACAACTGGTTAATTTAAGACGATTCTAAACACATTCGTTTAATACTGATGAGGGAGCTAGCACAACAAAACTAGTTTTCCCATATTCATATAAATACATGTATCAATAGCTTGGTTGAAATGATCTTGATTCTGTTGATATGCTCCTGTTGTGCTACTCGATTGGATTTACCTCCCAACCAACTAGGAATGATTTCTTAGCCCAAGGAACCTTCGCAGGTTTCCTAGCCCTACGAGCCCATGTCCAACCAGCTATAGTGTGTCCAAGTTAAAACCAACACTCTCCAATAGATCCAATTTTGAGTTATCTCATTTTTATATCCACTCTCTCCCTTCTCTTTCTCCACATTTCTCCCCAAAATAAAATCTTCCAATTCCTAAACAAACACCAAGGATCTCCCCCTCCCCTCCCCTTTCTTCTCTCATCCTCTGTCCCTTTATGTCTCTTCCTCTCATCTACCTTAACCACTTACCATTAATTCCATGACTACACCCTCATCCCTTTAATTTATTAACCTTGATTTTCCTTACCATAAATTATCCAAAACTAGATTTCGAAAGACACATTGGGAATAAAATATATATATATTTGATTTGGAAATAAATTGGAGAAGATCATATCTTATCTAAAAGTATATTTAAGAAGACACATTGGAAATAAAATATAGCTATTTTATTTATAAATAAATTGGAGGAGACTATATCTTATCCAAAAGTCTATTTGAGAAGATACATTGGGAATAGAAATAATAACAAATAATAAAAAGTCATATAAATAAAAATAAAATGTTGTGAAACCAGCTCCAAAAATAGAAGAAAAGAGATATCAACGCCTTAGAAATAAGCCACTTTGAGGGGGAAACCTCCAATACATTACATGAATGAACAATTCTTGGATGATACAAATTACAAAAGCTCCCTTCTATATATAAGAGTCCATGGGGCCACAATGTGATCCTAGCTGAACTAACAATAATAATTTTAGGGCACAATAACAACAATATGGGGGTTACAGGGATATAATAATAACAATAAGGGGGTTACACTAACAACAATAAGGGACTATACTAGTAATATAGGGACCTAACATGTCCCTATCCTTCAAAAAAGTGTTGTCCTCAACACTTGAGTAGCTCTGGGTGCTTCTGTATAAAATTCTCATCCTCCCATGTAGAATCTTCAGTGGGTAAGTTCTTCCACTTGATGAGATACTCTGAAATTGATCGATTTCGTAGCTATCGAGTTCTTGTTTCCATGAATGCTTCAGGTTCCAATATGATTTTTCCTTCCTCATCAAGTTCTGGAAATATTGTTTGATCTGGAAGATTTTCACCTATAACCTTATTTAAGCATGAAACATGAAAAATGGATGCACTCGTGAATAAGCAGGAAGCTCCAATTTGTATTCCACAGAATCAATCTTTTGCAACACCTTGTAAGGACCATAGTACTTTGGAGATAATTTATTATCCTTATTATCATGCTTGAGGGACATTTTTTTCTATGGTTATAGCCATAAAAATACCCAGTCTCCTACATAAAAATTTATCTCGCTGCGATGTTGATCTGCCTGTTGTTTCATTTGATTTTGTGCAAAATTCAGGTTATCCTTTAAGAGTTGGAGAACTTATTGTTGATGCTCAATGTGATCTTCCACTGCTTGAACCTTCCAATTTTCTCTTAAATATGATGTGATGGATGGTGGATGATATCCATAAAGTGCCATAAATGGGGTCATTTTTTCTGCAGTATGGAAGGAAGTGTTATACCACCATTCAGCGAGAGGTAACCACTTGACCCATTGCGTTTGTCTATTAGATACAAAGCAACGAAGATATCCTTCCAAACATTTATTTACTATCTTAGTTTGACCATCGTATTGAGGATGATAAGATGAGCCATGAGCTAATTGAGTACCCAAACAAGAAAATAGCTCCGTCCAAATATTTCCAGTAAAAATGGGATCTCTATCACTCATAATAACCCTTGGGTTTCCATGTAGATTTTTAATTGTGTCCATAAATGTAGTATAAACTGTACTTGCTTTAAATGGATGAGATAATGCACAAAAGTGTGCATACTTGGTAAGTCTATCAACTACCACCATGATGACACTCTTTCCTTCGGACTTAGGTAAACCTGTGATAAAATCCATTGAAATCTCCTCCAAACATTGACTTGGAATGGATAAAGGTTGTAGAAGTCCTGGGGTCTTAATTGTTTCCACTTTATTCTGCTGGCAAACCAAACATTCCGCCACAAACTTTTGAATATCAGATTTAAGGCCATCCCAAAAAAATTCTTTCTTCACCCTGTGGTAATTTTTTAAAAATCTTGAGTGTCCTCCTAAAGGAGAAGTGTGCAATTCCAGAAGAATCTTTTGTTTTAGTTGGGAATTCTTACAAAGATATAAGCGATCTTTGTACCATAAGGAATCATTTTTCCAACTAAATGTATGAGATGTACTAGGATCTTGCTGCAAATTTTGAATGAGTGTCCATACATCTTTGTCCTTCTTCCATTCATCTCTTGCTTCAGTTATCCAATCTGGTTGGATAATAGAAATGTCACAAAGCAATGCTTCCACCTCTTCATTCTTTCTTGAGAGTGCATCTGCAACAACATTAAGCTTTCCTTTTTTGTAGATTATTTCAAAGTCATAACCCAACATCTTTGTGACCCATTTTTGCTGCTCTTCCGAAGATAGTCTTTGTTCCAAAAAGTGTTTAAGACTATCATGATCAGTTTTTACCTTGAAGTGTCTTCCCATTAGGTAAGTTCTCCATTTCTTTAGTGCATGCAGTATTGCTAACATTTAATTCTCATAAATAGGTTTCTGTAAATACTTTCCTTTGATTGGACGACCTTCAAAAGCAATGGGTCTTCCTTTTTTCATTAAAACAACACCAATTCCATTTCATGTTTATATAAGTGAGTGGTAGGCTTCCTTTTCGCCATAATTTTTCTTTCAACTTTTCTTGCCAACTTGAATTCTTTCTCCAATGAATCAGGTTCTAAAACACGAACTTCATGTTGGATGTTATTCTTTAAAGTACCTATGAAGAGATCAATCATATGTTCCTCTGGAATATTAGTTACCCTTATATTCAATTTTTGGAAGTCCTCAATGTGCTCCCCCACTGAACACTTTTGTTTGAGATTTATCAATTGGCTAAAGAAAGTGTTGCTCTTTGTATCCTCATAATGTGCTATCATTTACTCCATAAAAATTGACCAAGTGACAATTGTTTTATAGGATCAAAGCCATCGATACCATACAAATGTATTTTGTTCTAAATGTAAAGTTGCAATGCGTACCTTTTGTGTGTTTTGCACATTATCGAGATCAAAATATTGCTCCATCTATAGTATCCATGTTACAGGATCCTTTCCATCAAACTTCCTCGTATCCATCTTGGAATATGGTGGTTCTTCCCTCGAACATTAGAGTTTATGAAATCACAATTAACATTTATTTTTTTCTCATCATGAGTTTCCTCTACTATCTTTTCACCATTAGGAAACATTTCTTGTATCAACTTTGTCAAACCTTCCATGTCTGCTTTTAGATCATTCTTCATGTTTTCCATCTTAACTTCCATGTCATTTATATTAGATTCCATGCCAGCTTCCATGCCTTCCATATTAGCTTCCATGCCATTCTTCAAACCATCCATCTTAGATTCCACACCTTTCTTCAAACCATCCATATTAGTTTCCAACCCTTTCTTCAAAATTTCCATGTCATTTTTTGTTGCTCTTTGCAAGAGCGAAACTTGTTGCACTTGCTCTTGTAATTTTGATATGTCATGTTGCCATTCTTCATCCTCATGAGTCCGAGTAGAGCCTTATAAAGGCTTAATGGGTGTTGAATTATTTTTAGGGGCCATTTTAATATCCAATACTGGTATCTATTCTACAATATGCCCTTGGAATCAATTCAACTTGATTCTTCAAACAAGACTTAAGCAATTCGGGAAAAAAATACACACCTTTTACTTGCTTTTGAGGAGCTCGATATTGAAATTGACTTATATCTATACTTGCAGATCCTAAATATTTGAAATTTATCCTTGTGGTACTCCTATGAAGCTTCTTTAAAATGCCATAGGTTTGACTTGATTTGGATTCTTCAAGACAAACTTATGTCCAATCTCCCACAATGACCTAATTATGGATTGATTCAATAGAGCGAACTTGTACGACTTTCCACATGTCACTGTTTACTCATTTGGCTCTGAAATTTATAGAAAGGAAACTAAAGTCCGTGTAATTCCAGTCATTTTTTACAGAATTCCAATCCGATGCTCAGAGAGAGATTTATGAATATTTTCCCACGATCACCTCTTTGAGATGAAATTCAAGAGCCTGAAAAAGACCTAACTTCCATAGATCATATCTCCAAAAATATTACAAACCAAGATTTGAAATTTTTTGAAGGTGTTCCGTAGGATATCAGCTTCACGCTCTAAAAATTTCAGCTACTGAACCTTCGTAGAAAAAAAATTATAGAGAAAATTCTGCGATAACCTTTTTAAGTGAAAGTTAGGAGCCTGCAAAAAGACCTAACTTCCACAGATCGTATCTACGAAAATGTTACGAACCAAGCTCTGAAAGTTTGCGATGATGTTCCTTAGGATTTTGTCTTCGCACTCTAAAAATTTCAACTTCTAAACCTTCGTAGAAAAAAAGGTATAGCGAAAATTCTACGATGACCTGTTTGGAGCAGCAAAACCCTAGAATCCAAAGCTCTTATACCAAGTGTTGTGAAACCAGCTCCAAAAATAGAAGAAAAGAGATATCAACGCCTTATAAATAAGCCACTTCGAGGGGGAAACCTTCAATAAATTACATGAATGAACAATTCTTGGATGATACAAATTACAAAACCTCCCTTCTATATATAGGAGTCCATGGGGCCACAATGTAATCCTAGCCGACCTAACAATAATAATTTAAGGGTAAAATAATAACAATATGGGGGTTACTGGGATACAATAATAACAATAAGGGGGTTACACTAACAACAATAAGGGACTATACTAGTAATATAGGGACCTAACATAAAATTACAAATTCACAAGTGTAAATATTTACCAATATTACTCAATAATTATAAGTCAATGTTTGTAGTTTAATTAAATACTAATAAAAATTAGCCTAATAGGATCAAGTAGGGAATTACATAAAATTCATTTGGAAGTCCAATTGTCATTAGGAGTTGGAGAGTTAAGAGACATAAGGATGTGAAAGGTCATGCCTTAAGTTATAAAAGGATCCTCATTACTCATAAAGGACTTTCAACCTTGGGTTATCCCACAAGGCATTAGAGATATATAGTTAGTACTTTTTGGGAACACGTAGTGGCTCTAACACTATACTATTGGATCTTGTGATGTTCATTGTACTTATGTATCTTGGAACTTTTGATTAATACTTGAAGTCTTTCCTCCAACACATTTTCAAACATAGATTGTGGATTTTTCTAACACTACTCTTTCAATGTTTATGATTCATGTTCTATTTCATACATACTGAAGTAATTGAACTATTTCGGTGACTTTGGTGCTTAACTTATTGGAAAAGTGTTGTAATGTTTGTAACGATCATCACATCCATGTGAAATATTTAGCTTGATGTTAGACGAGTCTTTCTCATGTATGTGTGTGTGTGTCTCCATTAGGGTAGTACTAGTACTTATCTCTTAGAGGCTCACTTTATTTCCCCTATGCAACGAAAGAACATTTATATATATGCAATTGAACATTCCCATGACACACTCTCTTTCTCATTAAAAAGAACATCTGCACTTGTCTCTCGTGCTAATTTCTAAAGCAAAGGCATATATTTAAGTTAACGACAACCGAGCCATATTTCGAATGGGACTCCTACACCAAATAATGTGAGGTCTAATTTGGACCTCATATTGGGGATATCCCTTGTATTTTGCGATATCCAACACCGTAAACACCTTCATATTATATGAGAATGGATGTCAATCATGAGAAATACTCATGATTCAACTCCCATTACTTTCCTTCAACATCTAAAGAGTAAAATCATCGCTTATCTTCTTGGATCTTATCTATTTCATGACATGGTGTACCCTTACACATTGTAAAATCCATCACAAAGCTCATGCATGTATAATTCTATTACTGTATTTACGTATCTCCAATCTTGAGTGTCACTAAGTATAAGCTTCAAACATAAGCATGAGTACCTTATCTTTCTAACTTTACACTTGAATTCACGTATTATCTATCATTTTTATCCTTGTCTTGAATGAAGGTAATTTCCATATTTAATGCATTCAGATACTATGCTCACCATAATGTCATTTCATTTGTTATTTTTCCCTCATCTCCCTGCTTTGAAAATAAAAGGTAGGCATGAGTTATGGATCTAAATTTCAATGACATTAAATATTTATTATCAAGGTTTACTCCAAATGTGTGGTACATGATAATTTTTAAGAAAAAAAAATAGACATAAACTAGATCCAAGGAAAGTAGGTCATATTTCTTTCTTCATGTTCACATAGGTGATGTCTTTAAATGCATCTAAGATATTGAAAAATCTAGCATGTTTATAGCATTGGTATATAATATTTTATTACTTATTTGAGAACATTCATTGGCCACTTGACCACATAGTATATTATTCAAGATATCCTTATTATTATAATAGCTATTTATTGGAAAAATTATGCATAATTAATACTTGAATGTAAATCTCCCAACAATTCATTGATCTTGTATATGTTTTTTTTTCAAGCTCATTGTAAAGATACAAATAACTTCTTTGTTTTGCATGAAATTATGTTAATGATATTATTTGAAATAATAAAAAAATACATGAATATCAACCATAACTTGTATGTTTTTTATTTATTCTATGTATGAGTCAACACAAAATAAATCTTGTCAAAAATCAAAAACCTAAAATTGGAATTACAACATTGAGGACTCTAATTATTCATTTAGTTTTCTACATAAAATCCTTATTTCTAATATTATTCCTCTTTCCCCAATTTTATCTATATTTATTTATGGCGCCAAAAAATAAATCTTTTCAACAACTAAAAAACCTAAAATTGAAATTACAACATTGAGAATTGTGATTATTCATTTAGTTTTCTACACCAAATCCTTATTTCTAAGATTATTCCTCCTTCCTCAATTTTATCTTTATGACACTCATTTTTAGAAACATTGATAATAGCATGATGACACTTTAAGTTTCAAATATTTGAGAATGTTCACTAGATTTCTTTCCCTTTGCCTCATCACAAGCCCCAAGAACAAGATGTATCATTTAAATCTTGATTCTCCAAAAACATTTTTTGTGGCTCGGTGGGATTCTTAAATAATATATGGAGAAATTAATACAATTCATGTTATTCTTATTTATTTATAATAAGGCTTATGCTCTAATATCGACTTCTACACATTTTTTACATTTTTTGAGAAATAAAATGAACAATCATTTTCTAAAAAAAATCACATACCTTATGATCTTGATGAGAAATTTCCTTTAGCTTTATGTTTGTATTGACCTTAGGAATCTCCAAATTAACCCACCTAATAAAAAATAAATGTAATCATGCTAGATTTTGAGCGTTCCAAGAATATTATAAAGCAACTTTTATAGTGTTTATGTAAAATACTTCTTTTAGTCAAAAATCTCAACATCTAAGACAATTGCTTTTTTATTTAAATAAACCTTTCGACAAACACTAATCTCATGATTAATTATAATTTTGATATGCTTACTTATCATATAAAAACATTACAAAAATCCAAACCTCTTTTATATGAACATACATAAAATATGAAATTTTTTTTTAGACAAAAGAAGTATATATATAGAGTTATGTTTTGTTGAATTTATTTATAATAAAAAATAAATATATATCTTATTTATTTTTATTGGTCGAATTACAATTATTTTTATACCTTTTTATTATAAAAGAATTTTATGAGAATATGTTTCTTCCTTAATTTAATTGTTCTATGTTTTGGAGTTTTTGACATAGTTTTTGTCAAATTAACTAGAAATTCTATAAAAAAAGGTGTTGAAATCACAAGTTTATTTTGTGAATCTTGCATAATTTGAGTAGCCCATAATATTTCAAGGCACTAAATCCATTATGCATTGAAAATTACATTTTAAATAACAAAAAAAAACATTTTAATTAACAAAAATTCTCAAACTAACTGCAAATATTTGATTCCAAAACATAACATAAACCAGTGTAGATCTATCTTAACTTCGAATCTACTAAGCACCCAGAGGGATCAAATCTCTTGAGATGCAAACCTCTTTTAGAGTGAAAAGACATTTTATCGGAGCTTGGAACCTCCAGAGTTCAGATAAATCTAGGTTGGTTTAATTTCCCTACATGAATACCATGGGTCAATACCATGGAATATTTTTATTTTCATGGAGTTAAAATGTTTACATTACCTTATATTAATCTTTTTATTTATTTTTATTTGTAATTTTATGTAATTTGATATAGTCAAAATGTTAAATATTACATTAAATCATCTCTACCATACTAAACTAAAAAACTCTTCTTAACACAAATAGTTGAAAAACACCCTTACCATTTTCAAATTAGAAAAAAAAACCTTCACATTTAATAAATAAATTAAAAAAAGGGAAATAAATCACTCCCCCAACATAACTCACTCCATTTTAAGAAAACCCTTCTCATTTAATCCAATACAAAAACTTGGAAAAACAGATCACTCCCCCAAACATTTCTCACTCCGAAACATAACTCCTTAATAAATAGACAACACCCTTGTCAAATTTCAAATTAATAAAATCCTTCCCATTTAATCATTGTTAGTGACTAGAACTCTTAGTCTGTGTTTTTCTTAGCCTTCTTCTCATACCCACCTTTAAGAATCCGCTCACCTCCCTAAATAAAGGTTTAGTTTCAGTTGGGGTCGATAAGAGGGTTCTAGAGTTGTAGATGTCGAGGTTCTTCATTTAGGTTTTGTTTTTTTAGGGAGTTGGCTCCTTTTTTTAAGGTTAATATGAGCACCATATATTCTATGGTTTATGTTTGCAGTGGTGGGGTTTAGACAAAGGTTCAAGGTTATTAATAGTTCTGTTTGTTGATTTCAAATATAGATGTTTTTTTTAAATAGTTAGGCTAAGAATTGTTTACTTTATTCATTATTATTTGACATTTGTTGTTTTAACATAGCTCAACTTTAATTTGAAAAAAAAAAAATTACATATTTTATTGTAAAATAGATTATTTTGCTAAATAAAATTTAAAATATAGTTGAATGTTAAAAATAATAATGAAGAATTTATCATAAAGGAACTTATTAGAATTGGAATATTCTCAAATCTCTAGAAAATTAATGGGTGGGGAACCACACAATCTAATTTTTTATATTTATTAAAAGTAATGGACCATTTTGTTAAATAAAATTTGTTTATGTATAAATGAATATTATAAATAATAATAAGGAAATTATCATGGAGGAACTTGTTAGAATTGGAATAATCTCAAATCCCTAGGAAATTGGTGGTCCGGGAGAAACATTGGAGGAATCTAATTTTTTAAATTTATTAAAAGTCAATGCAACCTAACAAACTATGTCATACACTTTGAAAAACATTTCACCACGTCACTAATGAAGACATACTTTTACATACATAAAACAAGTGCATATGTAGAAATAAGAATACATATATCCATAATATCATATATGAGCTAAATAACACATAATATTTGAACACTAATCAACATACAAAGATACACCGATAAAAAAAACATAAGAAGAAATCAACCCCAAATTCATAAATACAATAGTTGGATATTTCTTGCCTTTAATATTGTGTTATCGAAAGTCCCTTGGAGGTCTGCATTAACCAATTATGAATTCTTATCAATAATTATTAGATGGATGGTAAGGATTTAACCTCTATGAAATATTCTAGAATTTTCATAATAGTATACACAAATCAATGATTGGCATTTCTCTTCAAAGTGGTTATGTATTTTTTATCCTTTTAACTAAATTAATTAATTGAAAAAATATTATATGAACAAGTGTCATATGAAATGAGTTAAGGTTTTCTGGGCATATAGTATTGATAAGTCACAATAATGGCCATGATATTATAACAAAGCCTATTTACAAATTAAGAATCTCCAAGATAAAATAAGGATAGATATATTTAATTAATTTTTAATATCTAAATTAAAATTAACTTTGTTATTTATTTATTTAATTTTAATGTTTTTGAAAATGAATAATAATGATAATGATAATTTAATTTTAAGATTATGGCTAAATTGGATATTAAATTGATATAAGCAATTTTTTCATTTAAAAATTATAAAAACATATATATTTTAATTCACTTTCAATTTAAACCTATAACATTTTACCAAAGAAACACACAAATATATATATATATATATATATATATATATATATATATATATATATATATATATATATATATATATATATATATATATATATATATATATATATATATATATATATATATATATATAATTTCTCTCATTTATATTTATACTTTTTTAATATTAAATTGAGATTTATAATTTTTCCATTCCACATACAAAACAAATATATGTAAATTAAACAATTCTATACTGTAAAAAAATTTGAGACTATAAATGCATATCATATATTTAGTAGGTACTTATTCAAATCAAGAGTGAGAAGTGTTTACTTCTTGTTTCAAATTAAAAATGGGGAAAATAATTACTCACTCATTATTAAAGAAAAGTAAAACATAATAACAAAATTTTTAACAATGTTAACATTTTAGTGATGAAAAATTATCACATCAAATAAATAACTCACTTTCATTTAAACTAAATATTTCTATTTAAAAATATATATTATAATTATATTATTTTTTAAATATAATTTCTTTTTATAAAAAGTTTACAGTTAATCAAATTCACTTTTAGTTAGCATTATTTTAAAAAAAATTACATTCAAATCTTTATATTAATAAAAACTTGCTAACCTTACTTTTTATATTACATATTTAAATTACTAAGAAATAAGAAATAAATATGCATCACTATAATATGACATTGAACACAAAATATAAATATTAATTACTTAAGTATGCTAACATATTAATAAATATGATCAAATTTACATTAAATTGTGTATTTTTAAATATTTCCTTTGTGTTTAAGGGATTTTTTTGGTAGAATAATATAAAATGTTTAATTGAAAAATTAAATGGACTTAATTTTGAATTTTTCAACCAATTTACAACTAGATCATAATCTAACCTATATATATATATATATATATATATATATATATATATATATATAAATATATATATATATATATATATATATATATATATATATATATATATATAACTAAATTTTTGGTTAAGTTTGTATAGAAATTTCGGCTTTGGGGATTCTTAAGATAACTCCCACACAAAATTGTTGTAAGTATTTATGATAAAGTCCCACCTTAAATCATGTTGTTAAACTTGAGACATTATTGGGTATTTTTCTGTTTAGGAATGGTCATCCTTGACATAAAGACTTGTTATCTAAGATTAACTTACATGCTCAGTCGTTATTGTGGGACTTGCACAAGTTGTGCAAAGGAAACCATAATTAATCGGGAAAGATGAGAAAGAAAGAGAGAAAATTTTAACTTCCAAAAGGCTAAAGATAGCATATGGGACCTCTTTTAAAGTGCAAAACTTGAAAAAAGAAGTATGCACATTAAGATATTTAATCTTCTTCAAAATGAATCTATATTGGTTCTATCTATGCATATAACGTGTGAGACTTTTGATTTAAAACTATATTTTGAAAGCATAAATGGATACAATGCCTTGAAAGTTTACTTGGACACTTCGATTGTGTAAACTACACCAAATATTTTCTATGACTTGAAAGTTTACTTGACACTTGGATTGTGTAAAATACACCACATAAATTTGCAATTCCAACAAGTCTTTGCTAGACAAATTTAAATTTAAATTTAAAATTGGATCTAATGACTCTAGGAAAATGGGTCCAGGTTTAATTTAAAAATTTTAAAAGGAGATTGATAAAATTCTAAAACAAACCCACTTCTTTGCGTTGATTGGAATATATCCTCGAATCTCCAGGTCACTCAAGTGAGAGATGCTCTTTATTTCATCTCATTATCAACACACATTGAACTTTAGTCATTTCCTATGTGAAATTACATTTTTTGTGCACCAATGCCCACAAGGACCTATAGTGATATTTCTCCTAATTACCTTGCATGTTGTAGCTTGGATATAATATGTATATAATATTTTGACATAGTGGTATGATTAGAAAAAAATGATTTAGCCAGGTGGTTCGAGCAAGTGTGAGACTATTGCAAGCCTAAACACATTTCCTCCATCCATCCTCCACCCTTTAGATTGTTATATTTCCTTTCCTCCCCTCCATCCTTGACCCTTTAGATTGTTATATTTCCTTTGCTACAACATTTTTGCAATAACATCATAGGCATGTTCAATTTATTTGGTCTATCTTTGCACCATTAGGGGAAATTCCTAATTTACTTTCTGACACATTATAAGTACATGTTTGCAAATGTAATGCATTACTATCTTATGTTTATAAAATTTATTTTCGAAATACTTTTGACCAGTAGTTACAGTTTTTCTGCAAAGTTTATTCACAATTGTTAGGATTGCTCCTACATATGTTATTAACTAATTTTAACTAACTTCAACACATTTGGTTCTTTCTTTCCTTTTTACCTAATTTTTTTGGTTTACATATACTTATTCTATTTATTTATTTATTTTCTAAATTTAATTTTGTTTAAATATTATTTTATAATATAAATTTTATATATTTAATAATAATAATATAATGAGCAGTTTCGTAAAGTTTATTTAAACATAATAATAATAATAATAGAATAAGTTGTTAGGGGAAAACTTACTAGGAAATCCCATCAAAATATAAAGTGAATGTGACTTAAAGGTCTCGTATTTAAATCCTTGGACCTAGAAAATTATGGTAGTAGCATTTGGGATCAACCCATGTCATATAAGTATGAGAAAACCTATCATATAGGTTCAAGAAAGAAATATACAGTGATATATATATATATATATATATATATATATATATATATATAGTTACAATGATGATGATGATGGTTACCGTTTGCTAAGACCATTGCGGTCTATCGAACCTTAAGAGAGGGGAAAGAATCTAACTTTGATTCTTTAAAATATTGTTTATATGGTCAAAGAGAAGGGAAATAAATGCTCGAAGATCGCTATAGGTGGGTTAGCTTAATAAGTCGAGAAGATTGGAAGTGTGAAAGATGGTAGGGAAATGAGAGCAAATGTGAGTAAGAGTTGAGAAGTCTAAAAGGAAGTGCTTTTGATCTTCCACCTACTTAGAATCATAGATCTGACAGATTCTATCGTTCTAAGGGACCTTGGGAATAGACCACTACCCGGTCTCACTCCAAATCTCATGGGAATTAGTTCTTATCTTAACGATGTTCATTTTTTTCTTACTGATGGACAACATAGAGAGATAAGTCTAATTATCAAGGGTGGGATTGATCACTTCCTTATAGTATCTTAACTTTCTTTTACCCTCCAGCTCCTGATCCTGCCATAGTTTGTCCTTGAACTTGGAGGTAATATTATTTTTATATTACCTTTGCTTCCCATATTGAGCTCCTCCTTAATTCCCCAATGGTTGAGCCAGGACTGAGCATCCTTATGCCACCCACGCTTGAGGTGAAGGTGAGGGTTTCAACTATAGTTAGAAGCAATTTTAGGGAGCCTTTTTTATTCCATGTTGTCAAGCTTCTTCTTATACATCATATATCTAATAGTCGTACTTTCAATGGGGTACAAACTAGATTTGATCAAGAGGATAAGATAGGGAGTATTTCCCTTGATTTTAAGGTTGTAGGATATGAATTTATTTTGAATCATCTCAATATTCCTCCATGACTCTCTGGATATACTTCAACCCAAAACTTCACATTTTTCTAAGACAACAGGGCTGACAAGGGTCTCAAAGAGGAACCTCTTTTTACTCCAAATGTAAAGATCAATTGACTTACAATTGTTTTAAAGCTCATAATAATCTTTCCAGCTCCCAATAATCCTTTTCTCGATGCTATAATTCTAGTTGAGATGATGAGGGAAGTCAATGCCCAAATAATTATAAGAAGAAACCTGTTCTAAGCATTATTTATTATACATGAAACTATCATGGGTGATATTTTTGGATTTAATGATCATGAATTTAATCTTGTCGACATTAACTCTCATACTCATCTTGGAGCAGTAGTCATGAAGAATATAGAGTTGCTTCTTAAGGTCATCATGGCCTTTTTCAAGAAGAACGATATCATCGGCATAGTGGAGAAGAGTAATGAGAACACCAGCAAGCTCAATTCCCTTGCACCCCATAGATTCCAGATACTCCTCTAACTTAACGATGTATATGCCAAAAAGGGTAGGGGATAGGGGGACACCCTTGCTTAACTCCAATATTTCATTTAATGTCCTTATACCACCCCTCATTGGTCTTAAGGTTGGAAGTGATGGTATCGTAAAGATGGATCACAGCAATCCTCAGCTCTAGAGGGACCATGATCTCTTTAAGTCTCTCTCAAATTTTATCTCGATGGACAGTTTTGAAATATTTTCTAAAGTCCACTAAGCAATAGAAGAGATCATCTTTATTATTGCAAAACTCCTCACTATTGTAGGGAAAACCCAACACTCCCCCATTTTTTACTTTTTTACTTGGAATAATGGGGACCCTTTCTATTAATTTTTGGGTAAGCACCTTTTATAATTTTCATTAAGTTAATCATCTTGAACTTTTTGTCATTTTTTCATTTTTATCAGATTTATATTTTCATTGCTTCATTAAATCCAATTTTTCACAAGCTTTCCAACAATACTTTTTCACTTCATTTGGTCAGTCGGTTTGTAAATGGCACTCCTTCGAAGTTTGATCATTTTATTTCTTTGGTTAAAAAATGTATAAAGTGTATGATATTTCAATTTTTCCCAATTAAAATAGTCTTCATTGTAAATATTAATTTTTAATTAATTTTTACTAATTTTTTCATTTTTCAATAACGGTCTTACAAAATGACTCAGCTAAATTTTTACAATAGATGAAAATACGTTTCGGAATAGCTGTAATTTACTCCAACTTGTTATTTGAAAAGAAATTGCCAAACCCAAAACCCCAAAATTGCAAAATAGTTGTAGTCTAGATTGTACGATGGTTAATCCCACGTGGACCCCACTTCTCACCACATCCTCTCTTCCAAAAATCCCGAAATAAAAGTGCGATTGCAAAATTGCAATATCGCAATTTAGCTAAACACCTCAAGCTCATCCCTCACTCCAATTTGCAATATGCCATTTTTATTTTGGAAAATATGCGAAGGGTTAAAAAAGTTTAATATAAGGTTTGGCAAACTTCCTTATACCTCCCGGCTAGCTCGCCTTACCTCACCCTCACATCATTTCCCTTATCCCTCCATGCCTTCCACCTTATCCCTCCACCTCGTCTCTTACACCTCACTCACCCTCCACTCCTTATCTCTCCATTCCTTCCTCACCCTTACCACTCCATACTCTCCACTCTACTCCTCCTCTCCCTCATGTGGTTTGTATGATGTTATATATGTTTTGAATTATTAATTAAAATATAGTATATTATATAATATTATAATTAATATTATATTTTTATTAAAATATTTTTATTATAATTTAAACTATAATATTAATATAATATTTTAATTAATCAATAAACCAATTTTTAAATTAGTTTAATTTTGTTTACAATTAATTTATTTCTAATTAAGATTAAAAATATAATTAGTATTAATTAATTAAAAACTATAATCTATTTTAGGATTAGAATTTAATTAAAAAATTCTGATTTTTAGCCCAAGTAACAGAAATTCCAAAATTCTAGAAATTTTAACATACTAACTTTGGAAGTTCATAAATGAAGTTTTAATTGGCCAAATGATGCCCGGGATGATTCATTGGATAGATAAAGTCATGGAGATTATTCGTGAAGTAGTTTCATTTCTATATTTGATCATTTATTGGGTCAAAAATTAGGCAAAAGATCAAACTCTGAATTTTTAAAACAAAATCAATTTTCTGAATTTTATTTTCTACATTCTCATTTGTCCAAGCCTTTTCTAAGTGCAAATATATTCGTCAATAATAACTTTGGCCAATTAAATCCTCACAGGCATCAATAGAAAGCTCAAATTTCTGTCAATTAGATTTATTTTAAATCTAGATTTGGCATTTTGATTTTATTTTTTCATTCTAATTTTGTTTTGATTTATTTTTTGCAGAAAAACAGTTGAAGAGATGAGGAGAAAAGGATCTCAAATGATGAAAATGTTCCAGCAATTTAAGAATGAAATTTTAAGCAAATAAAAATTGATTGAGTAGATTTCTTCTTCACCAAACTTTCTTGTTAAAAATTCCTTTGTAAATATTATAAATAGCAGACTGTAGAATGTCATAGGGGCTCCTCTTCTCTACAATTCAGGGATTCTTGAAAACACTATTGTATAGAGGATTTAGGGTTGTAGGATAGAGGAGAGAAAACTTAGATTTGAGGATTATTGAGGATTTTTATTTTTCATTCTGAATTATGTATGGAGAACAGAGTTTGTACTTCTACAACTCTTGTTTTAAAAAAAAAAATCAAGCTCTGTAAAGGACTATTGGAGATCGGAGTTAGAGAAATGGTTTCAGTAAATTGGTATTTATAATACTATTACTACAACTCTTGTTTTAAAATCAGAAATTAAAGCTCTATAAAGGACTACTGGAGATCGGAGTTAGAGAAATGGTTTCAGTAAATTGGTATTTATAATACTATTACTACAACTCTTGTTTTAAAAGCGGAAATTCAAGCTCTGTAAAGGACTATTGGAGATTGGAGTTAGAGAAATGGTTTCAGTAAACCGGTATTTATAACACTATTGTTTTAAATACTAGTTTTATTTTATGATAGCAATAATTTCTCATATTATTCATACTTGTGCACTATTGTCGATATGAGTAATTATTTTCAAGTATATGTTATTAATTATCTCGGCTCTTATGGGTTGAATTTTGATTTCTGAGTAACTATTTACTCAAAAATTTGTCTTTAAATACTAAATTAACAATCAATATCATTTTTGTGAACTATTTCCTAAATGTTGTTAGTTGATTATCTTAGTTAATAGGTCTACGAATGGGATGTGTTTCGATATGTATAATGTCATTTAATTGAACTATTTCATTAATTTGATTTTTATTGTAAGCCGAACATATTTAAATCTTGATCATTTAAATATCTTGCTCTCGGTTGGGTTAGATCTATATCTGCATAATTGAAATTGGATTAGGATAAATTTCCTTTTGCTTGCATCTTAGAATAATTTTTCATTTAGATTTTATTCTACATTCCTAGAAGTCCTCTTCCCAGAGAGGCAAGACTTTAGTTGTGGTTTGGCTGAGCCCCAAATTAGCTTAAGGATCACTCTCTTACCTAATCAAAAAGAGAAATGATCTGATCTCTCTTTCCCATAGGTAGACAAAAGTTATATTTTAAGCCATTGGATATTGAGAGAAGGTAATTGGACCTAGTTAAACCAATTGGAGCCACCATTCCAAACGAAAAACGAGTTGTTTTAAGGTCTAGACCGGGTGGTCATACCCCATGTTGTTGTAGCGAATTTCGAGGCTTCAACATTTTGGCCCTAGAAGGAGGGACTCAGACTTGTTTTCCATCTTTTTATTCTAAGATTTTATTTTTATTACAATGGCTCCTCTAAAAATTCCATTTTAGAGTTGTATTTCTGGACGTGCATCTTTCAATACTTCTGCATTTAATCATGCTTTACAATTCTTTAAAAAAATCAAATTCTGATTTTCAAGAAATTGATGAAGGTATTTTATGCAGGATTTTTACTCTTACATTCTTGGCAAAAGCCAGAAGCTGGTGTCAATCACTTCCAGTTGTATCAATTCACAGTTGGGAACAATTTATTACAATTTTCCTTTGTAAATTTGATGGTTATGACTACGAACAAGTATGTAACAAATTTGAAGATCTATGAAGGTTTGAAAGTGAATCTTTAATCGATTTTACCATTAGATTTCATTTAAATTTTTTAAAATTTAAAATTAAAGACAAACCTTCGAAAGATGAATTATTAGATTGGTTTGAACATATTTTCTCTCTTCCTTCCATTCATAATCTATGTGAAATTATTTCAAACTTGGCTAAATCTCCTTCTAATTTCATTTTCATAATTGATAATTTGAGTATGGAGGTACAAATGAATAATGATGAAGTGGCCTCTATTTTGTATGATCAATACCTTCATTTAGTGCACACTTCCTACAATATTGATAATGATCAAGGTGCACCTTCACATGTTAATGAATCTCAATTACAAAGCTTAGAAAATTTCACTAATCAATTGCAAGAACATATTAGAAACACTCTTGAGGAAGATGTTTCTTGGAAATATGAAAATTAGTATGCATTAGAATCAGAAAATCAGAGCATAATCCGGCAAGCACCAGCAGCGATTAAAATTTCCAATAATACGCAATATGTTGTACAGATTTATGAATTCTTTTATGACGAGCAAATGCCAAATTCAGGACAGCAAAGAAAAATTCTTCAAAAATTCACAATTAGCCAAGTAAATGATCTTAAATCTAAAATTTTCAATGAAGAAAATGCACAAGAGTTCTCAAATAGAGACATTTTCAAACTCATTGTTTCAGATTCATATTTTTCCCTTTATCCTGATAATTTTTCTAATAGCAATTTATCCTCTCAACACTTTAAAGATATTTCAGAAAATAGAGAGGCTGATCTAAATGAATTGCCGATTATTTTTATCAAGATAGAGAATTAATTATTTAACATTCTTATGGAATTAATGAACATAATTGAGCTCAATATTCCTTCTTCTTTTGATACATTGAATGAGATCAAAGGGAATTCTAATGAATGTCTTGAAGTCATTTATGATAGTTACTTTGACATTGAGAATATTGATTTATCGTCTTCACAACTAAATCCTCATGATCAAAGGTGAATCACATGTGAAAATGAAGAACAATCAAATTCATAAATTGTTTCAAATAGTTCTCATTTTCAAACAATTAATCATACTCATGATTTCAGCATTCAAAAAACCATTCCAATCTATGATTTATATGATGATCAAGCTCACATTCTTATTCTTAGTCATATCCCTCTTTCTAATTCACAAGTGGGTATCAACAATCATTATAATTGCATTATTCTACCAAATTCTTGTGAAGAGGAAATTTCTTTAAGTCAGTCTCAATTATGGTGTATCAATAATTGTAATATTAGTGTAAACTATGATCCAATTTTGTTCTTATTCCGCCATTTATTTTTAACTTCAAACTTATTTTATAAATTTAGTCTTAGATTTTTAGATACTTTATGCCAAATTGAGAAACTAAATTTTGAACACACAATTGATGCATTACTTCAATGGAAAAATGAAGATTCAAATTATAATTGTGAACATCAAGAGTTGTTAAACTTCCAACTTCAATTGGTGTTCATTCCTTATCAATTACTTCTTACTTCTCGAGATCAGTGCCAACAAGAGAGTAAATTTTCACAATATGACCAGCAATCTAATTCAATTAATAATCTTCTCTTGGATCTATCCAACTTCCATCTATTTTTCATTAGTCCATTTTAACAACATTTGGAAAGTTTTCTTTGATGGAAGATTGTTAATAATTTAACAATTGTACATAACACTAAAAAACTCATACATGTCATTTTTCTGAAATATCATTTCTACAACCTGGCCTATCATCTTCGCTTTTAAACTCTCACACTCAATAATGGAAATCCATCCAGATTTCTATGATCCAGTTGAAATTAAGTTGGAAAGGGAATTTCAAGAGAAGGTGATTGTCAATAAGTTGCTAACAATAAATGTACATATTGCTTTTAAATTTAGTTTTCTTAGTTTAATTATATTTGCATTTTTGTTACTAATGTTTGATATCTACATACATGCAAGAATTAAAATGCTTGCATAGTTACATTAAAAGTATGAATATACCTAGTCATGTTTCCTCATTAAGTTAGAAATATGAATAGATTAATTTTATTTTATGTTTGCATTTATTTCATTATTTCATATTTTCAATAAAGAAAGTAATGAATACAATTTCTTTTGGGCGTCCCCTTTCAATTATGGAAATGAAACATAGAGAATTTTGGTAACTCTCTAATAATCATATCATACATATTTGTGAACTCCGTAATTGTCTTGTTATTTAAAAAAAATATTACATTAATCATACATGAAGAAATTCCAAGAAATTTCTACAACTTGACAATTATTTTATTCACAAATATTCATAAAAAAATATTGTTTTCACCACTACTTTCTTCCGATACAAATTTGAAGTGGATGCAATATAGAAACTCATTACTTAGCATTTTTAGTCCAAATAAGTAGGTGATGTTGAACATATGCAAGTTTTAAGAAAAATTGGGAGAACTTTAAGCTTCATGAGGCAAAATTTACAGTCAATTTTCTTTCAGATCTTCATTGACTTGATTATGAAGACTTAATATAAGAAACCAGCCAAATATTTTCAAATCCGCAACATGTTCAGGGAAGTATTTATGATTTCGTCTAAATTTGAGGATTATCTAATTTTACTTATATTCATTGAAATCCTGATAAGTCTTAATAAATTTTCGGAGGAATCATATTAGATCATTATATTTCACAACTCTCTTCATAAGAAAGTTCTGATAAAATTACTTTCCGATCAAATATTCTGATAGTTAATTAAATTATTAAAGGGTTATTTATTTTAAAATAAATTTTAAAATAATCGCTTTCTTTTTTAATTGAATACTTTAAAGGAATTGTCAGCCCCACATATATATCACAACATTTTATTGGAGGCGGCTCTTACCATTTCCCATAACAAACCTCCGATGAAAGTCCTCTGATATTCCTTCTCGCTCATTCTATGATAAAATGACTTTACTAAAAATTGTGATAACTACATAAGCCCAAACCCGATACGCCATTTAAACTCAGTTATGAAAGATATCGCGTCCATTGATAAATCGCAAGTTTCGTATGGGCATATGTTTAAAGGTTTTAATGTTTCAGATCCAATATGAAATTAAATCCATATAATAAAACAATCAGGTTCATGCTTCATCGCAAATCAGTGTATCAATATTGTTACATCCTGTGCTCAAATATGTCGATCTCCAATCTCTTATAAAGTCCAAAACTGGTCCCACCAATGTGCCACATTTTTTGTCGCATTTCCACTATCGGTAGAATACTATCAGTGTTTCATTTCATTTATAGTTATGATATGACTATTATCCGATATTGCAATCACTCCAACATAGTTTCTCATCGCACATGCTCATATTGCAACTTTGGCACCGCAATAATTATGTCGCATCGCAAAAGTTAAATAAAGATTTTTCCTAACATATTCCAATGTGATAGACATCGATATATGTCTCTCCACCATTGTCTTTTAATTTTTATAGAAAACACTCAATCGCATTTCGGCAAAGGTGGATGTCACAGTTTTTAAAGTTACGCATGGTAAAGAATCTCACAATGTGAAATATTAGACAAGGCACTGACCTATATGATGATTAATTCATATTTTTTATTCTCTTTTATTTTGAATTTCGTTCTATAATTATCATATAAAGATTCAAATTCTAGTCATATATTGTTACATGATTCGGGATTTTGAATCAACTTCAGTATTTTGGGGCTAATATAAATTAAGAATGGAAGAAACAAAGAGAACATTCATCATTGAAATTCATAAAGAAGCATATATTCATCCTCATTTCTGATAGATTTAATTTATATTTTTTTCCTTGAACATGAAACGTTTCTTTCTTTTAGTTTATTGTTTGTTTTACTTTAGATTTAATAAATAATGATTTTGGCTCAATAAAACTTCTTCATGCTTTTAATTCTAATTAAAGGAAGAAGTTATCTTTTGTTGGAGAAAATGATACCTTTTAGGTAAGATGAAATGCAATTATCCAATGGTAATTTTTATATGCCCACTTCCATTCATTTTCATTTCTTCACTTTTTGTTTTATTTTTTGTTGATTTTGAAATTTGTTTTTACAGGTCTTCATAAACCTTTCATACTTTTACCAGATCAGTTTTCGAAGTTTGTTTTCATTTTACTCTTTAAGATTCTTGAGATAAGCAGTAATGATCCTCATTGAATCAACTAGACTGGGGAGTTTCTAAACCTCTAGTCTGTTTCTTTAAGCATTACTTTCATTAGAAAATAGTTAAGATGCTTTTTGCAGGATTTTTCTTCGGAAGAAGGAAAATTTGCAACAGGCAGAAACTTCTCATTCAGTGTATTATCTATCATCACTGTTATTCACCCTCTAAATTTTGAGAGCCTCATTTCTTATAACTCTACAAGATAAAAAAATGTAAATCTCAACACAGGAATGAACGTACATATGCTTATTTTCTTTTATAATCATTTGTTGAGAAATTTATATAAGCAACCTTGTTGGAGTTTATCTTTTTAATTTTATTTTTCTTTTAGTTTTTACTTTCTTCATTTTTATTTTCATTCAATGATTTATTTTCTTAATTTAGTTTAGTAATTACTTTTATTTTGCTTTCAATTTTGATTTAATTTTGGTGAATTTTCCACGATTTATGTAAAAGGTCTTTTTCTTACCTTACAGTTGTTGACATACATGGGAAATTTTTTACTCTATCCATTTAAGTGACTTTCATT
This sequence comes from Pinus albicaulis, assembly GCA_034641835.2. Classification (NCBI taxonomy): domain Eukaryota; kingdom Viridiplantae; phylum Streptophyta; class Pinopsida; order Pinales; family Pinaceae; genus Pinus; species Pinus albicaulis. The sequence continues at coordinate 737,284,892 of CM076582.1, forward strand.
TATCATTAAAGGCATATCTTTATGGAACCATAAATTCATCTTCCATTAAATATTTTTCATGGAGAAACACACATCATTTCTAAGTGATTGAGTTTATTTTTTCAAGGAAATAACTGATTTGAGTTTAATACAATGAATCCCTCCCACCCCTCCACATAAAAATCTCTGATTGATAGATGCAGGGAAATAATTTGGACTCAACATTATGAAAGTACTATGTCCATTAAACATAAATATCTATTACCATCCCACCTCTTTTCACTCAAATACATCACAAACTAAAAGTTTGCAAATGTGCTTATCAAAAGGGTGATCAAAAGAGGAAGCATGGGAAATAAAGGTAAACCCAACAGGGCTATAGATGTTTGTTAGTAGCGGGACTAGGCTTGTATGGAATAAAAGACAACTTCGTCAGAGTACTGTTCAGGCTCGTTGGCTGCGAAGCGATGTCAGAGACAATGCTAAAATGGATATATGTTTTATCCAAAATTCCTATCTCTACCTTCTTCTATTTTTCACATGGGGAAAGTTTTAAAAAAAAAATTCTCAAATTTTGATTCATCACTTTTCCTCGAGTCTATTTTAAGTACTTATATTTACAAACTCATATTGTTTAATCTATTTATGTGGGATTTTATGATTTCCATTATTTTCAGCATTTGGGTAAATTTAAAATTCGTTATCTTTAATCAAAGATAATTGGTCTTCTCCCATGTGTTGCCATTGTTGTAGGGAAAACCCAACACCCCCCCATTTTTGAATTTTTTACTTCGAATAATGGGGACCCTTTCAATTAATTTTTGGCTAAGCACCTTTCATAATTTTCATTAAGTTAATCATCTTGCAATTTTTTCCATTTTTTCATTTTTATCGGATTTATATATTGATTGCTTCATTGAATCCAATTTTTCACAAGCTTTCCTACGATACTTGTTTCACTTCATTTGGTCAACTAATTTATAAATCACACTCTGTTGAAGTTTGATCATTTTCTCACTTGGGTTAAAAAATGTATAAAGTGTATGATATTTCAAATTTTCCCAGTTAAAATAGTATTCATTGTAAATAATAATTTTTAGTTAATTTTTACTAATTTTTTCATTTTTCACTAACTTCCTACAAAATGGCCCAGCGAAATTGTACAATAAATGAAAATACGTTTCAGGATATTGGTAATTTACTCCAACTTGTTATTTTAAAACAAATTTCCAAACCCCAAACCCCAAAATTGCAAAATAGTTGTAGTCTAAATTGTAGGATGATTAATCCCACGTGGGCCCCACTTCTCACCACATCCTCTCTTCCAAAAATCTCGAAATAAAAGTGCGATTGAGAAATTTCGATATCGCATATCGCAATTTATATAAACACCTCAAACTCTTCCCCCACTCTGATTTGTGATATGCAATTTTTATTTTGGAAAACATGCAAAGGTTTAAAAAAAATTAATATAAGATTTGGTTGACTTCCTTATACCTCTTGACTCACTCAATTTACCTCACCCTCACATCATTTCCCTTATCCCTCCATGCCTTCCACATTATCCCTCCACCTAATCTCTTACACCTCACTCACTCTCCACTCCTTATGTCTCCATTTCTTCCTCACCATTACCACTCCATACTATCCACTCCACTCCTCCTCTCCCTCACGTGGTTTGTATAAAGTTATATATATTTTGAATTATTAATTAAAATATATTATATTATACAATATTATAATTAATATCATATTTTTATTGTAATATTTTTATTATAATTTTAATATAATTTTAATTATAATATTAATATAATATTTTAATATTTTAATTAATCAATAAATTAATTTTTTAATTATTTTAATTCTGTACAATTAATTTCTTCTTAATTAATATTAATAATATAATTATAATTAATTAGTATTAACTAATTAAAAAATTGTAATCTAATTTAGGATTAGAATTTAATTAAAAAATTCTGATTTTTAGCTCAAGTAACAGAAATTCCAAAATTATGGAAATTTTAATATACAACCTTTGGAAGTTCATAAATGGAGTTTTACTTGGCCAAATGAGGCTTGGGACGGCTCATTGAATAGATAAAATCATGAATATTATGCTTGAGGTGGTTTAATTTCCATATTTGATCATTTATTGGGTAAAAAATAGGCAGAAGATCAAGCTCCGAATTTTTAAAACAAAATCAATTTTCTGAGTTTTATTTTCTACATTATCATTTTCCCAAGCATTTTCTAAATTCAGATCTATTCTTCGATAATATACTTGGCCAATTAAATCCTCACAAGCATCAATAGAAAGCCCAAATTTCCTTTTCAATTATTTATTTAATTGAATTCAATTAGATTTATTTTAAATCCATATTTGGCATTTTGATTTTATTTTTTGCATTTTAATTTTGTTTTGATTTATCTTTTGCAGAAAAACAGTTGAAGAGATGAGGAAAAAAGGATCTCAATCAATGAGAATGTTCGAGCAATTAAAGAATGAAATTTTGAGCAAATAAAAATTGATTGAGCAGATTTCTTCTTCAACAAACTTTCTTGTTAGGAATTCCTTTGTAAATATTATAAATAGCATATTGTAGAATGTAATAAGGGCTCGTCTTCTCTGCAATTCAAGGATTCCTGAAAGCATTATTGTATGGAGGATTTAGGGTTGTAGGATAGAGGAGAGAAAACTTAGATCTGAGGACTATTGAGGATTTTTCTTTTGCATTCTGAATTATGTATGGAGAACGGAGTTTGTACTTCTACAACTCTTGTTTTAAAAGTAGAAATTCAGGCTTTGTAAAGGACTATTGGAGACCGGAGTTAGAGAAATGGTTTCAATAAATTGGTATTTATAATACTATTATTTTAAATACTGGTTTTATTTTATGATAGCAATAATGTCTCATTTTATTCATACTTGTGCATTATTGTCGATATGAGTAATTGGTTCCAATTATATGTTATTAATTATCTCTACTTTTATGGGTTGAATTCTGATTTCTGAGTAACTATTTACTCAGAAATATGTCTTTAAATACTAAATTAACAATCAATATCATTTTTGTGAACTATTTCATAAATATTGTTGGTTGATTGTCTTATTTAATATGTGTCCTAATAGGATGTGTTTCGGTGTTTATAATGTCATTTAATTGAACTATTTCGTTAATTTGATATTTATTATAATCCAAACATGAATCTCGATCATTTAAATATCTTGCTCTCGGTTGGGTTAGATCTATATCTTCCTAATTGAAATATGATTGGGATAAATTTCCTTTTTCTTGTATCTTAGAATAATTTTTCATTTAGATTTAATTCTACATTCCTAGAAGTCCTCTTCCCAAAGAAGAAGGACTTTATTTGTGGTTTGGATGAGCACCAAATTATCTTAAGGATCACTCTATTGCCTGATCAGCAAGAGAAATGATCTGATCTCTCTTTCCCATAGGAAGACAAAATTTATATATTTTAAGTCATTGGAGATTGAAAGAAGGTAATTGGACCTAGTTAAACCAATCAGAGCCACCATTCCAAACAGAAAAGGAGCTGCTTTAAGGTCTAGACTGGATGGTCATCGCCCATGTTTTTGCAGTGAATTTCGAGGCTTCAACACTCTGTAATGATTCTAAGAGTGACTAGATGATCAATAGTTGAGTGATGTCTACTAAAACCATCTTTCCTTTAAGCTCTTTTTCCCTAGCTTTCAAGCCAAAGGCTAATTTTCTTCTCTAACATGAGCCCATAAAGCTTGGCCAGGATATGCTTAACCATAATGGTCTTGTAGTTAGAAAGGACACTCTTGTCCCCATTTTTAAATGTAGGTACAATAAGGCTTTGTATCCAAAGCCGAGGGAAGCCATGTGCTACAACCAAATTGAGAAGCATGTGGAGATAAGGAATGAGGATAGATCTTCCCACTTTAAGGATATCATATTTGTATCCTTCAATATATTTTTCTTTCCCATTAGTGAGCTTATTAATACCAGACTCAATGTCATCAACAGAGAATACCTCCTCCTTAATTGCAGTGATTAAGGTGGTGCCCATACTGTCCAGAGAGTCATACTACTTCTTAATATAGTTGTCACAGTTTTCTAAGGGTATAGAATGGTTATCTTTTGGTTTACGGACAAGAGAATTCTGCCAAAAATTTTTGGGCGCGAATTTAGAAAGGTGGAGAAGATAATATTTTCTTTTATTAATATATAATATTTTTTTCCTCTTGATGATATTCTTGTATATATTTATATTCTACAACTTAATGATTTCATTATGAGCATCTCTGACCGCTTTCCTGGCCATTTCACAATCTTTTTCATACCATGGATTGAAAGTTCTATTAGACTGCTTAAACGAAATCTCATTAGAAAACTTGCTAATGGTGTTGGAAAGGATAGTAGTGAAATGGTAGTAAATTTGATCAATGTTATTATTATAATTAATGGGGCATAAATCACTCTGTAAATCCCTTAGGAAGAGGTTGGTTTTACTTCTATCAAAGCGAATGTGTCTTTTTATTTCATTGGTCTCCTGCATGTGGGTGGTATGCATAGCAAAATTAAGGGTTAGAGACAGAGGCTTGTGATCAGATTTAGGCTCGAATCCATTAATAAGCTTAGGTTTTGTAATATGTTTGAGGACGTGGATGCCAGAAATTGCGTAATCCATGACAGTACTACCCAACGCATGGAAACATATTATCTGACTGGAGAGGGGCCACTTGTTAATACCCTTACAAATAATGAGGTCTTGGGAACTGCAAAGTTTGAGGATCTCGGTGCCAAATAAGTTCTCAATAATGTCTTCATATTTTCTCTTGAATTTATTAGCTATGTTATTATCTTCATCAAGCCACAAGGGGTCGGGATTAGAGTTGTTTCTTAATGTAATGGCTTGGTTAGAAGAAGTTCTAGCATTAAAGTCTCCCAGTAAAAGGATATTACCATCATTTCTTAGGTTGAAGATGTCTTTTTCTAAATAATTGAAAGGAAATTTCTTATCCAGGTTGTTCTTATTATAGGATGTAGAGTTGATGGGAGAGAAATAGGAAATTGTAAGAAATATCCTATTGGTGGTAGAATCAAAGATTTTGATCCAAATATATTGATTGAAGGGGTCAATTTTATGTAGTCAGATGTGAGAGGAAAATTTTTTCCTTATATAGTAGGTTATACCACCAAAACCCCTCCAAGAGGATTTATTATTCCAACGAGACCAAAGAGTGAAACCATCGAGGTGAGGGGCCCTAGATTCATCATGTTCCCATGTTTCAACTAAGAGAATAAGGTCAATATTGCTCAGGATCCAACTTAACATAGGACCTTTACACCATGGAAAGCCATGACAATTCCAGAAGAGGATCTGGAGTGATGCAAATCCCTATTTATAACTAGTGCTCAAGACTCTATCTCTAATAATAGCTTTCCTATTCCTAATGATCTCCCAATTTCCGGCCTTTCTTGCATCTTTGACCTTTTGGACTTCTTTCCTAAGTTTAGCTTGGTCTTCTAGAATGAGATCTTCATTTATGAAGATTCATGTTCCTTTTAGGCTTGGCGATTTCCTGAGTATATCCAATTTATGTTCATGATAACTAACCTTGACAAAGATGAGTCTGTGTTTATGCTCAAGTATATTTCCGACCCTTATTTCTTCTGTGAGATAGGTTGTTTCAATTTGAGATTTTGTTTTTAATTGATATTTAACCATTTCTAATGTGTTTTCATTGTTTTGTTCTTCTATACCTGCCATATAATATTTAAGGCGTGTTTGTGGTGTTCATGGTCGAGAACAATTAATTTGTTAATTTCCTCTTTGATGGGTTTAATATCTAAGTTATTTTATGTGTTATTTAGGGCTGATTTATTATGTAGATGTTCTTTTAGATTTTTACTCTCATTTTTCAAGGTCTCATTTTCTTCCACCATTTTTTGTTTACTATGTTCTATATCTTGAATTTTACCTTTCATTTCTTGGAGTTTAATTTCGAGTGTGGTTATTTTATTTTATAATGATCGTTTGGTTGTTATCAAGCATTGTCGTTAGTTATAGTTTAAAATGATTTTCTCTTTCTTCTCTTTGTCTTTCTAAAGACTCAATGTACTCATAGAGACTATCTAATGTAATTTTACTTGGTATGCCTTTGCTAGAGGGGGGCTTATAATATGAGGGGAAGTATTAATAGTGTAATAAAACAAACTTAATAGGAGGTGGGTAAGTGAGAACTTGTGCACCTGCAAAGTAGAACCAATGTGAGGTTGTCAATACACCTTAGAGGCTGAGTCTTTGGTAGATATAAATCTTGCACCTTGTTGCCCTAATTTTTTTCTGTTGAGATTATAGAGAACCTTAAATAATTGAGGAACCAAGCTAGCTTGCACATAACAAATTTGCAGAAAAATCTCTCTAGGATCCACAGAAAAGCTCGAACGCAAGCCACAGAGATCAATGGCGAGATACCACCGCAGACGTATCAATGTCGAGAGTATGTATAAAGAACCATAGAGATATCAATGAGCTATATATCAATGGTTGCAGAGAGTATCAGTTCATGCGAGAATTTCTGTGGAGAGTATATACCAATGGTGAGACTAACCACATAGAGTATATATCACCCTAGATTTCCTTAAATATAACAAAAATTGGGTTGCTTCAGACTAATCAAAAAATTTCAAAGACCTTTTGTTGAGCCCTAAATATGTCCTTTCCTTTCACCAAATTTCACTTCATTCCATTTGTCCTTTAGCAGCTATAAGCTTAAAATATCAATAGGAATGATTAAAATTACTTTAATAATGTATGCAATGACTGACTTACTACACTTTTGTGGTTTTGTTTTCATAGTGATTTTTTATCAGACTTAGCTATAGAATGCAGCCATTATGTAGCTAGTCGCATATTCCGCAGCCATCTTTATGTTCACACAAGTTACAGGTGTCACTTGAGGGAAAAACGCATATGGTTAAATTCCAGAACACTCCTACATCATTCCTTTCCCTCTACGAAGGTTGAGCAAAAATCTGCAAGTGGTTATGCATGTGGAGAAAACCAAAACTAAGAAGTAGACTTCTACAAGGAGAAGGACTCTACAGGTGTCTTCAACAAAATAGGAGTCCTCAACAGGAGTTCTATTTTGACTTTTATTTTAAAATACACCTAGGCCTATTTCTTCTCAATGACAGTTATGTATTTTCTTATAAGAATAACTTGGTGAACCGAGAAACAGTTAGTTAGTTGATGTTTTGTTTTTAGTCCTCAAAGACTGTGATACTCTGTTTCTGAGCGTTCTCCTTTAATGAAAGAATTAAAACTTTAATGCATGATCTGAAGAAGTTTTAAGGATTTAAGGATTTGCGTGCCGATCTAGTGGTAGAGGGCCCCTACTGTCCGAAAGGCTTTGTGCATATTTTCTAGATAAGTGATCTTTAGCTCTGCTTCATTCTTAACTTAGGAAATTTTTTATTTTATTCTCTTTCATCATGCTTATGTCATTTACTTACATCGAATATTACAGTCAATCTTGTTCTCATGAATTGTTCCAATATATCACTAGCACGTGAATGAGATAGAGCTGTGGTACTCTTGAGTTAATTGCATTTTAGTTCAGTCTGGTTCATTACATTTCAGTTCTATTAGTTAATTATATTTCAGTCCTGTTAAATTAGATTTAAAAGACTCTCATTATTTTATAAGCTGCTCTTGTTCTTAATCTCTTCTAACACATCATTATCATATGGACAAGAATTAGTTATATCATTTTGAGTTCTTGACTGTTCTGCAATTTCTGATAATTTTACAAACAACCTTTTTCCAAAGTTATTCCAAGAGATCTCTAACCCTTGAATGAGGCTTAATAGTAACATTTTGAGTTGCAGAATGGGTTAATTCTAGTGTCATAAATTATTTTAGCATAGGGTTCCTTACTATGTTGCAGATAATCTTTTCTCAAAATGTTCCAACAAATTTCTAACAATGGATGAGATTTTCTCTGTGATATTTTAGGTTGTTGTTTACTAAAGATAACCTCATTACATCAAACTTATCCTTTTTTCTTAAATTGTTCCAACATACCTCTAATAAATTGAATTGGACTGAGTTTAATGTTATGAGTTACTTTTCTTGTCAAGCTTTAAAATATGTGGATTAGCATTTTCTGTTCTTAGGTGCCATACATAGTTTAGAGTAGATTTTGCTCTGTTTTAGTGTGATCAATAACTTCTCTTTGCCAATAAATTAGTTCTTTTCCTCTTAGCATAAAAACACAAAATCAAAAACACTAGAAAAACACTAAACACAACGAAGTAGGAAGAATATACCTAGGCACATATAGTGCACTTCACTTCAACAGTTTACTAGCCCTGGTTGACAATTTATGACATCAATTTAGGAACACTAAGTTGAGTAGAAATTTTGGCGCCGTTGCCGAGGAAGTGTAACTAGATAGACTTGTTTCTTACCTCCCAAAAACAATGATATGCGTAGAGAAAGAGACTCAAGGGGTAGATTCATAAGAAGCAGAAGCTTGATTCCTAGAACACCACTTATTCCACCAAGACCAAGAGGCAGCACACTTCCAACTCATCCCATACTTTACTGATCACAGACTTCCAGAAGACTTAAGATCATATATTCCATCAGAAATACCTTCCACTTCATCCACTTCCACAGGAGAATCAACCATGGCAGAAGAAGGGGGAGGAGGAGTCTTTAATGGAGAACATACATTATTTGGAGGAGGTAGAGGTAGAGGCAGAGGAGAAGGAGGTAGAGGTGCAGAAGGAGAAGGAGGTAGAAGTGAAGAAGGAGGCAGAGGGAGAGGTAGAAAGGAAATGGGAAGATCTTTTGGGTTTCCTATAGTAGATGAAGAAACCAATGCAACTATGAAAAACATTTCACCCTCTGTCCTTCCAAAATTTTATGGACTCAAAAGTGAAGATCCTGAAACCTTCCTATTTGAAATTGAAGTCCTATGTAGAACCTATGATTAGTTACAACATGCCCAAAAACTTAAACTATTCCCTTCAACATTGAAGGAAGCAGCATTAAAATGGTTTATGAGTTTGATCAACAGTTCTATTAGGACATGGGAAGACATGAAACATGAATTTCTAGAGAGGTATTTGGATTACTGTATGCCAGTCAACCATAAGGAGGAAGTGTTTAAAATGCTACAAAAAGAGGATGAAAATCTGGAAGATTTGTTGGAAAGGTTTAACTATAACATCAAGAGAACAAAAATGGAAAACTTATACCAAGATACTTTGAAATATCTCTTGTTGAAGAAAATTAGGGATGAATGTCGAGATATCCTTAATATGATGGGAAAAGGGGATATATCTCAGCTTACATTACCTGAAATAGCTGAATTATGTATCAAACTTTCAAGAGGGAAATCTAAAACTGTAAAATGACCAAGAGACCCTGCTCTTGCAAGAGCAAGTAAGTCTGCTTCTGGGACAGTGAGTAGGGAAAAAATAGGAAATATGCTTGATGAATTAAAATCTGATATTTTAGGGAGTCTTAGTGAACAAATAGACACCCTTAAGCTAAAAAACAAGCAGAAATTTGAATCTGATACCTTAGCAATCTTTTGTCCCAAACGTAGAAAGAAGCATGCCTTGAGAGAGTGCCCTCTGGATGCAAAAATAGTAGAGACTTGTGTAATTTGTTCAGAAAAACATGAGACCAAGAGTTTTCCTTCACTTCCTGGTCTTAAAGCTGTCTTTCAAGAAGAAACCCCTACAAATTCCATAGAATCTCTCAATTTTGTCTCTAGGAGGCCTTGGCAAGGACCTCAAACAAAAGGATTCCATGATCAGTTGTATAATAAACCCCCACCAAATTGGAATTCTTGGAAACAACCTTGGCCCCAATTCCAAAATCAATCTCAAACTTGGGCACAAGGAGCACAAAATCCCTATGGAAGATACTCTTAGTACTACCAATATCCACCATATCCAAATTTTCCTCCTCAACAAAATCCTCAAAATCCACAACATCAAAATCCACCACTTCCATTACCATTTCCTCAGAAAAAAAATCAGTTACCTGCCCAACCCATACCAAACCCCAACAACAAAAATCCTCAGAACACATACATGATAGAAGGCCAATAGTTCTCAACCTATTTGATTACTCCTTTAGACCTTAATGATGTTCAACTTAGGTTTGGAAAAATACTTGAAAAGAAGAAACCTTTTGTAATCAGACAAGAGAAAAACAACTCTGAGCAAGATTCTCTACGGGTAAATAAAAGTCTTGAAGAGAACACATCTTTTCAAGACCCAAACATTCAAAAATAAAAACAAAAAGAACCAATAATTTCAACTCCTATATTAGAGCAACCATCAACGTCCACCTCTACACCTCCCTTTCCAGAAAGATTACAAATTGATAGGGGTGTAGAAAAACAAATTATGGTGCCTAATTATGATTTCCTAGATGAGTTAAGGAATGTTTGTATTAAGATCCCATTATTACATGCTATCAAGGAAATTCCAATCTTAGCAAAGACAATAAATGAGTTGAGCATGAAAAAAATAGGAAAAATAATAAAAGAGACAAAGATAATTCAACTGGCAGGAAAAATAGCAGACATCATGATGGGTAAGATTGCTATTCCAAAGTATCTAGACCCAGGAAATCCAGTTGTTAAAATACACATCAATGGAACTGAGATCCAAAACACACTTATTGATTTAGGAGCAGCAATCAATATCATGAGTAGACAAATCATGGATAAACTAAAACTTCCTAATCTTATTTTTACACCAACATTATTACAATTAGCAGACATATCTATGATCAAACCTAATGTGGTAATAGAAGAAATTCCAGTGTCCCTAGATTCTTGGGAGTATCCTATGGATTTTATGATCCTAACTCCTAAGAATAATCTAGGAGGACATCCTATTATACTAGGAAGACCTTGGTTACCTACAACTGATGCTTTCATTAGCTGTAGATCCGGTGATATGTACATCTCTGATGGTAGTTCAACCAAGAAATTCACCTTGTATCCTCCAGCAAAAACAATTACAGAATTAGATGATACTCAATGGATTGAGGATGAAGAATACATACAACCTCTCTTCACAATTTCAGAAATTAGTGAAGATAACCAGATTCTAAATACCTTAGAAAATTTTGAATCCTCTTCGGAATACAAACATGAACAATTTCAAGAAGAATCCAACATTGAGTTTTTATCATCAAGACAGATGTCTCTTTACTCTATGGATAAGTTTGGCAGCTCTACAATTGAGATATTTCTAGGTAAAACTTTAAACATAAACAAGAACCTAGAGAAATCTCAACAAGAAAAGCTAGTCAAGATATTACAGAGACATTCTTCTGCATATGCATGGGAGTACACTGATATGAAAGGAATAAGCCCTAAGACTTGCACTCATCACATCTACATAGAGGAAATTGTAAGCCAATCAGACAACCTCAGAGACGGATGAATCCAAACCTTAGGGAGATTGTAAAAGAAGAATTGCAGAAATTGTTAAATGTTAACTTTATCTATCCCATTTCAGATAGTCAGTGGGTTTCTCCTTTGGTAATTGTGCCAAAGAAAAATGTTAAATGGAGGGTATGTATTGACTACCGGGAATTAAACAAAGCTACTCTTAAATATCATTTCCCCTACCTTTCATAGATCAGGTGTTAGATACATTAGCTGGCAAAAATTACTTCTCATTTTTAGATGGATTTAGCGGTTACAATCAAATTCAAGTAGCACTTGAAGATCAAGACAAAACCACATTTACTTGTCCGTGGGGTACCTATGCTTACCGAGTATTGCCATTTGGACTATGCAATGTACCTGCAACATTTCAAAGGGCAGTACTAGGAATCTTTTCAAATCTAATACATGATTTTGTAGAGATATATATGGATGATTTCATAGTTTATGGAAACACATTTGAAGAAGCCTTAGCAAACTTGGAAAAAATTTTAAAAACATGTAAAGAAGCAAATCTTTCACTAAGTCATGAGAAGTGTTTTATGATGTTTACTGAAGCAATTGTTTTGGGGCATCACATTTCAGGGGATGGGATTAGAGTTGATGAGTCAAAAGTTGAAGTCATCTCTAACTTATCTGTTCCAAGTTGTCAAAAAGATGTTAGGATTTTTCTAGGATTTACAAGATATTATCGAAGGTTTATAGAAAACTTCACCAAGATAACATCTCCACTTTTCAAATTACTTACCAAGGACTATGAATTCAAGTGGAATCCTGATTGTCAGTTAGCCTTTGAGACCTTGAAAACAAAAATCTCAGAAGCACCTATTTTAAGGGGACCTAACTAGAAATTACCTTTTCATATTTCAATAGATGCCTCAGATACAACTTTAGGAGCAGTATTGGGAAAAAAAGACCTGATTCCTTATGCCATCTACTATACAAGTAAAAATTTGACTCCTTCAGATTTAAATTATACTATAACTAAAAAATATTTCTTAGCTGTTGTTCATGCCATAAATAAATTCAGACACTATATAACAGGCTATGAAACTTTTGTTCACACAGATCACTCTGCAATTAAATATCTAATGAACAAATCAATTACTAATGGCAGATTCATAAGATGGTTATTGCTTTTACAAGAATTCAAAATCACCATTCTAGATAGGCCTAGGAAACAAAATATAGTAGTTGATTTCTTATCTAGACTCCAAAACATTAAAGACAATACTCCAGTTGAATATCAATTCCCTGATGAATATCTTTTTGCAATTTCTACTCAAACTCCTTGGTTTGCTGACATTGCTAATTATTTAGTTTCAGGAAAATTTCCTTCAATAATGAATGCAAGAGACAAAATAAAGATCATTTATGACAGTGAAAAATATTCATGGGTTGCTAATGAGTTATACAAAACAGGTCCAGACTTTATCATTAGGAGATGTGTTCGAGAAGATGAGATGCCTGAGATCCTCAAGGCATGTCATGACGAGCCTTGTGGTGGACACTTTGCTGATAAAATGACAACTTATAAGATCCTTCATTTAGGATACTATTGGCCATCCCTTTTTAAAGATTCTAAAGAGTATGTGAAAAGGTGTGACAACTGCCAAAGGGTAGGGAAACCTTCTCCTTCAGGTGAGATGCCATTGCAGCCTCAGGTACATATTGAACCTTTTGAGCAATGGGCTTTAGATTTTGTAGGACCTATTAGTTCTCCATCAAGACAAAAGAAATATATATTATTTTTCACTGATTATGTTACCAAATGGGTAGAGGCCAAGCCATTACTTTCTGCTACTGAAGCATCTGTAGTTAATTTTATTTTTGAGGATATTTTTACTCGTTTTGGTGTCCCAAGAGAAATTTTTACAGATCAAGGAGCTCAATTCACATCAAGGCTAGTGGAACAAATGGTGGAGAGGTACAAAATCAGACACAGAAAATCTACTCCTTATCATCCACAAGAAAATGGTCAAGTGGAATCTACTAATAAGGTCATTGAAGGGATCCTAACAAAGACTATTCATTTACATAGAAGAGATTGGGCAGACAGGCTTCCTGAAGCCTTGTGGGCCTATAGAACTACATGGAGAAGCACAACAGGTTATACCCCTTATGAACTTATTTATGGAAAACAAGTCTTGTTTCCCATAGATTTTCAGATTCAAACTTTTAAAATGGCAGTCCAACTAGGACTTGATCTAACAGAAGCACAAAAGCACATATTGGAGCAGATTAATGAATTGGATGAGATTAGACAGGATGCAGTCCAGAAAACAAATATAGTCCAACAACAAAGGACTAGATGGCATGATAAGTACATTAAGGAAAAGAAATTCAAAGATGGTGACTAGGCCCTCTTGTTTGATTCAAAGTTCGAATATTTTCAAGGTAAATTCCAAACACATTGGCTTGGGTCATATGAAATTGTGAAATTTTTTGACAATGGAGCAATAAAAATCAGGAAAATAGATGAAGATAAGGTGACTTTTCTTGTAAATGGTCATAGATTTAAGTTGTATCATAAGCCACTTTCAAGAGAAGAATTTGTTAAGAGATTCCAAGAGAACAGTGATGTGAAGTTAATGAAGAAGAATCCTTCTTCTTCATCAACTTAATTGTATTTTTTGAAATCAGATGATGAAAAAAAAAAAAAAAAAAGTATAAACATGAAAAATAATCATTGATTAGCATGTTTATACAGAAAAGTTAAGGTGAAAATCAGAATCCTTCTGACACTTTAGCTTTTCCAAATTGTTCTTTTCCTGCAAACAACTATCATAAAATCATAAGTGCAGGCTCACTTTACATATCACATTCCACTTATGATCCATTTCACTTCATTCATTCACTCCATTCATCCATACTTCATTCACTCCATTTCATGATCCATCTCATTTTCATTTCAAATTTCAAAATTGATCTCTTTCTGCAATTGAGTATTAAAGATCATAAGTTGCAGGCCACTTTTCATATTTCATTTCACTCCACATTTATGATCCATTTCATTCCATCATATTCCACTTCATTCATGCTTCATTCCACTATATTTCATAATCCATTTTATTTCATCTTATACTTCATTCCATCCATATTTCAAATCATTTCATTCCATGTTTTAAAGCTTTCACAGGTACATTCTGCAGCCAACAATTTAGCAACCATGGGTTCAGTAGCAAATTGATCCTGTACACCTATTTCAACAAGCAAAATCAAAAGGATTATGAAGATTGAAAGATCAATGATTTTCAAAGGAAAGACCAAGCATATTGAAAAAAAAACAAAAATCAAGAGAAGGGCTAAGGTAAAATTGTGAAATTATTATGATAACAGAATATGAAAGATATAGTACGGTTAAGTCATATGTATGTTTCATAAAGTTATTTTGATTATTCGTATTGATCAAGCTTATCATAAAATTCTTGGACAAATCCCTTCCATTCCGCCATATCAAATCATCATTTATTAAAAATTAATGGTTAGTACATGAAGTGACCTATTAGGTCACGTCACTAACCCGAAATATTCAGTGATGATTTTGAAATCCTCATGGGATTTCTCCGCATTATTTTACTCCATGACAGCTCTCAAACTCATTTATTCGTGTGATTTACCCTCGCCGTATTTCACTCATCCCATACCACTTCATGTCATTTTTCCGTAGCCAATTCCTGTCTGCAGAAACAGAGAGGTCATCTTTAAGGTGAAAACAACCCTCTACAGCCATTTTTACCTTGAATAGGGAAGCAGTAACAGAGCAGTAAATTGAAGTTGACGAGGAGAAGCCATGGGACTTATTGTAAGGTCCGAACCAGTCAGAACCAAATATCTAGAAGGTTACCCACAAATTAAATAGATGTTACAGCAAGTTGGATGGCTACAGTTTTTGGAGAAGTTCAATGGATTTCATAAGGAAGTCACCAAGTCATTTGCCCAATCATTCAACGGGTCAGAATTGTAAATAGGTGATGTCAAATTCATTATCACAGAATCCTTCATAGCAGAAGCAGCAGAGCTACCAAGGCAAGGTGAACGATGGTTCAAAAACAAGGAATTTCACAATGAAGCATGGAGGCAGATGCTAAAAACACCAGGTATGGATATTTCAGTTTTCAAGAAAGGCATTCCTAGTTCAGCCTTAAAGAATAAATGGTGAAATATGTTGCTAATTCTGCAAAAGTTTATAACTTGTGAGGGAAGGTTTGGCACCCTATATGTTTATCACATTCGACTTATGATGCATTTCCTAGATGAAGAAATCAATTTACCCTTTTTCTTACTCCATAGCCTAAAGAGGATGGCTTCTAATGTCCAAAAAAGGGTTCAATTCTTAGAAACCACCCTGTATCACCATGGCCTAGTTAAAATCCTAATTGAGCATCATTTGAAAAAGGTGGGAGACAGTTGGGATGAGTTCCTCTTGAGGAATCATTTTGAAGAACCTAAAGAAACTCTATCTGAAGGAAAACTTGTAAGAAGAAGCAGGAGAGGAAAAATTGCCAAATCTATTGAAATTAAAACTGATAAATCCATACAAGAAGACAGTGAGGAGATTATCTCTGAAAAATTGGCTGAAATCAAGAAACAACTTAAAAAGGAAAATATAATAAGAAATTATGCTAAGGAGAGAGGTGAGGGACCATCTAAACTGAGAAGAAGCCATAGGCTTAGAGGCATATTGAAGAAAACAGGAATCATAGATATTGAAGATGAACAGACGCCAATTGACAGATCTACTGAGTACAAGTACGAAGAGGATCTTAATAAAGGAACTCCGGAGGTAGACCCAGCCCAACAACAAATCTATAATTATGTTGAGTCATTAGAAAAGAAAGCCTCAGAAAACAGAGGAAGAACTCCTAGCCCACAATAATCTTCAATTGAAGTGCTGAGAAGAGATAAATATGAATTGGAAATACTCAATAGGCATATAAAAAATGAAAATGAAATTTTAAGGGAACAAGTCAAACTGAAAAGTGACATGAACACAACTCTCTCTCTGCAAATGGAAAAATTTTACAAGGCTAGTGAGAAGCTGAAGAAGAAAAAAAAAAATTTGAGCAGGGCACTTATACATCTGAGTTTCAAATTGGTCATAAGGAAGCCTAGGATGCCATTGAACACCAAGAAAAGCAGAAAAAGGAAGTTAGATGTCCTGGCAGAGTTTCAGAATACATGGATTGATTGCATGAGGACATGCAAAAGCTTTGCAGTGGGGGTATGTTGAGCCCTAAAGATGTCCTTTCCTTTCACCAAATTTCACTTCATTCCATTTGTCCTTTAGCATATATAGGCTTAAAAGATCAATAGGAATGATTAAAATTACTTTAAGAATGTATGCAATGACTGACTTACTATACTTTTGTGGTTTTATTGTCATAGTGATTTTTTATCAGACTTAGCTACAGAATGCATCCATTCTGTAGCTAGTCGCATATTCCGCGGCCATATTTATGTTCACACAGGTTACATGTGTCACTTGAGGGAAAAACGCATATGGTTAAATTCCAGAACACTCCTACATCATTCCTTGCCCTCTACGAAGGTTGAGCAAAAATCTGCAAGTGGTTATGGACGTGGAGAAAACCAAAACTAAGAAGTAGACTTCTACAAGGAGAAGGACTCTGCAGGTGTCTTCAACAAAATACGAGTCCTCAACAGGATTTCTAGTTCAACTTTGATTGTAAAAGACACCTAGGCCTATTTCTCCTCAATGAAAGTTATGTATTTTCTCATAAGAATAACTCGATGAACTGAGAAACAGTTAGTTAGTTGATGTTTTGTTTTTAGTCCTCAAAGACTGTGATACTTTGTTTCTGAGAATTTTCATTTAATGAAATAAGTACAACTTTAATGCATGATCTGAAGAAATTTTAAGGAGTTAAGGATTTGTGTGCCGATCTGGTGGTAGAGGGCCCCTACTGTCCGAAAGGCTTTGTGCATATTTTCTATATAAGTGATCTTTAGCTCTGCTTCATTCTTAACTTAGGCAGTTTCTGAATTTACTCTCTTTCATCATGCTTATGTCATTTACTTACATCGAATATTACAATCAATCTTGACTCATGAATTGTTCCAATATATCACTAGCACGTGAATGAGATAGAGCCGTAGTACTCTTGAGTTAATTGCATTTTAGTTCAGTCCTGTTCATTACATTTCAGTTCTATTAGTTAATTGTATTTCAGTCCTGTTAAATTAGATTTAAAAGACTCTCATTATTTTATAAGTTGCTCTTGTTCTTAATCTCTTCTAACACATCATTATCATATGGACAATAATTAGTTATATCATTTTGAGTTCTTGACTGTTCTGCAATTTCTCATAATTTTACAAACAGCCTTTGTCCAAAGTTATTCCAAGAGATCTCCCTTGAATGAGGCTTAATAGTAACATTTTGAGTTGTAGAATGGGTTAATTCTAGTGTCATAAGTTATTTTAGCATAGGGTTCCTTACTATGCTGCATATAATCTTTTCTCAAAATGTTCCAACAAATTTCTAACAATGGATGAGATTTTCTCTGTGATATTTTAAGTTGTTGTTTACTAAACAGAACCTCGTTACATCAAACTTATCATTTTTTCTTAAATTGTTCCAACATACCTCTAATGAATTGAATTGGACTGAGTTTAATGTTATGAGTTACTTTTCTTGTCAAGCTTTACAATCTGTGGATTAGAATTTTTTGTTCTTAGGTGCCATACATAGTTTAGAGTAGATTTTTCTCTGTTTTAGTGTGATCAATAACATAATTTAGTTCTTTTCCTCTTAGCATAAAAACACAAAACCAAAAACACTAGAAAAACACTAAACACAACGAAGTAGGAAGAAGATACCTAGGCACATATAGTGCACTTCACTTCAACAGTTTACTAGCCCTGGTTGACAATTTATGACATCAATTTAGGAACACTAAGTTGAGTAGACACCTTCCTTAGGTTGCGTTCTACAGACTCAGACTTATGCTCTAAATCAGTTCGGTAACGATAGAGGGATATTACTGAAAGGATAACGTTAACCCTAGAAATGCTCCACCCAAAACTCAAACGCAAGCCACAAAGATCAATGGCTACAGGAATCCCCGTTACTGAAGGGTTGACATTAACCCTAGAAATGCTCTACCCAAAACTCGAACGCAAGCCATAGAGATCTGCAACTACAGGGATCCTCATTAATCTACCTCAGTATTCCTCTGAATAACAGTCCAAGATATGTGGTGATTGCTTCATGGAAACTTGGCCTATTTTTGTCTCTATCCAACACATAAAAGACTCAAACTTCTGCTCTTAATCAGTTCGGTAACGACAGAGGGCTATTACTAAAAGGATAATGTTAACCCTAGAAATGCTCCACCCAAAACTTGAATGCAAGCCACAGAGATCAATGGCTACAGGAATCCTCGTTATTGAAGGGCTGACATTAACCGTAGAAATGCTCCACCCAAAACTTGAACACAAGCCATAGAGATCTGCGACTGCGATGATGCTGGAGAGTACTTAGATGAAAGCTTAGTGCTCCAATTTCCTGCGCACAGTGGGCTCTTCACCACATTCTCAAACATGTTGTTGCCTCTTTCCTATTCTCAAACACACTAGTATATTGATGACTAACCCTAGTGGCTTCACCTCTGTCAACAAAACCCACTGAATCCGCGAGCGAGATTGACAACAGGAAAAAAAATGTGAATAGATTATAACTTAAATTAAAAAAGGAAAACTATAAATCTATTCAAACAATAGTAAGATGATTATATATATATATATATATATATATATATATATATATAATTGGTTCATAGTTTCTAGAGATCTATGATCATTACGTACACATAATATTTAATTAGATAGATTCATCTGAAGGGATCACTTATTATAGGTTCAAATACATAGCCTCTGCCTAAGAGTGTCTAAAAAATTGAACTTATCACTTTTTAATAGCGAAAATGCTTTAACGACAAAACCAACGAACTGAACTAACTTTCTTTTGGATTTTTTTTTTTAACTTTTTATATTATTTAATTATAATTTAAATTATTAAATAATTATTTAAATATATTATATATTTTTATTATAACAAAAGTTATTAAATGATAAAATAATTAAAACAATTATATAAAGGAAAAAGTTCTATGAATGTTAATTTTTTAGATATGATTTTCTATTAAGTAATATACTTATTATACTTGTTTATAGATAGATTATAAAATATGATATTCTATTAAGCACTATACTTATTACATTCTTAAAATACTTATTACATTTGTATATAGGTAAATTATACTATAATTATTTTTTTGGTAATTTTTTTGTAATAAAGTTATACCAAATTTATTTAATAAAATATATTTTTTAAATTTTAACTAGTGTAATATGTAGTATTGTCCATTCGTACTTGAGGTTTATATAAAAAGTGTTTAATAAAAAAATAAAAGTAAAAATAATAAAGAACTAAAATTATATATATAGTTAGAATGGGCAAAAAAAAAAAAAAAAAAATATGGTCAACTTTTTATTTTTTTGTTGTTTAAATTATTTTTTATTATGTTTTTCAAAAACTTCTTGTAGAGAATTTGCAATTCAAACTTATAATTTTAACTGAATTAGAAAATTAGACCTAAAAATGTGTTGTAAAGACTCCTACAAATAAACTAAAACATTATAATAGAATAAGCTCCACCTACTTTTGTAGATATTGTAAAAAATTACAGACGAGTTAACTAAACAAAGTTAAAAAGCTCGCTAACAATGACGTTGCAAAAAATGAATTTTTCGAGGATGTGGAGTTAATTTATTTTTATTTGTGATGTGTAAAGGTCTTTAATTTGTATCATTTAATTATCCTATTTTGTAAACTAGGGGATTTTAAGAACATATTTTATTCTTAGAAGGAAATTTTAATTATTTTAGATTTTTTTTTTACATTTCACATGTTTTATGATATTGATTTCACTTATAAAAATATAAACTAGCATTTTTACCAAAAGAGTTTAAAGACATGTTTATAGAAGTGTAGTTGAATGTAGAGTGACGCAGAGGTAGTAATGTAGGAAAGAAGGATGTGGACATGAAAGGCATGATGAATCACGAGGCTAAATTATTGGTAAGGTAGATCTTTCCAAATAGATAAAAGTGCATTATAGAATTTGCAATATGTCATATTTATATCACCAAACTCATAACTAAAATAGAAGTAATCTTCGAAGATATATCACTCTGATATTCTACCATTTTTTCTAAAAAAAATCCTCAAGATTATGATGAGAAGTTGTTTATACGAGAGAGAAAAAAAACCATTGAAAAACAAGAATTTCATAGGGTGCTCACAATCCTAAACGAATTCAATTAGTTTCCTTCTTTGCTGCAATTTAAGGAATCACTAAGTATTTTTATCATGTTGTGATTTTGGATGGGAAACAAGTGGATTACTTGCTCAAGTTCTTGTTTCAAAGTTTAGAAATGAAGCTTAGAGGACTAGATAGGTTGAAAAGGACAACAATTTATTTTCAAACAAAACATAGAAAATTTGAAAACATGATGCCTATTGGAATTTCAAGGAAAAGAAGAAATGATACACTGAGCTCCATTTTATTGTTATAATTCATCTCCATTTTAAATAAACTTAAATTAAATTAAATAAAAATTAAATAATTGCATTCTTTTGCATGTGATAATTAAATATAAAATAAATAAATATATGTAAATTCATTTTAAATATGGATTTATCAAGTATAGAAAAGTGTTAAATTTATTAATACATATTTTTTTAATATAAATAAATTAATACATAATAAAGAAATAAATAATATATATGTATATTTAAAAATATACTATTTTTCATTTTCTATTTTTGAAGGAAGAAAGAAATAAATGTATATGTAAAGTGATTTGTTGGTACCAAGGCAACCCAAATGTATACTCAAGATTTCATAAGATTCAAAACCAATATAACAATATTCAAGACATTATAAATAATCATGTTACTAAACAATCTTTGAACCTAGTTGGAGAAGATAACAACCATTATACCTATTGGGTACTGGATTTGTGTCATTATTATTCTTAAACCCATGAGGTAAACCCCTTTCTCTTACTTTACATGGGATATTTGATTAATGAAGTAATAGTCCAAGAGGTTTTACCTTTTTACAAATGTTAACTCCGATATTTTTACAGATTCGGCAAAAGAGGGAAGGTTACAGTTGTGAGTTGTGGAGCAGCTCCTAATTCCCAGCATTGCCTTCACTTGCTGCTACAGTGCAACAGACTCTGTTTCACCCTAGAAACATGTCCGACTTTTTCATGGTTTCCTTTTGGAAATTAGGCTGTTGTTGCAACGAATTGTATAATTGCAGATATGTAGTTGTTAGAGGAAATCTGCGATTTCTTGAATAGTTGTATATAGAGGGCCTGCGAGTTGTGAATCAGGGTTAAGCCCATCATATACAGATTTTGTAATAGTATATTCTGCAATTAATTGAATGCACAGAATTCTGTTGTTTCACCCGTAATTTGTGAATTCATCGCAGCCTTGATCAGAGAGTTGGGCCCACTCTTCTGATCAGGTGTTGTGTTACCTTTCTTTCCATTGATTTCATGTTTTGGTTTGATTCTGTTACTGTTGTTCCAGTGTAATATTTCAATTGCTGTGAATGTATTTTTAATTCTATAGTCTATTTTAATTGTTGTTACAGTAGTCTGTGTGGTTATGGATTTAAGCCTGTGATCTACAGCAGGTCATGTGATTTCTCATGCATATGTTGTGTCGTTAGTCTTGAAATAACTAACGCCCTATGGTTGATAACTTATGTGGAAAAATGGTTTGAATATTGTTCACATCCAAACACCAAAATTTTGGCAGGAAGGCTAACAAGTGCAAAAACAGGATTTGCAATTGATCTAAGGGTCGATCTCTCATCTTGGGGAGGGAATTTATTGCCCTACTTTGAGTCATGAGTGTAGTTCTCTATGTTTTCTTTTCCTTCTTTATTTTTTCTTTAGAATTAATCTCTCGTCTTGGGGAGGGAATTTTGCTACCCTGCCCTAAGTCCTAGGTATAGTTTTAAGCTTTCTACTTTTTCATTCTTTTCTGAAGGGCCAACTTCTCATCCTGAGGAGGGTATTTTATTACCCTACTTCAGGTCCTGAAATTGGATTTTCTTCTTTTAGTTTATTGTCTGTTTGAACCTACTCTCTCGTCCCAGGTAGGAAGCTATATATCCTGATCTGGGTCTAGTGTGCTTTTGCTACTTTGATGAACCCTCTTCACAAATTGTATGAACAAGGATAGGGCCAGAGGAAGACCCCCAAAGAAAGGAAAGGATCTGGGAAGGAAGACATATATTCAGGAGATTATTGAAAAATATAAATCTGAGGCATCAACTCACGCTACTGTCAGGGTAAGGGTTTAGACGAAGTCCGAAGGGCAGTCTATGGAGCAACCAGTGCCATCCACGGTACTAGATGGAATTATTTTGATGGTGGAAGAAATAATAAATAGGGTATCAGTGGAGGAGGCATCCTTGCCGTCAGAAGAAGGGGAAGAAATAGCAAGTAGAGGGTAAGAAGAACTGAGAAATTTTAATTAGGAAGAAGAGCCTCCAAAAGTGCTTTCATCACCATGAGACCAAGGGAGTTTTGTAAAACCTCCTGCAGTCGAATTAAGAAATTCTGATTTGGAGGGAGAATTCCTGAAGGATTTTGCATCACCAAGGGACCAGCGGAGTGCGGTGAAACCTCCTATAGTTGAACCACTCCAAGTACCAGCTGCAGAACCAGTTGAAATCCCAAGTGAGTATTGGAGGGTATTTATGGCACCTGTAAGTTATTCTATTGATTTTTCAATCAGAAACGTTGTAGGTGATGCACCGATGAGACCCATCCCTTTAACAACTCTGCCTAATTTCCATGGCCTTTCTTCTGAAGACACTGATACGTTCCTCTTCAAATTTGACATTGTTTTTCGAGGATATGGTTATATTGAAGATGCTCAGAAATTAAAAATATTTCCTGCTACCTTAAAAGGGACAACCCTGAGATGATTCATGGGTTTAGGAGGGAGAATGATTAAATCATGGGAAGGGATGAAAGATTCCTTCTTGGAGAAATACCAAGATTACTGTAAATATCTTGACATTAAGGAGGAAATATTTAATTTTGCACAGAAAGAGGATGAAAACATGGAAGACTTTGTGGAAAAATTCAAATACATATTGTAGAGTTCAGGTCATAGTGACCTGGATAAGGACATCTTGAAGATCATTCTTCTCCAGGCACTTAGGGAAGACTCCCTGCAACTTTTGAACATAGTAGGAAAGGCGGACATTTCAAAATAAGACTTCGATTCTATCTGTGACTGTTGCATTAAGTGTTCACGGGAGGCTGTAAGGAGTGGACAAGGAATTCGGTCATCAAAGACTTCCAGTGGAGGGGTTACAAAGGCAGAAATTGGAAAACTACTGGATAACCTAAGGACTGATATCCTCAGTACATTATCCACCCAGATGGACACTCTACAAGAAAAATAGAAACAAATGGAGTTGGAAAATACTATGGCTATATTCTACTCACAGTGCAGAAAGAAGAATTTGTTGAATGAATGCCCATTAAACATAGTGGAAGCCTGCGTAATCTGTGAATAGACTCATGCGACCAGCTTGTGTCCTTCCTTGCCCAGACTAAAGGCAGTTTTTCAAGGGGCAAGTGAAGAAATTGTGGTAGACTAGTTGTACTTCATGGGGCAGAAAAAGCCATGGCAACCTCAACCACCAGCTATGAATCCAGGTATGTTTCAGTACCCATCTCAGTATTTTAATAATTTTAATATGGGTCCCCAATATGCACCTTTTTTAGCTATGTGGTCTAAATATCAGTATCCTCCCTAGCAACAATGGGTTCCCCAGGCAAGTTCTAACCCTTCGTGGAATCAAAAATGGCGTGGACCCTCTCCTACTAGTCAATTTCCTCAATCGATGCCTCAACAACAACTTCAATTTCCCTCCAATGTACCTCCAGGAAACCCAGCCCTTTGACCCAGCTTCCTCTCCAGCCCAATCTGTATCCTAATAATAAAGGGGTCCAACAAATAGACACTCTTAACCATCCATCTTATAACATTTCTACCACGGGACTTAATGAGATAAACCTACGATCTAGGTGGGTAGTAAATGCTCCCACTTTACTTATTATTATAGAACAGATTGACAGTGAAGATAAAAAACTAGAACAAAGGATAGTTGGGGATAAATCAGACCAAAACATAATGAACCAGACACCTCCCCAATCTGTTCCTAATCAAGGGAATTCAACTTCTCCTCCATATCCTAAAATATTGACCTTGAATAAACCAAACCCTCACGCAGAGTTTGATTTCCTAGGGGAATTACAAAATCTCTTTGTTAAAATACCCCTACTATAGGCTATGAGGGATGTAATAAATGCAAAAACTCTCAAAGAGTATGGCTCTAAGCAACCAAGGAAGAAACCTAAAGATCCATTAACCACTCATGTGATGGGTAGATTATCCAACATCATGTTAGGAAAGATCATTCCTGTAAAATATGAAGACCTAGGAATCCCGATTAGTACAGTACAAATCAATGGGGTTGAAATCCCAAACGTACTGGTAGATTTGGGAGCTGCCATCAACATTATCACCTCTGAAACAATGAACACGTTAGGTCTTGGAGACATTAAACCAACCCCTACTATTCTGGAACTAGCAGATAGGTCTACAATTAAACCGGTAGGGAAATTGGAAGATGTGATTATTTCAGTAGATTCATGGCATTATCCTGTGGACCTCCTTGTATTACAGACTCAATCTTCAGTTGGTGGCCATCCATTGATTCTGGGAAGATCTTGGCTTGCAACTGTACATGCCTACATAGGGTGCTGATATGGGCATATGATCATATCAAATGGGACAGTTACAAAGAATCTTACTCTTTACCCTCTTGCGGAACCTAACCCATCTAAAAAATTATTAACTAGCCAGAAACCTCTACCAATAGAAGATCCTGAACTTCAAAATGAAAAAGTTATACTAGTCCTTACTATTGGGTAGGCCCTTCAATTTAAAACAGAAACCAAGGATGATGCCATTAACGCTTTTATTAATGATTCTAGTTCTATTTCCAATTCAACTTGTCAAATTTTGGAATTTTCTATGAGTTTTGAAACACGGGAAAATATTGAACCAAGCGATGAAATTAAAGACATTCCTGTAACCTCATCCCATGGTAGTATTCCAAATGATATTGAACCATGGAAAACACTTAATATCAACACAAATATGTCTGAATCCCAAAAAAAATAGCTTTTGAAAGTCCTTCAAGATCATCAAGAAACTTTTTCCTAAGATTATAATGACATGAAGGGGATCCCTGCTAACTTATGTACTCATCATGTTTATATTAAGGAATATTGTCACCCTGTAAGACAACCCCAATGGAGAATGAACCCTGCTCTCAAGAACATTGTAAAAGAATAATTACAAAAATTATTATATGTAGGATTCATTTACCCCATCTCAGATAGCCAATGGGTATCTTCGCTAGTGATTTTTCCCAAAAGGAATGGTAAATGGAAAATCTGTGTAGATTACAGGGAGATAAATAAGGCAACTCAAAAATACCATTTCCATTTTGTTGGGTACGTGTTATATTATTTCCACAAGTAGTCACATGCGGGGGGGTAACAGGGGGGCGATAGGCCCTCCTGTACGTTGCACCGGGCGCAGCAGGGGGATCAAAGGGGGGGGGGGGGCGGCAGCCCCCCCCTTGTTCAGGGTCCAGGGCAGTGCCCCGAGTTTTTTTTTTTTTTTGGACCCTATTTTTCAGTGGGTGGACCCGCCCATGGTTTTGTGAATGGGTTTGCAAATGGTTTTGGGGCATGATGGTTTTCGGCCCCTGGTATTTTGTAGATATGGTCAAGGTAACTACGGTTATGTTCTAATCCATGGTTAATGGATTGGGGTTTATGTATGCTTCAACATGTATATATATATGTGTTGTAACACTAAAAGGAATATAATGAAAATTCAAGTTATTCATCCCAATTTGGGATCCGGGGGAAAATATTTGTGTATGTCTGTTTTATGTTTTATGCTCTCGCTATTGTTTATTTTCTGTTTTTAAGATTCGTTTGCAGATAATTTCTGTACAGGCTTAAAACCTACACCTTTACCATTCATTGACCAAGTCCTAGATACCTTGGCTAGGAAGAAGTTCATTCCCTTCCTATATGGATTCAGTGGATATATCCAGATCCAAATAGCCTCGGAAGACCAGGATAAAATAACTTTCACATGCCCATGGGGAACCTTTGCATACAGGGTCCTCCCATTTGGCCTATGTAATGTTCTTGCCACCTTCCAGAGGGAAATTCTGGGAATCTTTTTTGATTTTTTCAATGATAGCATTGAAATATATATGGATGATTTTACTCCCTATAGAAACTCATTTGAGGAAGGATTCGAAAATCTGGAGAAAGTACTCAAAATATTGTAAGCAAACCCATGTATCTCTGAGTACAGTCAAATTCCATATGATGAGGGAAGATGGAATAGTATTGGGACATTTTCTCTCATCTGCTGGAATTCGAGTTGATCTAGCTAAAGTAGAGGTAATATTACACTTCCCGGTACCCAAAACACCCACACAGGTACGTAGCTTTATTAGTTGTGTTGGTTATTATAGATGCTTTATAGAAAATTTTGCTGAGGTAGCACATCCACTTTTTCAATTGTTAACAAAAGATGTAGAATTCTTGTGGACTGAAGACTGTGAGACAGCTTTCATGAAAAATAAGGGGTTGGTTTGTAAGGCTCCAATCCTCCGAGGACCTGATTAGGAATTACCATTTCACATACATTCTGATGCTTCTTAGGCAACAGTAGGAATTGTTTTAGGACAGTAGGTAGACAAAACACCGTATGCAATTTACTATGTTAGCAAGAATTTAATTCCTGCTGAACTAAATTACACGATGACTGAAAAAGAATTCCTGGATGTCATTTATGTTGTCAATAAGTTCAGGCACTACATCACTGGGTATCCTACTTTTGTACATACTGATCATGCAGCGATCAAGTATTTGATGAATAAACCTATCACTCTTGGTCGTGTTACAAGATGGTTTCTATTGCTTCAATAATTTGATATCACAATAGTAGATAAACCAGGAAAAGATAATGCAGTTACTGATTTCCTATCTAGAATGGATAACAATGACAAATGCACATTTATAGAAGATAGTTTTCCTGATGAACATATTTTTGTAGTTTCTACTAAATCTCCATGGTATGCAGATATTGATAAATATCTTGCTACAGGGAAAGTGCCTCCTCATTTTTCATACAGGGAACAACGAAAAATTATTCATCACAGTGCCCAATATTCTTCAATGGCAGGGTAATTTTTTCATACAGGAGTTGATAAGCAGATCCAGCATTGTGTATCTAAGGATGATATTTATGAGGTATTGAAGGCTTCCAATGATGGCCCTTATGGAGGGAATTTTGCAGACAAAAGGATAGGCCATAAGGTGCTACAAATGGGATACTATTGGCCTTCTATCTTTTGGGATGCACGGAATTATGTCAGGAGGTGTGATAGTTGCCAACATATGGGGCAGCCCGGTCGAGCTAATGAAATGCCTTTGCAGGCACAGGTAGTCCTCAAACCTTTTGAGAAATGGGCTATTGACTTCATTAGACCCTTTAACCCACCCTCCCAGCTAAAGGTGCACATCTTGGTCTGCACTGATTATGTGACTAAGTGGGTAGAAGCCAAAGCTGTTGCGATAGCAACAGAGCAGGTGGTCTCAGATTTTCTATTTGAAGAATTTTTTTCTCGTTACGGTACTCCAAGAGAGATTGTTTCAGATGGAGGAGCACAATTCACATCACACATGATAAAAAAGCTTATGCAGAAATATGGGGTCAAGCATAGGGTGATGTCTCCATACCATCCCCAGTCAAATGGACAAGTGGAAATCACAAATAAGACATTGGAAAATATCTTGACAAAAACTATGGCATATCATCATCGGGATTGGGCTCATAAGATGCTTAAAGCTCTCTAGGTGTAGAGAACAACATGGTGGAATACAACTAGGTTTTCACTATTCGAGTTGGTTTATGGGAAATCCCCGTTGTTTCCAATAGAATTTGAAATTAGTACACTCATAACATCTCTTGAAGTTGGTTTGGACTTGTCATATGCCCAGAGACACCGACTGGCCCAGTTCAATGAACTAGATGAAACCCATTCAATGGTTGTCCAGAGAACTACTGTTATTCAGTAGCAGTGAATTAAATCGCATGGTAAGTTCATTAAGAATAAGGTTTTTCAGAGGGGAGATTGGGCACTACTCTATGACTCCCGCTTTAAGGATTTTAAGGGAAAGATTTGCACTTGTTGGATGGGACCTTATGAGGTGGACTTTGTATTTGATAATGGAACAGTCATGCTAGTCACAAATGATGATAAACATGATTCATTCATAGCCAATGGACATCGCCTAAGATTATACCACCACCTAGCCTCTAAGGATGCTTTCATCAAACACCTCTCTGCGAAATCTGGTTTGAAGGTTATCAGCGCAGAGAGCTCTTCCTCTGCATCCTTGCCCTAAAAAAAATAAATAAATAAACTAATTAAAAGATAAATAAATAAAATTATAAATTATTATATTGTTACTATTTATCTTGTTATCTTTTTGTAGGAGTTACTACTAAGGAGTAAAAATCAAAGAATTGTTTTCCTAAGTATCGATTATTGCTACTCATGATGATGTTACTCGATTGTTGCTACTCATGATGTTGTTACTCAGTTGCTGCTACTCATGGTGTTGTTACTCGGTTGCTTCTACTCATGATGTTGTTACACAACTACTGCTACTCATGATGTTCTTACACGGTTGCTGCTACTCATGGTGTTGTTACTCGGTTGCTGCTACTCATGATGTTGTTACACGATTGCTACTACTCATGATGTTGTTACTTGGTTTTTTCTACTCATGGTGTTGTTACTCGATTGCTGCTACTCTATGTTGTTATCCTTGATTGACGTTGTTACACCAGATGCTGCTACTCGCACTGTTGTTACTCTAGATGCTATTACACCGGATGTTGTTACTTGCATTGATGTTACTCCAGATGTTGCTACTCGCTTTGTTGTTACTCCAGATGTTGTTACACCAGATGCTATTACTCACACTATTGTTACTCCATATGTTGCTACTCACACTGTTGTTACTCCAGATGTTGTTACATCGGATGGTGTTACTTTCACTGCTATTACTCTGGATGCTGCTACTCGCACTGCTGCTACTCCAGATGTTGTTACTCCGGATCTTGTTACTCGTATTGTTGTTACTCCAACCGCATCATTACTGCACCATCATCCTACCGACCATCACTTCGTCCAAGTAGGCCGCCAGGTAGGCCGCCATGTGACTTACTGATTTAATTAAATATCCCATGTGAAGACTTTAATGTCGCGGACGAAAAAATTTAAGTTGGGGCGGGGGGGGGGGGTTGCCATCATAATTTAACAATGGTGTAATGATGATTCCGTAAGCCATTATTATAAATCCTTTTGTGGTACACCCTACGATTCATATCAATACTTTTTATAATCATTAAAAGCATATTGGGATTTGTAACACGTCCTTTCCACTCCATATGAAATAATTTCTATTTTATTCACCGCACGAACC
This sequence comes from Pinus albicaulis, assembly GCA_034641835.2. Taxonomy (NCBI): domain Eukaryota; kingdom Viridiplantae; phylum Streptophyta; class Pinopsida; order Pinales; family Pinaceae; genus Pinus; species Pinus albicaulis. The sequence goes on from CM076582.1 coordinate 737,315,079, forward strand.
ATAATTTTTTATGGTTTTTCTCGGTTTCCGAGAATTACAATCCGTATTTACCGTTATCACCTTTCATTTTCACCATGTTTCTTTTCTGAATTTGGTATCCACCATTTCGCCCAACGGCCTACTGTTCCAAGAAGTGTTGTTACAAGTCCCCACAGTATAAGTGGACTGGTTGTGCGGCATGAGCCTGAAAATACAGCTTCAGTCAGCAGTAATCTAGACGTATGGAAAATATTTTTCAATGTAGGGTGGGATACTTACTTCGACAGATTGCATGGGTTTGACAGGGGAATCACAATGGATTTTTCACTTAATTCGGATGAGAATCACTCGCGGGTCAGAGGACTGGACTTTCCTGTCACAGAAGAATTAATTGCAAAAGTTAGCAGGCTAATACAATAAGGACAACAACGATTTGCTCTGTATCAACCTCAGAAGAATAAGCAATGCACAAAGGACAGGAGGATAGAGGGGAAACAACCCTCAGAATCGATGTATTCCATAAGAACTAGCGTCGATCCTGACTGAAGTAAAAACACATGAAAATCTGTCTCAAGCTGGAAACATGGATGATGAAGACACTCCGTGCTCTTCGTTCCAGTCCATGATGCTGAGAGGGGCGAGGGGATTCCACTCACCCCAATGATTAATGAAATGAATAGTTGTTCCACCAGTGCTTAAATTTGTTGACCTAGGAGAGGAAATGGCCAATATCGGTCGAGTCATTGTTGAATCTCTATTGGAGCACTCAGAGGTTCACAAAGAAGATAGGGTTCCTGTGGAAACACCAGAACATAGAGTGTTCGATGGGAATGTTGACCAGATGACAAGATTCTCTAAAGTGAATATAGAGGAAGAAGCCCTTGGAGATAGGGAGCCAAGCCAGAAAGGTTTAACAAAAGAATCAGCTGATAATACCGGCAGCATTCTGCCACCTCCTGAGCCTGTCATAGGCCCAAAAACTGAATTTATTGTCAAATAGTAATGGATTGAATAGTGTGAGAAAAGAATATTACCTCTCAAGAAGAGGTATCAGCTGCAATTCAGTGAAACCATGAGATTGAAGAGGGAGGTTCGGGAGTTGAAAAGGCAAGTTTCCTGGTTGAAAAAGAAGGTAAAATTCTAAAAATGGAGGGCATTAAAGCCAAAAATTGAGGTCTCCTCCACAGCTACACAGACTGTCCCGATTGAAGAGTTGTTTGAAGGCCGATAATTTTTCTTAGCCGCTGAAATCCAGAAGTGGCAGTCTATTGCGAGTGACCATAAGAAAGAAAAAATGCAGGTATGAGAATAGACTGTTGGGATCATCACAAGATACATAGACCAATTAGATAATGCATGGCTAAAGAAAGCTAAACAGAAGGCTAGAATAGAATAATTGGAAGAAAAAGTGCAGCTGTTGCAATCAGATAAGTAGAATATTTTCTCCCTGGCACAACAGGTAATGGCCTGCAGACCTCCTCCACATAGCTATGCCTTAGTCCTTCATGAAAAAATTATTTTCTTTTGTCTTGAAAGTATATATAAGGAGATTTGGTACGAGATTGAGGACCCCATTCAATTTCTCTGTATCTTAAAAATTCATGATATCATAGGAAAACACTTTATTTGCAAGCTCTACATGCATGGGTACTTCTTGAGGCATGATCAATATTTTAACCCCATTCCATTCGTGGGGGACATTCATTTAGAGATTTTACCTCCTATACCATCAATCATATTTAGTGGAGAAAGGCCTATGATATGTTTGAAGAGAACCAAGTCGGAAGGCTGCTAATGATGAGGAAGGAGCATGGCCAGTCATCAAACATTTATAACAAGCATTACACATTTATACAGATTGAGGGGCATAGAGAACACACGTTGGCAAGCTAGAAATGGTGTGATGGCCTATGTTTCAGACAAATTACAATGTTCCATAAGGAAGCACTGGACAGTTGTCAGAGAAGGTGGGTGTTTTCATCCTCATTTGTCAAAGGATGAAAACCATTTTGTCACTGTCCCTGCAATTCCTATCTCGCCCATTGGAGGGTTTTTTTTGTGACCAATAAGCAGTGTTATGACTTGAAGAAACCATCACTGCATTCCTTTGCATAAGAGTAACATTCCTCTTGTTGACAATTCCCTGAGAAAAACTATAAAAACCCTTGTTTTTTCCTTGACGCGAGTAGCCAGTTACACTCCCGTGCCGAGCTAGAAAATTAACACTGATCCCATGCCAGTTGGCGCTCTGTCCCAGTTAGGCACCTGCGCTAAGCTGTTTATGGAATGTTTTTTTAAAAATAGAGGCGGAGTTTCTATTCCAACCACCTCAAGGATGAGTCATTGGGAGTGGTTGAACTGAAACAACCACAAAATCCCTCCTTTAGTTAGTAGTTTCCACCTCCCTTGGAACTCTCCTAAAGGATAGGAATCCCTCCCACCTTTGTAGGGATCCCAACCTCCTCCTTTTCCACTATAAAAGAAGCTATCTCTCTTAGTACAAACTAGTTGAATGGATGAATAACTAAACTTGGAGAGCTAATGCTATATTTGAATGACTAGAGAAGATAGATAGAAGGAATCACGTTGAGGAGAGCTTGAATCCATGTCCTCATTCCGTCTGAATCCCTTCATAGGTACTAAGATGCGCTTCAGCTAAACACCGCTGGAAGAGACTGTGACGTTAAAGCATCTGTTGTACCTCTTCCTTCTACTTATATATACATGACTACTGTTTGGGTCCACTATTGTGTTATGATGTTTGTGTAATGCAATATCTTTAGCCCTCTTTGATTGGTTAATAGTTTTTATTGAAACTATGATGGGGTATGTTGTTCTTTTTTCTTGTTCTATGTGCAGGTATCCGAGCATAATAGCGAACGGATTGTGATTTGCCAAGGCAGGAGCAAGATGCTACTACTCTTTTTTCAATGATGACAGCATTGGATTCGAGTTAGGTTGATATACCATGTCTCTTGTTCATTCATTAACTAGGAAGCAACACTTTAGCGTGTCCTTTTGTTTCTAGACCCACCCTAGGCTAGATGGATCATCTCTACACGCAGAGAGTTACCTATGCAACAAATTGGCGACCATACTGGGATTCAGTGTGAGTGTGTTGTTTCTTCCTGTTGGGTCAGTTTCAATTATTGATTTTAGTTTTTGTCTTTTTCTGGTTTCTTTACTTATTTTCCATCCTCTTTTCAGCTCTAGAGTGTCGAGGTTGGCCTCTACTCATTAAGTTTTGGTTTTTCCTCTTTTTCCATAGGTATCTAGCTTGGCGCGATTTTTGTCTGAACAGTCGCACTGATTGGCGCATGTTGCTCTCTTTTCACTTGCGTCAACACCTGTATGGTGCGGATTATAGCCTTACAGTCACGCCAACCCCTGTAGGTTTTGTTTTGACCTCCTTAATGAGTCTTTTGGTCAATTCTGCTTGCTTCTGGGTTATTTTTTAGGTGTGATTTAGACTTTGTAACTGTGTTGACTACTGTAGACTTCTTTCTTTCAATTTTTTGTCCATTTTCCTGCCAGTGTCATTTAAAGGCCTTAGGGTTTCTGAGTGTTCTTGTACATTGAGCCTTCTATTTTAAATGCAAGTCTCTTTGATTGTTTTCAGCCTCGTTTCGTTTTGCACCATTACACTGAGTTTTCCTTGATCCTTTTGACTGTTTTGGTTGAATGGTATTTTCATTTCATCGATTGATCTTTCCCCTTAGTGCTCCAAGCATCGACTACATTACTTGTGTTGGGTCGATTTTGGAAATTCTCTCTATTTGATTGAAATTTTGCAGCATTAGCTTGAATTTTTTTGTGTTTGTTTCGCTTCGGTTGAGTCATTCAATTTTAAATCCCTACATTCGCAAAACTCAAACTAGTTTTTATTTTATTTTCCATTTGAATTAGTACATTGTGTGATTTTTTTCATTAAAAAATCCAAAAAATATGTTTTTCATTCGTTCGTTGCATCAAAATTGAAACATTCCTTTGCATAACTAGCCTTCATCATCTAGGAAGGAATTTTGTTTTCAATTTATTGCATTAGAGGCATTAGAAGTTTTCTTCGTATACCTTCTTTGTTTGTTGTTGTTTGAAAGATTTCTATCCTTATTATAACTAGCATTCATCGAACTAAAATGATGTTCATTTGCATATGGTTTTCATTTAGGAATTTCAGCTCCAAATTCGTTAGGGCCTGGAAATTGAAACCCAATTCAAGATGTTGTGAAACCAGCTCCAAAAATAGAAGAAAATATGTTAGGTCCATATATTACTAGTATAATCCCTTATTGTTGTTAGTGTAACCCCCTTATTGTTATTATTGTACCTCTATAACCCCCATATTGTTATTATTGTGCCCTTAAATTATTATTGCTACGTCGGCTAGGATTACATTGTGGCCCCACTAGGATTACATTGTGGCCCCATGGACCCCTATATATAGAAAGGAGGTTTTGTAATTTGTATCATCCAAGAATTGTTCATTAATGTAATGTATTGGAGATTTCCCCCTCGAAGTGGCTTATTTCTAAGGCATTGATATCTCTTTTCTTATATTTTTGGAGCTGGTTTCACAACATTTGGTATCAGAGCTTTGGATTCTAGGGTTTCGCTGCTCCAAACAGCTCATCGTGGAATTTTCGCTATAACTTTTTTTCTACGAAGTTTCAGAAGCTAAAATTTCTATAGTGCGAAGCCGACATCCTGAGGAACATCGTCAACAAATTTCAAAGCTTGGTTCACAATATTTTCGGAGATATGATCTGTGGAAATTATGTCTTTTTGCAGGCTCCTCAATTTAATCTAAACATGTCATTGTGGCATTTGCACTATAAAATTTTTCTACGAAGGTTCAGAATCTGAAATGTTTAGGGCGCAAAGCTAAAATCCTGAGGAAACCTGTCACAAAATTTCAGAGCTTGGTTCGTAATATTTTCGGAGATATGATCTGTGGAAGGTAATGCTTTTTTAGGCTCCTAAATTTCATCTCAAAGAGGTGATCGTGAGAAAAGCTTCATAACTCTCTCTCTGAGCATAGGATTGGAGTGTCGTAAAAAGTGGCCACAAGTAAATGGAATAAAGTTTATTTTCTATCAATTTTAGATCTAAAATATGAAACAGTGACACGTGGAAAGTCGTACAAGTTTGATCTACTGAAACATTCCATAATTAGGTCATTGTGGGAGATTGGACATAACTTTACCTTGAAGAATCCAAATCAGCTTAGACCTGTGGCATTCAAAAGAGGATTCAGAAGGCTACCTCAGTGCCAAATTTAAGATAATGAAGATTTTTAACCACGGAGATAATCCAATTTAAATATCGAGCTCTTCAAAAGCAAGAAAAAGGTGTGTAATTTTTTCCGAATTGCATAAGTCTTGTTTGAAGAATCAATTTGAATTGATTCCAAGGGCATATTGTAGAATAGATATCAGTATTGGGTTCTAAAAAATGCCCCGTAAAAATAATTCAAAAACCATTAAGCCTTCAGAAGGCTCTACTATGACTCATGAAGATGAAGAATTGCAACATGATCTATCAAAATTACAAGAGCAAGTGCACCAAATTTTGCTCTCGCAAAGAGTAGCAAAAAATTAAATGGAAGTTTTGAAGAAAGGCGTGGCGGTGACCATGGATGGTGTGAAGAATAATATGGATGGTTTGAATAATAATATGTATGGTTTGAAGAAAGGCGTTGAATCTAAGATAGATGGCAAGGAAGTTGGCATGGAATCTAAGATGGATGACATGGAAGCTAAGATCGATGAAAAAATGGAAAACATGAAGAATGATCTAAAATCATACATGGAAGGTTTGACAAAGTTGATACAGAAATTTTTCCTAATGGTGAAAATATAGTAGATGAAACTCATGATGAGAACAAAATAAATGTTAATCGTGATTTCATAAACTCTAATGTTGGTGGCAAGAACCACCATATTCCAAAAATGGATATGAGGAAGTTTGATGGAAAGGATCCTATAACATGGATACTACAGATGAAGCAATATTTTGATCTCCATAACGTGCAAAACACACAAAAGGTACGCATTGCAACTTTACATTTAGAACAAAATACATTTGTATGGTATCAATGGCTTTGCTCCCGTAAAAAAATTGTCACGTGGTCAATTTTTACGGAGGAAATGATAGCACATTATGAGGATACAAAGAGCAACACCTTCTTTACCCAATTGATAAATCTCAAACAAAAGGGTTTAGTGGGGCAGCACATTGAGGACTTCCAAAAATTGAATATAAGGGTAACTGATATTCCAGAGGGACACAGGATTGATCTCTTCCTAGGCACTTCAAAGGATAACATCCAACATGAAGTTCGCGTTTTGGAACCTGATTCATTGGAGAAGGCATTCAGGTTGGCAAGAAAAGTTGAATGTAAAATTATGGCGAGAAGGAAGCCTACCACTCAATTCTATAAAGAAGGAAGTGTTGCTACGCCTAGATTTCCACAACCTACAAGGTTGACACCACAACAATTGGAAGAAAAAAAGAGCAAAAGGGCTTTGCTATAGTTGTGATAGCAAATACACTAAAGGTCATAAGTGTGCTGAGAAGAAATTATTTTACATAGATTGTGAAGAGGAAGAAGAAAATGAACAAGAATCTTCAAAAGAAGAGGATATACACCAGGAACCAGCCCTAGAAGAGGAAGAAATGAGTCCGAACATATCGTGTAATGCATTGGCAGGAATTACCACTCCTCAAACTCTCAAGATAGAAGGACATATCAAGAAGAAAAAGGTAATAGTGTTGATTGATTCAGGTAGTACCCATAATTTTATTCATTGTAAGGCAGCCAAGGAATTGAATTGTTTCCTATACCCAGCACCAGAATGTCAAGTGATGGTTGCAAATGGAGGAACTATAAATTGCTCTAGAAAATGCCATAATATCAAGCTAACCATGGGGGAACATGTATTGAATAATCCAATTCTTTCCATTCCTATGGGAGGTGCTGATGTTGTACTAGGAGTACAATGGTTACAATCTTTGGGTATAGTAGCTTTTAATTTTCAAGAATTTTCTTGAAATTTTTTTCAGAAGGAAAGGAAGTCGAATTACGAGGTATTGCAGGGAAGTCGGGAAAGATAATAAGCTCTAATGTCATAACAAAGATTATAAATAAAGAACAACAAGGCGTAATTTCACAATTATGCTCACTAGAAGTTCCAACATCAAAATCATCTATTTCTACAAATCTCCAACAAGTCTTAGACAATCATTCCAAGGTGTTTGAAACTCCCAAAGGACTCCCACCTATTCGTGATCATGGTCATGCTATTCATTTGATTCCAAGAAGTGTTCCTCCAAACATCATGCCTTATAGATATCCTTATGTCTAAAATAGAAAAATTGAACGTATGATTGCAGAAATGTTAGAGGCAGGTATAATTCAACCTAGTCAAAGTTCTTTCTCTGCTCCTGTAGTATTGGTACACAAGAAAGATGGATCATGGCGCATGTGTAAATCCTCAATCTGATGGATCATACTCAATCTGATGGTCAAACTGAGATAGTGAATAAATGTTTGGAAGGATGTCTTCATTGTTTTGTATCTGATAAACAAACACAATGGATCAAGTGGTTACCTCTCACTGAATGGTGGTATAAAATTTCCTTTCATACTGCGGAAAAAATGACCCCATCTATGGCACTTTATGGATATCATCCACCATCCATCACATCATATTTAAGAGAAAATTCAAAGGTTAAAGCAGTGGAATATCACATCGTGCATTGGTCACATGCTCAACTCTTAAATATGCACAAAATCAAATGAAACAACAGTGCATCACATCGCAGCGAGAGAGTTTTGATGGGAGACCTGCAGAGTGAGCATAACCATGTTGTAAAAAAATTTCAAGAGCAGAGGATGCATGTTATCGCCAAATTAGCTATGGTCCTACAGTAGGCAGTAAAGACAGGCAGGCATAAATTATTTCCCGCTCCTTTCAGTAAGGATTCAGTTTTCATGCCCATGCTTAAAGAAGGTTATAGGTGAAAATCTTCCAGTTCAAAAAATATTTCCAGAACTTGATGAGGAAGGAAAAATCATATTGGAACCTCAAGCGGTCACAGAAACAAGAACTCGACAGATACAGAATCAATCAATTTTAGAGTATCTCATCAAGTGGAAGAACTTACCCACCGAAGATTCTACATGGGAGGATGAGAATTTTATATAGAAGCACCCAAAGCTACTCAAGCATTGAGGACAACACTTTTTTGAAGGAGAGGGGCATGTTAGGTCCCTATATTACTAGTATAGTCCCTTATTGTTGTTAGTGTAACCCCCGTATTGTTATTATTGTACCCCTGTAACCCCCATATTGTTATTATTGTGCCCTTAAATTATTATTGTTAGGTCGACTAGGATTAAATTGTGGCCCCATGGACTCCTATATATAGAGAGGAGGTTTTGTAATTTTTATCATCCAATAATTGTTCATTAATGTAATGTACTGGAGGTTTCCCCCTCAAAGTGGCTTATTTGTAAGGCATTGATATCTCTTTTCTTCTATTTTTGGAGCCGGTTTCACAACAAAAGAGATATCAATGTCTTAGAAATAAGCCACTTTGAGGGGGCAACCTCCAATACATTACATGAATGAACAGTTCTTGGATGATACAAATTACAAAACCTCCTTTCTATATATTGGAGTCCATGGTGCCACAATGTAATCCTAGCCGACCTAACAATAATAATTTAAGGGCACAATAATAACAATATGGGGGTTACAAGTTACAATAAGGGGGTTACAATAACAACAATAAGGGACTATACTAGTAATATAGGGACCTAACATGCCCCTCTCATTCAAAAAAGTGTTTTCCTCAACGCTTGAGTAGCTCTAGGTGCTTCTGTATAAAATTCTCATCCTCCCATGTAGAATCTTCAGTGGGTGAGTTCTTCCACTTGATGGGATGCTTTGAAATTCATCGATTTCGTAGCTGTCAAGTTCTTGTTTCCGTGACCACTTCAGGTTCCAATATGATTTTTCCTTCCTCATCAAGTTCTGGAAATATTGTGTGAACCAGAATATTTTCACCTATAACCTTCTTTAAGCATGAAACATGGAAAACTGGATGCACTCGTGAAGATGCAGGAAGCTCCAATTTGTATGCCATAGTACCAATATTTTGCAACACCTTGTAAGGACCATAGTACTTTGGTGATAATTTATTACCCTTCTTAGCTTGCTTGAGGGACATTTGTTTGTATGGTTGTAGCCGTAAAAATACCCAGTATCCTACATCAAAACTTCTCTCGCTGTGATGTTGATCTGCCTGTTTTTTCATTCGATTTTGTGCCAAATTTAGGCTATCCTTTAAGAGTTGGAGAACTTCATGTTGATGCTCGATGTGATCTTCCACTACTTGAACCTTCGAATTTTCTCTTAAAGATGATGTGATGGATGGTGGATGATATCCATAAAGTTCCATAAATGGGGTCATTTTTGCTACAGTATGGAAGGAAGTGTTATACCACCACTCAGTGAGAGGTAACCACTTGACCCATTGTGTTTGTTTATCAGATGCAAAACAACGAAGATATCCTTCCAAACATTTATTTACTCTCAGTTTGACCATCAGATTGAGGATGATAAGATGAGCTATGATCTAATTAAGTACCCAAACAAGAAAATAACTCCATCCAAAAATTTCCAGTAAAAATGGGATCTCAATCACTCATAATAACCCTTGGGTTTCCATGTAGCTTTTGAATTGTATCCATAAATGTAGTAGCAACTGTAGTTGCTTTAAATGGATGATATAATGCACAAAAGTGTGCATACTTAGTAATTCTATCAACTACCACCATGATGACACTCTTTCCTTCGGACTTAGGTAAAGCTATGATAAAATCCATTGAAATCTCCTCCCAACGTTGACTTGGAATGGATAAAGGTTGTAGAATACCTGAGGTCTTAATTGTCTCAACTTTATTCTGCTGGCAAACCAAACATTCTGCTACAAACTTTTGAATATCAGATTTAAGGCCATCCCAAAAAAAATTGTTCTTCACCCTGTGGTAAGTTTTTAAAAATCTTGAGTGTCATCCTAAAGGAGAAATGTGCAATTCCAAAAGATTATTTTGTTTTAGTTGGGAATTATTACAAATATATAAGCGATCTTTGTACCATAAGGAATCATTTTTCCAACTAAATGTATCAGATGTACTAGGATCTTGCTGCAACTTTTGAATGAGTGTCCACACCTCTTCATCCTTGTTCCATTCATCTCTTGCTTTGGTTATCCAATCTGGTTGAATAATAGAAATGGCACAAAGAAATGCTTCCACCTCTTCATTCTTTCTTGAGAGTGCATCTGCAACAACATTTAGCTTCCCTTTTTTGTAGATTATTTCAAAGTCATAACCCAAAATATTTGTGACCCATTTTTGCTGCTCTTCTGAAGATAGTCTTTGTTCCAAAGAGTGTTTAAGACTATCATGATCATTTTTTACCTTGAAGTGTCCTCCCATTAGGTAAGTTTGCCATTTCCTTAGTGCATTTAGTATTGCTAACATTTCCTTCTCGTAAACATGTTTCTGTTAATACTTTCCTTTGATTGGACGACTTTCAAAAGCAACGGGTCTTCCTTCTTGCATTTAAAAAGCACCAATTCCATTTCCTGAGGCATCACATAACACAATAAAGTTTTTTGTGAAGTTTGGTGTAGCTAAGACCAATGTTAGGAACATTTCCTCTTTAAGATGTTCAACGGCCTTAGTTGCTTCAGTAGTCCATGAAAATTCATCTTCCTTAAATAATGTTTTTAGAGGTGCTGCTATTCTCCCATAATTCTTAACAAACTTGCGATAATACCCTATTAACCCAAGAAATCCTTGCAACTGCTTTATGGTTGTGGGGACTTTCCATTCCTTAATGGATTTAATTTTGTTAGGGTCTACCTTAACACCCTCGTGAGATACAATATGACCCAGATATTCCACTTCTTTTACTCCAAAGAAACATTTGGATGTTTTTGCATATAATGGTTTCTCCTGCAATAGTTTGAGCACCCTGTCAACATGTTGAACATGATCCTTCCAAGACCTGTTGTAGATTAGTATATCATACAAAAATACTAGCACAAATTTTCTAAGGAAGGGTTTGAAAATGAAATTCATCAACCCTTGAAATGTAGAAGGTGCATTGGTAAGGCCAAAAGGCATGAACAAAAATTCATAATGACCCTCATGAGTTCGAAATGTTGTTTTCAGAATATCTTCAATCTTAATTCTAATTTGATGATATCCTGAACGAAGATCCACCTTGGTAAAATAAATTTCTCCATGTAATTCATCCAATAATTCATCAATCACAGGAATGGGAAATTTATCTTTAATGGTGATCTTATTGAGCTCCCTATAATCCGGATACATGCGCCATGATCCATCCTTCTTGTTTACAAATAATAAAGGAGCAGAGAAAGAACTTTGACTAGGTTGAATTATACTCGCCTCTAACATTTCTGCAATCATACATTCAATTTCACTCTTTTGTACATAAGGATATCTATAAGGCCTGATGTTTGGAGGAACACTTCCTGGAATCAAATGAATAGCATGATCATGATAATGATTAGGTGGGAGAACTTTGGTATTTTCAAACACCTAGGAATGATTTTCAAAGACTTTTTGGAGATTTGCAGAAATGGATGAGTTTGATGTTGGAACTTGTAGCGAGCATAATTGTGAAATTATGCCTCATTGTTCTTTCTTTAGAAGCTTTGTCATGACATTAGAGCTTATTATCTTTCTCGGCTTCTCTGCACTACCACGCAATTCGACTTCCTTTCCTTCTACAAAAAAAATTCAAGAAAAGTTCTTTAAAATTAAAAGCTACCGTCCCCAAACATTGTAACCATTGTACTCCTAGTACAACTTCAGCACCTCCCATAGGAATGGAAAGCATTGGACTATTAAATACATATTCCCCCATGGTTATCTTGATATTATGGAATTTTTCAGAGCAATTTATGGTTCCTCCATTTGCAACCATCACTTGACATTTTTTTGCTAGGTATAAGAAACAATTCAATTCCTTAGCTAGCATACAATGAATAAAATTATGGGTACTACCTAAATCAATCAACACTATTACCTTTTTCTTCTTGATATTTCCTTCTATCTTGAGATTTTGAGGAGTGGTAATTTCTGCCAATGCACTACACGATATGGTTTGACTCATTTCTTCCTCTTCTAGGGCTAGTTCCTGGTGTATATCCTCTTCTTTTGAAGATTCTTGTTCATTTTATTCTTCCTCCTCACAGTCTATGTAAAATAATTTCTTCTCAACACACTTATGACCTTTAGTGTATTTTCTATAAAAACTATGGAAAATCCCTTTTTCTCTTTTTTCTTCCAATTGTTGTGGTGTCAACCTTATAGGTTGTGGAAATATAGGAGTAGCAACACTTCCATCTTTATAGAAGTGAGTGGTAGGCTTCCTTGTCGCCATAATTTTACATGCATTTTTTCTTGCCAACCTGAATGCCTTCTCCAATGAATCAGGTTCCAAAACATGAACTTCATGTTGGATGTTATCCTTTAAAGTACCTATGAAGAGATCAATCCTGTGTTCCTCTAGAATATCAGTTACCCTTATATTCAATTTTTGGAAGTCCTCAATGTGCTCCCCCAGTAAACACTTTTGTTTGATATTTATCAATTGGCTAAAGGAATTTTTTCTCTTTGTATCCTTATAATGTGCTATCATTTCCTCCATAAAAATTGACTAAGTGACAATTGTTTTATGGGAGCAAAGCCATCGATACCATACAAATGTATTTTGTTCTAAATGTAAAGTTGCAATGCGTACCTTTTGTGTGTTTTGCACATTATTGAGATCAAAATATTTCTCCATCTATAGTATCCATGTTACAGGATCCTTTCCATCAAACTTCATCATATCCATTTTTGGAATATGGTCATTCTTCCCTCCAACATTAGAGTTTATGAAATCACGATTAACATTTATTTTATTCTCATCATGAGTTTCCTCTACTATATTTTCACCATTAGGAAACATTTCTTGTATCAACTTTGTCAAACCTTCCATGTCTTCTTTTAGATCATTATTCATGTTGTTGGAGAGGTAAATCCCCTCTGCGGCCAGAGGCGATCCCTACTAGCCCAGATCGGGTCTAGCAACAACCGAGTCACACTAAGACACAAGTTCCTAGTTACAAAAGACCAAGATGTGACAAGAGGCCTACCTTAAGTCCCACGTTGTTGTTGTTGTTTTCATAAAGGATGGCGTTTCCATCCTTCGCTTTGGCAGATGACAATCCTCCTGCCTAGCACGTTCGAACACCTGCACGCGCATGAGGAAACAAAAACACACAACGTAAAACCTAAAACATGTAACCATATATGAGTCAGAGAAGATATAATTCATAACATAAGACATGAACATATGAATGGAACCATAATCAAAATCATTTATTATTAATAACAACAAAATAAATATACAACCTGAGCTCTGACGCTGGATCTTCCTTCGGTGGGTCGACAGCGGAGCACGTCTCAATGAAGCTCGTCGGGAATGGGACAAAGCTCTCTCTCTTCGGCTTGGCTCTCAGAGGCTGTCTGGCGATAGTCTCCTTGCTACTGATTCAGCTCTTAGTTCTAGCTTGCAAGGGTAAAATGGCAGGCTTATATAGATGGTGGGAGGGGAGTTGGGATCCCTACAATGGTGGGATTGGCCCTATCCTCAAGGAATCTTCCATGATAGGTGGAAAACCACTTCCTCTAGATGGAGATCTGGAGCCAAACCTCTCAACTCATTTTAGAGACTCGTTCAAGAGTTGGTTGGAATCAAACTTCCTCCATTTATTTAAAAAAAAAATCCTTATTAAGCTTGGCGGCAGGAAATACACTCGGACAGAGCGCCAGTTGACGCACCCTCTTCGGTGGATTTCCCCCATTGGTGCGAGGGCTGAGCTGGCTGATCGCGCCAAGGCCAAAAGGTCAGCTTTTAGGGTTTTTCACAGGAAACTTTCTTCAAAGGAATGATTTTCCTTGTCAAGGGGGATGTCATGACCGTGGTTTCAAGTCATGTCACTGCTCACAGGTCACGGAAAAGGCCCTCCAATGTGCAGGATGGGGGATTGCAGGGATGATGAAAAATTACTGTGTAACACATGTTTTCCATATTAGATTCCATGTCAGCTTCCATGCCATCCATCTTAGTTTCCACGCCTTTCTTCAAAACTTCCATGTCATTTTTCTTTGCTCTTTGCGAGAGCGAAATTTGTTGCACTTGCTCTTGTAATTTTGATATTTCATGTTTCCATTATTCTTCTTCATGAGTCATAGTAGAGCCTTCTAAAGGCTTAATGGGTGTTGAATTATTTTTAGGGGCCATTTTAGAATCCAATACTGATATCTATTCTACAATATTCCCTTGGAATCAATTTAACTTGATTCTTCAAACAAGACTTATGCAATTCGGAAAAAAATACACACCTTTCACTTGCTTTTGAGAAGCTCGATATTGAAACTAAATTATCTATGTGATTTCGGATCCTCAATAATCAAAAAATTTCACTGAGGTAGCCCTCTAAATTCTCTTTATAATGCCATCGATCTGACCTGATTTGGATTCTTGAAGACAAAGTTGTGCCGAATCTCCTACGATGACCTAATTATGGACTATTTCAGTAGAGAAAAATTGTACGACTTTTCACGTGTCAATGTTTCCTCCTTCAGCTCTAAAATTGATGTAAAGGAAACTACAGTCCGTGTACTTGCAGTCACTTTTTACAGAATTCCAATCCGATGCTCAGAGAGATAGTTATGAATATTTTCCCACGATCACCTCTTTGAGATGAAATTCGGGAGCCTGCAAAACACCTAACTTCCACAGACCATATCTCCGAAAATATTACTAAAAAGCTCTGAAATGTTGTGAAAATATTGCTCAGGATTTCGGCTTCGTGCCCTAAAAATTTCAACTTCTGAACCTTCGTAGAAACAAATTTATAGCGAAAATTCCACGATGACTGTTTAGGTTAAATTCAGGAGCCTGCAAAAAGACCTAACTTCCACAGATCATATCTCCGGAAATATTGTGAAACCAACTCTAAAATTTTGTGACAATGTTCCTCAAGAGTGTAGAAATTTGCTGAATAAAGAAGATTTATCCACCAAGATTATCCTGATCACATATCAATTCGAATTCATATGCAACACATAATCTCTTCTACTCAGATCATCACACATGCGGAAATAAAACAAGCGGTATGCGATCAAAAGATCATCAAAACATCACACACATTACAGAGTATGTATGGGGAAAGCTTATAGCTGAAAACCCCTCAGCTATTTTGTATATTATATGGAGAGAACATGTAACAGTACATAGTATAATACTCCTCACAAGTACTCAGTACTATCTCCCCAAAGTTACACACAAACTAGCTTGGTTTTGAACAAGTCACGGGTTCAAAACACATCCACTAATTGCCTGCCTCTATTGCACAATCAAGGCTGGTCTAATGAGAGATCTAAGGTTCGAATCTCCTTGGCTTGACAGCGCAATCCTCATGGGAAATTTCCTCCAAGTGTGGTGCAAATCTCATGCACAACTAATGTCACAACTGATAGCTATCTCAACCCTTTCATCTACCTCTTTCATTGGTCTCCACTGAACTGTCCATGCACTGTAGTGAACTGATGTGCTCTTGAGTTGAATAATGAGTTAATAATTAGTGAATTAAATAATATTTAATTCACTCCACTCATTACTAGTTGATTAGCTAGTTAAACTAATCTCAACTAGTTCAACTAAGTTAAACCGAACACAGCTCCACCAACTGTCTCATCAACTCCACCAAACTTCTGCCACTGAAGTCCTAACTGAAGTCAACCATGCATGAGCTCACCAAACCCCTAGGAATAGCATAATTCCTCTGTCATATGCATGAGCCACTTCCAAGGCTCGAACTGAAGTGCTCCAAGAGAGTAAACTGAAGTTTAGAGTCCAAATATTATTAAGGGTAAATAATATTTGACTTCCCTATTTTTAGGATAGGCAGTCTAAAAATAGACTTCGACCTATATGTATAAAAATAGAGGTCCATCTATTTTTACCAACATGACCAATACTCCAAGAATAACATACTGCAACCCCTGGACCATGCTCCATATGTCTAAAAATAGACATAGTCTAAAAATAGACTTTGCGCCAAAAATAGCCTGCGGGCCCACTTAATGAAGGCGACTTCATTTCACTAAGCTCCATCATCTTGTTGCATTTTCAACACTCCCTCTCAACAAGATATGGATTATCTGCAACCCCTATCCTGCCTCTGTGGAATTCGAATTTTCTCCTGGTGAGCGCCTTTGTCAAGATGTCAGCATCCTGATCCTCCGTGGGAATATATGAAAGTAACATGATTCTCCGCTGCACACAATCTCTGATATGATGGTACCTGATTTCGATGTGTTTGGATCTATCATGAAATACTGGATTAGCCGAGAGTTTAATGCAACTCTGGTTATCACAATAAATCACAGTAGGCTCCAAGTGCAACTCGAACAATCCAACGAGGATCTTCCTCATCCAAATAGCCTCGCATGCAGCCAAGCTTGCTGCCATGTACTCGGCCTCTGCTGAACTGAGTGCCACGGATCTCTGCTTCCTGCTGTACTAGGAAACTGCTGTCGACCCAATGCTGAAAACTCCTCCAGATGTGCTCTTCTGGTCCGTTGGGCTCCCTGCCCAATCTGCATCAGTGAAGCCAGAAAGCTTCGCTCCATCCTCCTGTCTGTACCATAGACCATATCCCGATGTGCCACTAAGATAACACAATACATGCTTGCCTGCCTTCCAAAAGAGCTTGGTAGGCTTAACCATAGCTTGCAAAAGCTGGTTAACAGCATAGCATATATCGGGTCGTGTATTGACCAGATACATAAGCGACCCCACCAACTGTCGATAGACAGTGGCATCCACTACCTCCGCTGTAGTAGCATCCTCCTTCCTCCAACCACCAGGAAGAGGAGTGTCAATAGGCTTGCAGCCATGCATGTTGAACCTCTCCAGAATCTCCCGGGCATACTTTCCCTGAGAAACAAATAGTCCTCCACTGCGCTGCCAAATCTCCAATCCCAGGAAATAATGAAGGAGGCCCAAGTCCTTCATCTAGAACTCTCTAGCAAGGTCCTCCTTGCATGAAAGTATCAACAGCTCATCACCCGTCAAAATCAGATCATCTACATATAGTAAAATGATCAGCAGCTTCCCCTCCACCACAATCTGGTACATGTTAGGATCAGCCTCACTCTTGGAAAATCCAAGCCTGGTGAAATAACTGTCAATCCGTGTGTACCAAGCACGAGGTGCTTGCTTCAGCCTGTACAGTGCTCTCTTGAGTCGGCACACATGCGACTCACTGCTGAAGATCTCGAAACCTTCAGGTTTCTCTATGTACACCTCCTCCTCAATGACTTCGTTGAGGAACGCAGTCTTCACATCCATCTGATGGATGTGCCATCCCATCTGCGCTGAGAGAGCAAGGATCATCTGTATGGAAGAGTACCTTGCGACAGGTGCAAAAGTATCCTCATAATCGAACCCCTCCATCTGTGAGAAGCCACAGGCGACAAATCTCGCCTTGTACTTCTCCACACTCCCATCAGCCGCCTACTTCACTTTGTAGATCCATCGTGAACCCACCACTGATTTCCCCTCCGGTCTTGGGACAATCTCCCATGCACTGTTTCTGACGATCGAATCATATTCTTCGATCATGCAATCTACCCATGCAGGTTCCTCCACAGCTTCCTCAAAAGAGGATGGCTCCATCATGACACATTGACTCACAAGAGCCATGTATCCAGTGTACCGATACGGTGACTACCTCTGTCTGCGCTATGTTGTAGGTGGTCCTACAACTTTCTTTGCATCTCGAGCCAGTTGCTCAGCTTCTGTAGTGCGCTTGCGCCCCCTGATGGTTGGCACTGCATGGGTGGTTTCTTCCACCTCCTGAACTTCCTCTTGTGGTTCATCCACATCCGGAAGCTCCTGCTTAGGAACTAACAGCTCCTCATCTGCATGCAAGTGTAGCTCCCTCTCAAGCGAACACTGCATGGCTTTCTCCTTCTGAAACTTGATATCCCATCGCAAAATAGTCTTGCGACTGTCTGAAAAATACACCCAATAGTTGTGAGGTGTATCAGTGTACCCCACAAATATTCCAACCTCTGCAGTTGGATCCAGCTTCTTTCTGGCATCCTTCGTCACATGCATGTAGACAGGTGAGCCAAAAATTCTCAGATGAGAAATATCAGGCCTCTTGCCAGAAAACGCCTCCTTCGGTGTACTCATGCCAAGAACCTTGTGAGGACAACGGTTCTGCACATACACTGCTGTATTGCATGCCTCAGCCCACAAGTGAAGGGGTAGGCCCTGATCATGCAACATCGCCCGTGCAGCGCCCACGATCGTTCTGTTCTTCCGCTCAGCCACCCCGTTCTGCTGTGGGTTATGGGGTGCGATGAGCTCTCTCCGAATCCCTTCTGTGCTGCAAAAGTCTTTGAATTCAGCCGAGATGAATTCACCACCATTGTCGCTCCTAAGAGCCTTCACATGCTTCCCCAATTCCTTCTCTACCAGCGCCTTGAATTCACAGAACTTAGAAAATGTCTCGCTCTTCTTCTGCATGAAGAAGATCCAGCACTTCCAAGAGAAATCATCAACAAAGATCACATAGTACTTGTGCTTTGCTGTCGAAGCTACTGAGAAAGGACCACACACGTCTGTGTGAACTCTCTCAAGGATCGTCGTGGCGCGACTATCCTTCTCGTGAAAGGTGGCTTTCACATACTTCCCTAAAGTACACCCCTTGCACTGATCTGACTGCGCAAAAGTGCCCTTAGGAAGCCCAGTAGAAATCTGCTGCAGGATCTTCAAAGCTCCATGGTGAAGGTGGCCCAATCTCCTGTGCCACAGTTCGCCCTCATCATCCCGGCTCACCACTTCTCCCGCCTTGCATGCCATTGCTGCGCAGCCATCTACTTGCAACTAATAAAGGTTCTTGGTTCGAACCCCTATCTTCCGGGTCTCTCCAGTAGTCTTACTGCGCAGGAAGGCTTTTCCTTCGCTGAAGACCACATCATACCCCTTATCTTCCAACATTGCCACAGAGATCAAGTTCTTCTTCAATCCAGGTACATGCATGACATCCTTCAACACAAAGGGTTTACCAGACTCCCTCTGAAAGGATATGGTACCGATACCAGTCGCACTGTATCTACCATCATCGCCCATCTCGATGTGCACGCCCAGATCTTTGTCCTCCAGATCTGAGAACAAATCTCGATCTCCCGTCATGTGAAATGACGCACCGCTGTCCAAGAACCACACTGATCCCATCACACTTGAAACCAAGCATGTGATCAGTGAAAAGTCAAGCTCGAACTGTGAAGCCAAAGCTTCTCCATCTGCAGATCTTCCCGCTTGCTTTTTTTTCTTCTTCTTTGGACAATTTGTAGCATAATGTCCGTGATCATGGCAGTGAAAACACTTCACTTTCGCCATATCCTGCTTCTTGCCCTTTGCACCGGAATGAGAATTTTTCTTACCCTTCCCCTTCTTTGCTTTGGCAACCAAAGCACAATTTTCTTCATCAGCTCCCTTTGATGAAGATCCATCCCGAGTAGTCCTCCTTATCTCCTCCTGCATGAGATCCGCCCAAAGGCGCTCCCATCCCGGCAGCTTCTCCCGACCATTGACACTATATTGATATGAGTGCCAAGCCTTCGAAAGACCAAGGAGAGCCAGGTCGACCATGTCCTCATCTTCGACAGTCACCCCCACACTTCCCAGCTCATCTCTGCACTGAGTGAACTTCGTGAGGTATTTGGCGATACTGTCGCCTTTCTCCATCTTGATGTTCCTGAGCTTATCTTTGAGCGCCGGCTTCCTTTGGTCGCTCTTACTCTGGAATAGATCCGTCAAAGCTTTCCACATTAAATATGGAGTAGCCTTTCCATGCAGGCTGGATACAATATGATCCTTGACACCCTCCAACAGGATCCTTCGACACTTCGCCATCTTCTTTTGCCATGCATCGACTTCAGCAGGATCAGTGGGCTTTTGGACATCCGTATCTACGAACTCCTTCAGACCATTATCTTCTAATACTGCCTCCATGCGATCCTTCCATGCAGCATAATTCGAACTGCCTTCAAGAGCATATTCGAGTCGCAAACCGTTGAAAGACATTTTCAACACTGGCACCAAGAAAACAAAACTGCTGCAAAATTTCGAATTCCACCTCAAAGCTCAACCGCTCTAAATCTGTGAGAAAAAATTATTTCTAGCACAGAGATTGACTGCAAGGGGCGTTTACTGGATATTTCACCTTTCAAAGAAAGGATGGATCCAGAGGCTACCTGGCCCGCATGCAGACTCTGTCTACCGAAATAAGTTTGTAATCACTATGATGATCAATCTCTGCTTCAATAGCTCCGATACCATGTAGAAATTTGCTGAATAATGATTAATTATCCACCGAGACTATCCTGATCACATACAATTCGAATTTATATGCAACACATAATCTCTTCCACTCAGATCATCACACATGCGGAAATAAAACAAGCGATAGCACATCAAATCATCATACACATTAACAAAGTATGTATGGGGAAAGCTTATAGCTGAAAACCCCGCAGCTATTGTGTATATTATAATGGAGAAAACATGTAACAAACTCAGTACAATACTCCTCACAAGTACTCGGTACTATCTCATGAAGTTACACACAAACTAGCTTGGTTTTGAACAAGTCACAGGTTCAAAACACATCCACTAATTGCCTGCCTCTATTGCGCAATCAAGGCTGGTCTAATGAGAGATCCAAGGTTCAAATCTCCTTGGCTTGACAGCGCAATCATCATGGGCAATTCTTCCAAGTGTGGTGCAAATATCATGCACAACTGATGTCACAACTGATAGCTATCTCAACCCTTTCATCTACCTCTTTCACTGGTCTCCACTGAACTGTCCATGCACTGTAGTGAACTGATGTGTTCTTGAGTTGAATAATGAGTTAATAATTATTGAATTAAATAATATTTAATTCACTCCACTCATTACTAGTTGATTATCTAGTTAAACTAATCACAACTAGTTCAACTAAGTTAAACCGAACACAACTCCACCAACTGTCTCATCAACTCCACCAAACTTCTGCCACTGAAGTCCTAACCGAAGTCAACCATGCATGAGCTCACCAAACCCCTAGGAATAGCGTAATTCCTCTGTCAGATGCATGAGCCACTTCTGTAGCTCGAACTGAAGTGCTCCAAGAGAGTAAAATGAAGTTTAGAGTCCAAATATTATTAAGGGTAAATAATATTTGACTTTTCTATTTTTAGGATAGGCAGTCTAAAAATAGACTTCGACCTATATGTCTAAAAATAGAGGTCCATCTATTTTTACCAACATGACCAATACTCCAAGAATAACATACTGCAACCCCTGGACCATGCTCCATATGTCTAAAAATAGTCTTTGCACCAAAAATAGCCTGTGGGCCCACTTAGTGAAGGCGACTTCATTTCACTAAGCTCCATCATCTTGCTGCATTTTCAACAAATAGTTCAAATTCATGCTCTAAAAATTGCATATTCTGAAATGTCGTAGAAAAATAGTTATATCAAAAATGCCACAATGACCTGTTTGGAGCAGTGAAACCCTAGAATCCGAAGCTTTGATACCAAATGTTGTGAAACTAGCTCCAAAAATAGAAGAAAAGAGATACCAACGCCTTAGAAATAAGCCACTTTGAGGGGGAAACCTCCAATAAATTACATGAATGAACAATTCTTGGATGATACAAATTACAAAACCTCCTTTCTATATATAGGAGTCCATGGTGCCACAATGTAATCCTAGTGGGGCTACAATGTAATCCTAGTCGACCTAACAATAATAATTTAAGGGCACAATAATAACAATATGGGGGTTACAGGGGTACAATAAGGGGGTTACAATAACAACAATAAGGTAATATACTAGTAATATAGGGACCTAACACAAGATTAACTTTAAAATTTACTCAATGAACCTAAGGCAACATTGAAACCTAACACAATATTTCTAGTGGTCTAGGCTAGAGACGTGTTACGGCATCTTAAAACCTTGTAGTTGTTGCTCGCATGTTGGCTTCAGACAGCGCTAGTATGGAATTTTTCTCCCCGTACCATCGCGTATATAAAGGGAGACCCCTCTATGTTGCAATACTTTTATCCATAGGAAGCCAAGTCTGCCACCTTGTGACCGTGATATACCGAACACAACATTCGTGGAGAATACCTACACGTATGTCAAGTCCTTGGTCATTTCTATTTCATTTGATCACCAAGGTGTATATGGTAGTTCACAGAAATCTGGTACACCCTCTTGCTTAGAATTCCAAGGAAGTCATTTCAATCTCTTCATGAATCTTTAAACAAGAGAAGAGATCATTGAGCACTTGTCCTTTCACACTCGTTTCAAATTGAAAGTGACTAGAGTCATCTTTTTCCTGTTTCTCGACTCTTAAAACATGAAACAATGAATTTTGGTTTCAGTGTTATAAAATTAATCACCTACAATCACACGCCTATTAAAAGTTTAATACTTGGCCTGATTGATTTCTTTGCTTCTTGTTTTGGTACCTTCGATTTGTTATCTCTTTTCCTTCCTACTCTAATATACATTCAAAGTGGTGAAACATTCGATTTCGTCATCCTCACTGCTTCCTAGTGGTGGTTCTTTTCTAGACGTTTCTTTTGAAACCCCTCAATCCACTAGGTCTATCAAGTTCTCACAGCCTATTCTTCCCTTTTTCCAACCCCTTGCTATTCGATCTCCGATTGAAGAGCCAGTTGAATTCAATTGGCCTCCTTCAAGTGCTTGGTATGGTTTTGGGGAAGAATGAGAATTTCCTCCTCCTACTTCAGGATCGCCTTTTTTTATTGCTGCAATACCTCCTAGTCCCCATAGTCTTTTTGAAGATCTTACGTTGGACTAAGATATGGATCCCTCCAGTCCTGTTGGGAGTGAAGGAATTCCTATTTCCATAGGAGAATATCAACTCTTTCCTGAATATCTCTCATGCCTCCATCCAATTTTCTCCACCATCGGTCTCACTTTCACATGGATATAGATCCTTGAGTCAGATCATGTCTGGCGTTGCCTCCATTGCGCAATCAAGTACAGTAAATCCTCCTCAGAGTTCATTCCTACCTTCGTTAGGGCTATCACCTTTGACTCCTGGTTCGTCAGTTACTGTCACATATGTTCCAATTCAACCGATGGTTTGTGTGGTTTCTAGTTCAGTTTCCACTCCTCCTGTCATTCCTGGTGGTTTTAATTTTGAAGAATATATGTTGGTTGTTAAGCAGGAAAGTTCTCAGGTTTCTCAGCAGTCTAAGGCTCCTGGTAATCCTCGATTCCATATTTTCGTAACCCCGTATATATCTATCCACACCATTATGATGTGTATGGTAATCCAGTATATTTTCCTCCTATTGATCCTTATCAGGATGTTTATGATCCTTATCAGATTGTTACTCATTTAGCACCTACCCTTCCTACGCAACCCTCTGGATTCCAAGTACAACCCTCATCGAGACAACCTTTAGCTCAGCAGGGCCCTACTTCTGGTCTATAGGGACAACCATACGGTCCACAAGGCCAACCTTCACAAGGTCATCCTTTGGCCCAGCATGGACAACCCTCCAGTCTTTCAGGTCAACTTTTGAATCAACCAGGATCATATTTTTGTCCTGGGGGAAAACATTATCTATCACAAGGACAACCTGTTGCACCTCAATCACAGTCGCATGTTCAATATGGCCCAAATATTGTGCAACTAGGACAACCCTTTGGTCCTTCTCTAGGTCAAACTAGTTATCAGGGACAACCTGGTTTGCCGCAACCATCAGGCCAACCTTTCCCACAGGGACAACCTGTTGGTCCCCAATAACAATTTCAACAGCCGGTTCAACCAGCTCAGCAGTCATTTCGACCTGCCCACCAGCAAATTCCTCTGATTCCCTAGCCATTTCTACTTGTTTACCCTACTCAGCAGCCTACTCAACCTACTATGCAAGGTCAACCTGCTCAACCGCAGGGCACTTACTACCCTCAAGTTTCATATCAACCAGTATATAGTGCGCCTGAGATTCCTTACCCTCAAAATCCATCTGTGTATCATCAACCTCAAATCCATGCTTACATTCCACATCAGAATCCTTATACTACTCATCAAGGACCTCCGTATTCTACTTTGACTCTATATATTGGTCCTCAACCCCAGTATCAATCGAATTATCCTACTTCTAATCCCTATGATCTGCATCTTTTGGGACAGAATGTATGGGGACAGAATCCCACACGGACTGGGTGGAATGTACACACGGGTCCTTATCAAAACCATCAATGAATTTTAATACTTAATTACCATTTCTTGCTACGTTGTAATTACCTGATGTGTCAAATTTTATAAATGATCCCATTCTTCATAATCCGTATTGGCCTCCGGTTCTGACCAATATTCCTAGTGTTTGTCCTAAATTTGAGGGTAAACCTGCTGAAGACCCCAAAACGCATGTTATGACTTACCACTTGTGGTGTTCCTCTAACTCTTAGGTTGATGATTCTATTCGGCTCTACCTTTTCCAGCGAACTCTTACTCGTGTCGCTGCAAAGTGGTACATTGAGCTGTCTCATGGAGTTTTTCAAGATTTCAATTTCTTAGCTATGGCATTTGTTAGTATGAATCTTGATTCGAAGTGTAAAAAAAACACCACATTAGCTGCGCATAACAAACAACCCTAACAACAAAAATGACTACTAATATCTTCAGATCTACAATTAGATGATCAAGACAAATGTTGTAAAAATATAGATCTATGCATTAGAAGATATTAAATAGTAGGAAAATAAGATTTACTCCATATATCCAATATACAAGACAAGAATATATCCAATGAATATTTTTATTAATGGCATCTGGGAGGAAAACACAAGAGGGTATTCCTTGTTCTCCTCAATGGGATGGGTTATTGTAAGTCCTCAGCACTTCAAATTTAGAATTCCTCTCTCTTGATGGTGTAGAAAACCCAAACAAAAATGGAAAATTATGGCTATGATTATGGATCAATAGCCAGACCAAGTGTTGAGATCCGAAGTGATCTTTAGGCAAGAAAAGGTGACAAATGAATTGGAAAACCCTTCTATTTATAACAAAATATTGAGTTAGTCTAGAGATTTGTGCATAATTAAAATATTATTAACCAAATCTAGATCCAAATTTTATGGAATATTTTATTATATTTGTTAGAGGGAAAAGGAATTTGACTTGAGTCAAATCCCTTTATTTGTAAATAATAAATGAATTATTTATCATTTTAAGAATGTGGTTGAGTAATAATCAAATAAATAATGATTTATTTAATTATTTAAGGGTGAATTAGTCATATTTAACAAAGAATATTATTTAAATAAGATCTAAACAATTATTCTTATAAAATAATAAGATAAATAATGATTTATCTAATTAATTTCCTTGTTTTGGGTTAAATATAACCAGAAATATTAATTAAACTACTGTTTAAATAATTATTTCTTGAGGAAAATCAAACAAATGTATATTTATTTAATATTTCCTTATGGGGTTTCCCATTTAGACCATAAACAACTTAATAAAGGTGATTTACTAAGTTATTTTCATAGTGAAAGAAATTTTACTTGGAGTAAAATTGGTCTTACATGATGTACTTGGGTCCATCTAATGATAATAGGTTTAGATGACCAAAAAATGGTGTAACAGATTTCCCCCCAACGTGCGAGCATTAGGAGCTAATCGTACGACCGAAGTATGTTGTAAGAACTCAATCACTAGACATCGAAGGGGAAGTCAAAGAGAGATAAGTATAAGGTAAACCAAAGTGCTAAAAGACCTAGACCCTGAGGAGGTGACTTGCAAGTGCGACAAGTATTTTTAATGAGTGACTACCTGCTATAGGCGGGAGGGGAGGCATACCTATGCCTACCGAGGCAATAGTACAAACAATAAGGCACCCAAAAAACCATGGAATGCATAATGCTGGCATAAACATGAGCGAGATAAATAACATGATAATGAATCCCACATAAATATTGTGCCTGGGATAACAGCCAGGACTTGTACAATGATATCTGAGTACATGAGATATAAATACAACCCAGATGACCCTGAAAACAGGAAAGCGCTCTAAAAATCTGACTGATACATGCAAACAAAAAGGTGCTGCAAGCAGCTAAGGCCGACATCATCAAATGTATGGAGCTGCATCGAAGGCTGTAAATGAAGAGTTCATCTGAGTGTGTGGGGGGCCATCTGTAGGGCCACCCCCTCATGAGGGTTGAGACATCTCACGCACACTTTGGAATCATTGATGTCACCTGCTGCATCATTGAACCATCAAGTATACGGATCTCGATCATGCTGAAAGGAGCTAGAGCTGAGAAGCAATCAAGTCAAAGGGCAATAAGGAGTCACTTTTCCTGATCCAAGGCATCGAACAAGAGTGGAAGCTAGAACCAAGGTACACCTGCCCTCTAGACCTGTCTTCTGGAATGAATGGGCTGATGTCAACAGAAGGAGGTCCGCCATAAGTGAGGCAATAAGGGATCCTCAAGTAAGGCACGAGAGAAAATAGTAGAGTGACTAACAGACTGACACCAATGATGATGATGAAATGGGGGGGGAGGGTTGAGTAGCGAACAGACGACTTCCCTTATTATAGCATAAATGGCGTGAATGACCTAGCAATGACTGATGCGATATCATGAGGGATAGGGGACAGTGGGACTGAAGGCCATAATGTGTGGCACGAGAGAGAGACCAAGAAATGAATGATGGAGGACTATAGCGGGATGCAAAGGGACTCGGGATAGACTCCATGAATGCAATTATGACTCCATGCTGATGCCCTAAACAAGGGTGACTCGATGGTGCTGCCACATATGTAAAGGGTCCAATGGGGACCATAAAAGTATGAGTACAAGATGGTAACTCACGATGAAATTCGGTACAAGCATGGAAAATTATGGCGGCAACATGGTGCCCCCAGTACGAGTGTTGGAAGTGACGAAATTTGATTTTGAGGAGGGGTGAAGTGGTGCTTCTTGGACAAAATGTGTCTTAGTGAAGTATTAAATAAAAAATGCTAATAGATACCCATTTGAGGGCTTGGTGATATATTTCCAATGGTATATACAGTTCTTCAAACTGAGCTACAGTTTGGTCACAGTAAGCGAAATAAAAATCAAGCGTTTTATTTTAATAAGGCTTTTTCCTTCCAGATTCACTTATTTGTCGGTGGAGCTATGGTGAATGTCGTAAGGAGAGGAGGCCTTAAATCTTGCAGCAGTTGTAGTAGATAAATCGACCATTGGAATTTGAAATCTATCAGTTATAGGTAAGAGGCCCTACTCTTTCATTTCAGTGGATTGAAAGTTCAGTTTAGGTACCCAGAGCTCATGAACAAGCCAGGTCGCACTTTTTGGGGTTTGTTCTATGACCTGGGTAGCAGGTTCTAGGTAGAAAACTGTGACCTGTCCCAAGAAATGACCTGAAAAGTGTGACCTATCAGAAAAAGGGGTTTTCAGTGCTATTTTTGGCTAAGATCTAGGATTTTTATGGTTGAGGGGCATAGGTGCCCCAAGCACATTGTGGATATGCCAAAATGTTTTTAGAAAAATGGAAATCTAAACATATTTTAATGATGTGGTGCGCCATTTGTTTTCGGTATGGTTACGCAGTTTGAGAAAGGAAGTAGATGATTACCAATCTCTTTTAGTACTGCTCAAATGGATTTTAAATTTCTAGGTTGGCATACATAGTGCTAATACCCCAAAGATATTATTTGGGATAATGAACTGATGTTCTCCCAGAAAACCTATAGGTTGGTCAACCACAATTTCTATGAGACTAGGTTGCTGATAAAAAAATAAGGAATGATGAGGGGTATCATTTCTAGAGGGATCTTGAAGTGATATGGGATTCTAGAAGTTCTTCTAAATGTGGAATAATAATGGGACTAGAGTCGTCATGACTAGATTCACTAGGAGAGTGTTGAAGAACTACTTCTCCTGGTCTCTCCAATATGAGTGCCCCCCCTTACCCAAACATTGGGTGTCAATGTAATGGCCGCATGGTGCATGTGGTTCGAAAGCATGAGTTCAATGTAAGGGAGGTAGATAAAGTCAAGAGTGGTCGTTGCTTCCATAATGTCGTCATCGTAATAGAATATGTTGCTTTCATATGTGCATCGTCACAAGGGGTAGCAGGAGAGTGAGTAGACAAAGGATCCACTGATGTTGATACTAGGGATGGGGCTGAAGGGAGGTCAGGTGAAACATCAAGGGAGGTGTCATCGTGGACTTTCGACCAAGGCCCTGTTATCTCAACATCATAAGGGGAAAAGTTAATGGGAGCATCTATGTCCTCGGGTGTTGCCGAAGCAAGATGCGAAAATAAGGGAGCGGGTGACTCATGGCGCTCAGCCTCGAATTGGCATAAGGCTTCTAAAGAGGAATGATACTCTTCGAGGCGAGGACACAGGTGAGTGTAATGGCCATGGAAATCACATAAAGCACAAGGGTGATTTGTGCACAATGGTTTGAGTTTCGGGATTGAATCAGATATAGTGACATATAACTCTGGGATATCAAATTTCGGAAATGACTCATTGACCATGGATTTCAGGTGAGGAAATTATGGGCAAGTATGGGTGGCGTGGCCAACACCGTCACACAAAGCAAACTAGATGGTACGCTTTGGAGGCCAAGAGGGGGCGAGGTTTGTCGGGGTAGCCTTATCCTTTGATTCCCCCTTGCGAGCTTTTCCCTTCTTACCCGAAGCAGTTGCAACGAGAGGTAGTTCCTATTGAGGTGAATGAGGAACTGTTGCAGCAAGAGAATTCATAGGGACCGGTTGAACCAGGGTCAAAGCGAGATAAGGTTTAGGTTGAACAAGTGGGGTAGCAGCTGGAGGATCGAGGTACCAGACGGGAATCCCAAGGTTCAGGTTAGGAAGAGAGAGGGTCGTCGTAATAGGTACTATGTACACTCCTGGTGGGGGAGCTAGGAACGGTATCTAACTAGAGGGGTAATGACTAGGCGGGATGGCGCCAAGATGGTTGAGGTCGGTAGGAACCGTCCCAGGAGGGTAAAGGGGGTCATGAGTACCAACTGAAGGTGAAGGGCCAGGACAAGAAGGTTCACAAGTCTGATCATAGGACATCATGAAAATTTGGTAATCAGGGGAGCCAGATGGAAAAGATTGAGTGGCCACCTATCCTTCAGGTGGTTGGGTAGCCACAAATCCCTATTGAGGGATATGATCCATAAGTACAGCCGGCTTACTAGGTGCAGGACTGGGAGGAATGGAAGGGATGGCTTGTTGTCCTCTCAATGTTGCTTGAGATTCCCATAGCTGTCGCATTTGTGGCAGAAGAGGACAATCATGTGTATAATGACCATAAACACCACAACAAGAACAGGGCTTGTTCGTACGAAGAGGCCTATCCTGCTTGGGCTGAGTAGTGTTAGGAGCATTACCTTGATTAGGTCCAAGATTACCAGAGGCAACTTTATTTTGATTTCCTTTCCTCTTCCTTTTTGAGGTAGGAGGATTAGTCGTGCCCTACTGTGTGTACACATGCCCCAAAGGGGGTGGTGGTTGTTGTAGCAAAGGTTGAGAAGGAAAGGGAGGAGGAGGTGCTAATGTTGTAGGAGCTGGAGTACCAGGCTGTGAATACGGATAATAAGGAGGCTGGGTAGCAGTGTGGTAAACAGGAGGTTGGGCAAAAGAAGGAGGCATGTTGTATCCTGGATACGTGCTACCAGGAGGGGAAAAAGTGCCGGAGGAGCTGGCCCCTCCTTGAGAGAAACCATAGCCCATTGGAGGTTGAGCATACGGATTAAAGAGAGCTCCAATGATACCGTAGGCAGCGTGATATGCCCCCGGTGTGTTGGCACCACCAGGTCTAGGAAGATTAGGTAGGACAATATAAATATAACTTGACTGAGCGTAGATCAGGTCATATTTTAATGCAATTTGGAGAGCGACTTCTTCGGTTTGAGGAAATTGCAATGCGACGTCTTTCTCGATAGGCGGCAAGAGAGTCCTAAGGAACTAGTCCATGTAGACACGGTTTTCGAAATTAGGGGATCGACATAGGCTCCTTCTTCTCTGTCATTCCTGAACATATTCGGATAGGCGGGTCACAGATGATTGACAGAAAGAGGTCAAGAGATCAGTACCAGTGTCGTAATGAAGGGGAAGCTGGAAATAAGAAAAAAAAGCCTGGGCTAGAGTCACAAAGGTGGTATGAGATGAAGGGACCTAATCAACATAAGACTTAGAAGCTTCACCTGTAAGTGTTTGTTGGAACAACCGAAGACGAACAGATTCATCGGTAATGGAATTAGACGAACACAACATGTGGAAAGATCGAATATGATTTGAAGGATCTTCAATAGCAAGACCTTCAAAATTTGGGATGTCTGAAGGGAGCTTGGTTGGCATAGCAGGCCACTTAGCGTCATGGTGTATAGGGTCATTTATCAACTGGTCAAAATCGGGGAGGCTAAGGCCTACCATGAAAGGGAGCAAGGGTGTAGCCGGGGTAGTGTCCGTTGCGGTCCCACTAGTGGTATTCCTGGCGGGAGGGTCGGGGTTACCACCAGTGTTAGGTCCTTCCACGAACATGGTGAAGGTGATAGGGGGATAACCGAAGGCAGAACGGGAAGGAGAACACAAAGGACCAGAAGAAGAGTCAGAGTGCGGACTCGGTAGAGGACTAACTCAAACTCTATTTGAAGGAGTAAGTCTTCCAACCAGAAGCTGGGAATGAATGCCAATAAGTCTCCAGGATAAACGCCTTGGTGGCGCAATGGTGATGACAAAAACATGGCACAAGAGAAAAAGATACCAACAAGGGCATGAAGGTGCAGGATCAAGTGATTACAATGTCGAAACAAGGGAAAAGAGGTGCACGATCAAATGATTTCAATGCTTTAGAGTCTTTTCTTGGCGGTGTTAACCAAGCCCTTTTTCACTTAGGGTGTGTGTGTAAAAGTGTGTAAATTTTAATTTTTAAACCCAGACGTTTGTAGAGAAAAAAAGAAAGTGTGTTGTATAGTTGTAAATAAACCTACAAATGTCAGTATATAGACCTGCAAAACAGAAAATAAACAGTTGATAATGCACAATTCCAATCCCAAGGAGGCAGGTCTCTCAAAAACTAGTCTATAGGTGAGTAAAACACTAATCTAAGCACACTAAAAAAGGCTAATAGATCTAGGGTCAAGAGGGACAAAGATCTAAAAGACAAAATCTTCTGGAAAGTGGTGCAGACACAGCAATAGATCAGAGGAAAATTTGTTGTAAAAGAGGTGGCAAAAGGCTATCTCCAGGAGGGCAGCGGAGTGCACTCTAAAGGAGAACCCAAAAAAAAGCTAAAAGAGGAGATTTGGATGGATAACAAGCTGATCTAAAGTGGATCTGAAGATGAGGTATCGGATCGGAAATAATGGCCGAAGACTCTGAAATTTCAGACAACCTACAATAGCAAACACTCTTCCACAAAAAGTGGAGGGTACTGAAGCCCTAGGGGGCTAGGTTCCTACTTAGTTGAGTGAAACAGAACAAGTGCAGGTCTAAAATGGGCAAAGACGGAGGTTAGACAACCCTGAACAGAGGCTCAACAAAACCCAAAAAACTTTCAGAAAAATCCCTGCAGAAAGTCCAGGTCGCAGTTTTTGGCTTATTTTCAGCAAAGGTCACACTTTTTGGGCTATAAAGTGCATCCTGGAGGTCCAGGTCATAGGTTTTGGGAAGAAAAGTGTGACCTACACTTTCGACACTCTCGGCGGCAGGTTTCAGAAAAAAATTTCGTCTCAACTGCGGCTGATGTCTGTCACCTGCGCAATGGGTCCGAAAACACGCAAAAGTTAGAATTTTTATCGTTTTAGGGTTTTATGGGTTAAAAACAACATCAAGAATAAGAAAAACAAGGAGTTGAAGAGAAATCCTAGGGTTTGAAGTATCTGTATATGCAAGGATCAGAAAAATGACAGCTGTCGTAATGGTAAACCCGTGTGGAGTCGCCAGTTGTTAGTATGAATCTTGATTCGAAGTGTACGAAAAAAGACCACTTTAGTTGCGCATAACAAGCAGCCCTAACAGCAGAAATGACTGCTAATATCTTCAGATCTGCAATTAGATGGTCAAGACAAATGCTGCAAAAATCTAGATCTATGCATTAGAAGACATTAAAAAGTAGGAATATAAGATTTACTCCATAGATCCAATAGACAAGACAAGAATTTATCCAAAGAATATTTTTATTAATGGCACCTGGGAGGAAAACACAAGACGGTGTTCCCTGTTCTCCTCAATGGGATGGGTTCTTGTAAGTCCTCAACACTTCATATTTATAATTCCTCTCTCTTGATGGTTTAGAAAACCTAGACAAAAATGGAAAAGTATGGCTATGATTATGGATCAATAGCCAGACCAAGTGTTGAGATCCAGAGTGATCTTTAGGCAACAAAAGGTGACAAATGAATGGGAAAACCCTTCTATATATAACAAAATATTGAGTTATTCTAGAGATCAGTGCATAATTAAAATATTATTAACCAAATCTAGATCCAACTTTTATGGAATATTTTATTATATTTGTTGTAGGGAAAAGGAATTTGACTTGAATCAAATCCCTTTATTTGTAAATAATAAATAAATAAATGATTTATTTATCATTTTAAGGATGTGGTTGAGTAATAATCAAATAAATATTTATTTATTTAATTATTTAAGGGTAAATTAGTCATATTTAACAAATAATATTATTTAAATAAGTTCTAAACAATTATTCTTAGAAAATAATAAGATAAATAATGATTTATCTAATTAATTT
The DNA here is from genome assembly GCA_034641835.2 of Pinus albicaulis. Lineage (NCBI taxonomy): Eukaryota > Viridiplantae > Streptophyta > Pinopsida > Pinales > Pinaceae > Pinus > Pinus albicaulis. The sequence continues at coordinate 737,348,062 of CM076582.1, forward strand.
CCTTGTTTTGGGTTAAATATAACCAGAAATATTAATTAAACTACAGTTTAACTAATTATTTCTTGAGGAAAATCAAACAAATGTATATTTATTTAATATTTCCTTATGGGGTTTCCCATTTAGACCATAAACAACTTAATAAAGGTGATTTACTAAGTTATTTTCATAGTGAAAGCAATTTTACTTGGAGTAAAATTGGTCTTACATGATGTACTTGGGTCCATCTAATGATAATAGGTTTACATGACCAAAAAATGGTGTAACAGCGTTCCTTACACATTTCCAGTTACCATTCTGCTATGGGACTGGGACGCACCTCCTCACTTCATTGAAACAAGACCGAGCTACTCATACCTTGGATCATATTCATGAGTGGAGGCGATGTCGTCGCATGATCAAGTTTGAAATTCATGATCAACTTCTAACTCATTGGTTCACTACCTCATTTGTCAATAAGATCGCCAAAAAAATAGATATAGGGGCATGTGTAACCGAGGAACAATCCATTGCTTATGTCCAGTACCTTGATCTTGTGTACTCTCAATCCAGCGCATTATATGATATCTTTCCTGATGCTCCTCAACCTGGAACCTATAAACCTCCAGTGACTCCATCCGTTGATGGTATTATTGCTTTCGTATCTCAGACTTCTCAAAAGTATCCATCTAATTCTGGGAAGCAAAAGTCTACTTCTTCCAATAATGTTGGTTCTCAGCCAAATCCAAATTTTGGCAAACTCGCAGAAGTGAATTCCGTTCAGGCCAATCCTACGGATAACGCTTCCAAAGGTAAGAAGAAGGGTAAAGGTAAGGCCAAAGCCAATACCTCGAAAGAGGATTCTTTGAAACCTCATTCTGCTGATAGTTCTCAACGCAAACCGAAGTATCCTTGTTTAATTTGTGACGAAGAGCACTTCACCAAAGACTGTCCTCGACGGTCCGAGGTGAGTCGATTTCTCAAAAGCGCTCAAGGAGCTCTAACTGTTCTTAAAGAAACTTTTCCTACTCAGCAAAATCAGATGGTAGAGAAAACTCAGTCCTCTACCCCATTTGGTTCTCAGGTTTTTATGATGAATGGTTTTGCACCCGTTTCTATTACTACTCGAACGAAAGATTATTCCAGTTCATGTCAGGAAACCAGGAAGGAGATCGCTGATGGTCCTCCTCCTCCACTTGTTTCTGTCCCTCTTGAGATTGAACTGCCTAATACTGAATCTGTTGTGTGACCACCTTCCAAAGGCATGCTCTGCAAGTCTTCGTACAATCCCAACGCCTGTGTCGCTTAACATTACAATATTGTTGAGGATTTGGCTCAGGCGCCATTCACAATGTCTATGTTAGAAGTAATTCAAAGTTGTTTTTCACAAAGGAAAGCGTTGTTATCTGTGATAGGTCGGGTTGATCCTGTCGATAATAGCTTTCTTGCTTTCGATTTAGACAATTTTGTCCCGCGACTCCCGCACCAAATTGCACTCATCATTCAAGTTGGTATAAATGGTTTGAACATTCACCGGGAATTCATGGATGAGGGTGCCTCTACCTTTTTCATGTCATCTACTTATTGGAAATCCATTGGTTCTCCAGCTCTTACCTTTTCACCCAATGCCCTTGAAGCATTTGATGGAAGAGAGTCTAAACCTCTTGGTGTTATCGCTAGTTTACCAATCACATTAGAAGGGAAGACAGTCAATGTCAAAGTTGAAGTCGTTGATGATAAGCTCAATTATAATCTTCTCCTCGGTCACAGTTGGACTCACACAATGCTATGTGTTTTGTCCACTCACAAGCACATCTGGTGGAAATTATGACACTTTGGTTCCAACACTTTTCACCAAATGTCGGAAATTTTCCCAAATTTTATCAATTTTTCAAATCCCGCCCACAACTATCGCTATACCGACGTTTGGAGACAAGTGTTGGTATTGCGACACTTAGAGGTTAGTGTTGGTCTTACGACGTTTGTAGAAAAGCGTCAAGATTGTGACAGTTTGGGAAGCAACATCGGAATTGGGAAGGATTAGAGCTAAGTGTAGCTATTGCGACGTTTGTAGGAAAGCTTCGCTATTGCGACAGTTTAGGCAAAAGCGTCACTATTGCGACAGTTTGGGAAAAATTGTCAGAATTGCGACAGATTAGAACTAAGTGTCGCTCTTGCGATGTTTAGATGAAAGCGTCGCTATTGTGACGGTTTGGAAATTAATTTATTTGGCCTCTCCTTTAATAAATAATAATCTAACGTGGGTCCCCTTTTTGAATTGTTGGAGCAACATAATAAGATGTCTTTAGTTGACATATCACATTGTGATGAAGATAGAAGGTGGTTATGATGGGACTTCTAAGGAGTTTCATAAAATATTAAAGATGTGATGCGCTCAGCCCTTGGTTCACTTTTAATGTGTGCCCCCGACCATGGTCAGGCACGTTGTGTCGCGCAATGTGAGGTTGCCCGACTAGGCATGTTCAGGTCGGGCCGTTTTGTTCAAGGGCACCCATAGCCGTTTTGCTAAGTTGTGACCACCCAGGTGCCTTGTGCACGTTTGGGTGGCCTGTTTGCTGTTTTCTCCCTTGTGGCATCGTTCTTTCGGGCGTGCCATGTCATGCCATGTGAGGTCGCTAGACTGGGCACGTTCGAGTCGGGTCGTTTCATTCGCGGGCGCCCGTATTATTTTTGCTAACTTGTGACCACCCGGGTACCTTGTGCACGTTCGGGTTTCCTATTTGCCGTTTGCTCCCTTGTGGCATCGTTCGTTTGGGCATGTCGTGTCGCGTCGTGGGAGGTCGCCCGACCGGGCGCATTCGGGTCGGCCGTTTCATTCGAGGGCACCCATATTATTTTTGCTAAGTTGTGACCGCCCTGGTACCAACTTTTGCACATTCAGGCGGCCCGTTTTTCGTTTTCTCCCTTGTGACATCGTTCAGTCAGGCGCGTCATGTCGCGCAGTGTGAGTTCGCCCAACCGGGCGCGTTCAGTTTTGCAAAGTTGTGACCGCACGAGTGCCTTATGCACATTCGGGCGGCCCGTTTTTCATTTTCTCACTTGTGGCATCGTTCACTCGGGTGTGCCGTGTCATGCCGTGTGAGGTCACCCGACTAGGCGCATTCAGGTCGGGTCGAGCCGTTTCGTTCGAGGATGCCCATATTAGTTTTGCTAAGTTCTGACCGCCTAGGTGCCTTGTGCATGTTCAGGTGGCCTGTTTGCCGTTTGGTCCCTTGTGGCATCGTTTGGTCGAGCGCGTCGTGTCGCACTGTGTGAGGACGACCGACCAGGTGCATTCGGGTCGGGCCGATTCATTCGAGGGCGCCCGTATTAGTTTTTCTAAGTTGTGAACATCCGGGTGCCTTGTGCATGTTCGGGCGGCCCATTTTTCATTTTCTCCCTTGTGGCATCATTCAGTCGAGTGCGTCATGTCGCGTCGTGTGAGGTCACCCGACCGGGTGTGTTCGGGTCGAGTCGAGCCGTTTCGTTCAAGAGCACCCATATTATTTTTGCTAAGTTGTGACCACCCGGGTGCCTTGTGCACGTTTGGGTGGCCCGTTTTCCATTTTCTCCCTTGTGGAATCATTTATTCGGGCACGTTATGTCACGTCGTGTGAGATCCCCAACTGGGCACGTTCGGGTCAGGTTGTTTCGTTCGAGGGCACCTATATCATTTTTTCTCATTTGTGATTGCCCAGGTCCCTTGTGCATGTTCAAGCAGCCCGTTTTTTGTTTTCTCCCTTGTGGCATCGTTTGGTTGGACGCGTCGTGTCGCGCCATGTGAGGTCGCCTGACAGGGTGCGTTCAAGTCGGGTGGGGTTGTTTCGTTCGAGGGCGCCCGTATCAGTTTTACTATGTTGTGACCGCTCAAGTGCCAACTTTTGCACGTTCAGGCAGCCTATTTGCCATTTTATCCCTTGTGGAATTGTTTGGTAGGGTGCGCCATGTCGCACAGTGTGAGTTCGCCCGACCAGACGCGTTTAGGTCGGTTCATTTCATTCGAGGGCGCCCGTATCAGTTTTGCTAAGTTGTGACCGCCCGGGTGCCTTATGCACGCTCAGGTGGCCCATTTTCTATTTGGTCCCTTGTGGCATCGTTTGGTCGGGCGTGTCGTGTTGCACCGTATGAGGTCGTCCGATCGGGCTCGGGTGCCTTTTACACATTCAGGTGGCCCGTTTGCCATTTTCTCCCTTGTGGCATCGTTCGGTCGAGCGTGCCATGTGAGGGTGCCCGACCGGGCGCGTTCGGGTCAGGCCGATTTGTTTGAGGGCGCCCATGTCAATTTATCTAATTTGTGACTACCTGGGTGCCTTGTGCATGTTTGGGCAGCCTGTTTTCCATTTTCTCTCTTGTGGCATCGTTCGGTCAGGCGCGCCATGTCGCACCATGTGAGGTCGCCCGACTGTCACATTCGGGTCAGGTCAGGCCATTCCGTTCGACGGCGTCCGTATCATTTTTGCTAAGTTGTGTCCACCCAGGTGCCTTGTGCACATTCGGGTGGCCCGTTTTCCAGTTTCTCCCTTGTGGCATCGTTCGGGCGGGTGCGCCATTTAGCGTCGTGTGAGGGCGCCCGACCGGGCGCGTTCGGGTCGAGCCGATTCGTTCGACGACGTCCGTATCATTTTTGCTAAGTTGTGTCCACCCGGGTGCCTTGTGCACGTTCGAGCAGCCCATTTTCCATTTTCTCCCTTGTGCCATCGTTCAGTCGGGCGCGCCATGTCGCGCCATGTGAGGTTGCCTGACCGAGCCCGTTCGGGTCGGGTCGGGCCGTTTCGTTTGAGGGTGCCCCTATCAGTTTTGCTAAGTTGTGACCACCCGGGCACCTTGTGCAATTTTGGGTGGCCCGTTTTCCATTTTCTCCCTTGTGGCATCGTTCAGTCGGGTGCACCATGTCACGCCATGTGAATTCGCCCGACCGGACGCGTTGGTGGTCGGGTCGGGTTGTTTCGTTCGAGGGCGCCCGTATCAGTTTTGTTAAGTTGTGACCCCATGGGTGCCTTGTGCATGTTCGGGTGGCCCCTTTTCCATTTTCTCCCTTGTGGCATCGTTCGATCAGGTGCGTCGTGTCGCGCCTTATGAGGTCGCCCAAACGGGCACGTTCAGGTCGGGTCGGGTCGTTTCATTCGAGGGCGCCCATTTTAGTTTTGCAAAGTTGTGACCGCCCGGGTCCCCTGTGCACATTCGGGTGGCCCGTTTGTCGTTTTCTCCCTTGTGGCATCATTCGGTCGGGCGTGTCGTGTCGTGTCGTGTGAGGTCGCCCGACCGGGCGCGTTCGGGTCGAGTCGGGCTGTTTCATTTGAGGGCGCATGTATTAGTTTTGCTAAGTTGTGATCGCCCGAGTGCCAGCTTGTGCATGTTCGGGCTACCTGTTTGTCGTTTTCTCCCATGTGGCATCATTCGGTCAGGCACGTCGTGTTGCACAGTGTGAGGTCGCCCTACCAAGTGCATTCAGGTCAAGTCGTTTCGTTTGAGGGTGCCCATATAAGTTTTGCTAAGTTGTGACCACCCGAGTGCCTTGTGCACGTTCGAGTGGCCCATTTGCCATTTTCTCCCTTGTGGCATCGTTCGATCGAGTGCGTCGTGTGAGGTCACCCGACCAGACGCGTTCGAGTCAGGTTGGGTCATTTTGTTCGAGGGCGCCCATATCAGTTTTGCTAAGTTGTGACCGCCCGGGTGCCTTGTGCATGTTCAGTTGGTCCGTTTTCCATTTTCTCCCTTATGACATCGTTCGGTCGGGCGCACCATGTGAGGGCACCCAATCAGGCGATTTTGGGTCAAGTTGATTCATTCGAGGGCACCCGTATCAGTTTTGCTAAGTTGTGACCACCCAGGTGCCTTGTGCACATGCAGGTGGCCCGTTTTCCATTTTATCCCTTGTGGCATCATTCGGTCGAGCGCACCGTGTCGCACCGTGTGAGGTCGCCCGAACGGGCATGCACGGTTCGGGTCGAGCCATTTCATTCGAGGGCGCCCATATCAGTTTTTCTATGTTGTGACTGCCTGGGTGCCTTATGCACGTTCGGGTGGCCCGTTTTCTATTTGATCCCTTGTGGCATCATTCGGTCAGGCGCGCCGTTTCGCACCGTGTGAGGGCGCCCGACTAGGCGCGTTCGGGTCATGTCAGGCCGTTTCGTTCGAGGGTGCCCGTATTAGTTTTGCTAATTTGTGATCGCCCGGGTGCCTTATGCACATTCAGGCGGCCCATTTTCTATTTTCTCCCTTGTGGCATCATTCGATCAGGTGCGTCGTGTCGCACCGTGTGAGGTCGCTCGATCGGGCATGTTTGGGTCAGGTCGAGTCATTTCGTTCGAGGGCGCCCGTATCAATTTTGCTAAGTTGTGACCGCCCGGGTGCCTTGTGCACGTTTGGGTGGCCCGTTTTCCATTTTCTCCCTTGTGGCATCGTTCGGTCGGGCGCGTCGTGTCACGCCGTGGGAGGGCGCCCAACCAAGCGCGTTCAGGTCGGGTCGATTCGTTCGAGGGCTCCCGTATCAGTTTTGCGCCATCAATACATTGGTATGGTTTCTGGACTAGTCATGAGGTGTAATCTGGTTATTAATACTTCATCAGATGGCCATTCCTCGGACTTAAATTGTGTGACAACACTGTGGCTGAGTTTGAAACTGGAGATTGAACATACATTTGGTTTGATTGCAATAAACATTTTCATCAATAAATGTAAAGAAATGGCTAACAAATACTCTAAATTAATAAATAAATAAGACATGGCAACAAGCTGTAATAATACTTACAAAATTGTTACATTGAGACACAAAGAATAAGCAACTAATTTAACCCCTAACCCATTTAACCCCTAAACCATAAACCTCTAAACCCTTAACCCCTAACCGCTAAACCCTTAACCCCTAACCCATTTAACCCCCTGAACCCCGAGGAAACCCCTAACCCATTTAACCCCCTAAACCCTAAACCTATAAACCCTTTACCCCTAACCCCTTAAACCCTAAACCATTAAACCCTTAACCCAAACCCCTTAAACCCTAATTCCTGACCCCTAACCCATCTAACCCCCTAAAAACTAACCCCATTAGCCCCTAAACTCTAACCCCTAAAATCCTTAACTGCTAAATCCCCTAACCCCCTAAACCCCTAACCCATTTAACCCCCTTTTTAGCCCTTAACCCCTATTAACCCATTAAACCCTAACTCCCAACCCCTAACCTATTTAACTCCCTAAACCATAAACCTCTAAACCCCTAACCCATTTAACCCCTAAACCCTAAACCTCTAAACCCTTAACCACTAACCCTTAAACCCTTAACCCCTAACCCATTTAACCTCCTAAACCCCTAACCCATTTAACCCCCTAAACCCTAAACCTTTAAACCCTTAAACCCTATTTCCCAACCGGCCTAACCCATTTAACCCCCTAAAACCCTAACCCATTTAACCCCCTACCCTAACCCTTAACCCAAAAAATCCTTAACTACTAAATCCCCTAACCCCCTAAACCTCTAAACCCCTAAACCCTAATTCCCAACCTATAACCCATCTAACCCCATAAAACCTAACCCCATTATCCCCTAACTTATAACCCCTAAAATCCTTAACTGCTAAATCCCCTAACCTGACCCTAAACCCCTAACCCATTTAACCCCCTAAACCCTAAACCTATAACCCCTTAACCCCTATTAACCCATTAAATCCTTATACCCAACCCCTAACCCATTTCACCCCCTAAAACATAAACCTCTAAACCCCTAACCCATTTAACCCCTAAACCCTAAACCTCTAAACCCTCAACCACTAATCCTTAAACCCTTAAGCCCTAACCCATTTAACCCCCTAAACCCCTAACCCATTTAACCCCCTAAACCTTAAACCTATAAACCCTTAACCCCTAACCCCTTAAACCTATTTCCCAACTGGCCTAACCCATTTAACCCCCTAAAACCCTAACCCATTTAACCCCCTACCCTAACCCTTAACCCAAAAAATCCTTAACTACTAAATCCCCTAACCCCGTAAACCTCTAAACCCCTATAACCCATTAAAACCCCTAAACCCTAAATCTCTAACCCCTTAACCCCTAACCCCTGGCTAAAATCCTTAACTGCTAAATCCCCCAAGCCCCTAAACCTCTAAATGCGCGCCTAACCCATTTAACCCCCTAAACCCTAAACCTCTAACCCTTAACCCCTAACCCCTTAAACACTAATTCCCAACCCTCAACCCATTTAACCCCCTAAACCCATAAAACCCTAACCCATTTAACTCCCTAAACCCCTAAAACCCTAACACATTTAACCCCCTAAACCCTAGCCCCACTAACCCGTAACGACCCCTAACCCCAAAAATCCTTAACTACTAAATCCCCTAACCCCCTAAACCTCTAAAACCCTAACCCATTTAACCCCATAAACCCCAAACATCTAACCCCTAAACCCCTTAACCCCTTGATCTGCTAGGGGTCGGTTACCTTGATATTAACGGTGGTGTATTCATACTCCTTCTGAATAACCAATAAAGGGTCAAGGAAATTGACCAATATGTTGTTAAGTTTTATCTTATCCATCTCTAGGGTAAGCTGCTTTTCAGCTAACTCCACTACTTTTGATCTCAATTTTTCCAATTTCTTCCTTCTCTCATATGATACCTGAGCCTTTTCCTTTCTCTTCCCTTCTAATTCCGTAATAGTGTCATAGTGATGCTATCCAACTTCTTTGGAAAGCCTTCCTAGTAGACAATACTTGTGACCTGGCTGAAGCCTCAACACTTTCAGAGCATCTAGAATGACCTCTCTCTCTCTCTCTCTCTCTCTCTCTCTCTCTCTACCCTCCAATCCTCTCACAACTATATCCCTCCCTCTATCCTTTTTTTTTTCCCCCTTCCATCTTTGTGTCACTATCTCCCTCTCTTACCCTTCTCTACCTCTCTCAATCCTCTCCCTCTCTCTCTCAACTGATCCATTCCTTCTCTCCCCTCTCCTTCAGTTTATCTCCATCTCTCCCTTGTGACTCCCCTTGTCTCGCCACCTCCATCAATCTATGTCTTTATAATTATTCCTTCTCATATATATAGAGAGTTAATATATATCATGACATATTGGGACCTACGATTGGGTTAATTCTGCCTTGTTGGCAAGGTTAAAATGGTTAATCTTCGATAGACAAAATGTAGATTAAATATTTCATCAAAAAGAGGGAATCGTACCCTATATTCTTCCAGGCTATGCCTATCAGTCGATTGGCCTCTTCTTGCTCTCACATGAATGTATTCTTGCTTTACTAGTACAAAAGAAGGTTTCGCATTATCAGCTATTTGTTTGGGACAACATTTAGTTGTTTCAACACTGCTACATTCTAATTCAAGCTTATCCTTTAAACCATCTTAGTCTTTTGTAATCTCTTCAACTTTGTATTTCTTTCCATTCCTCTCAGTCACATATGTTTCCTTGGTCTGTTAAGGGACAAGGTCGACAACATTAGGATGTTTTTGCAATAAACAAGGGTATTTCCAGGACACAGTCAGGTGGAGCAAGAGTATAAGAGCCAAATTTCTCGTGATTGTGGGACACTCAAACTTAAGATTTTCTAGAGTAGTCATGAGGTGCAGTCTGGTTATTAAGACTTCATCATATGGCCATTCTCCGGACTTAAATTGTGTTTCAACACTGTGGCCGAGTTTGAAACTCGAGATTGAACATACATTTGGTTTGATTGCAATAGACATTTTCATCAATAAATGTAAATAAATGGCTAACAAATACTATAAATTAATAAATAAAGAATACATGGAAGCAAGCAACAATACTTACAAAATTGTTACATTGAGACACAAAGAATAAGCAACTAATTTAACCCCTAAACCATTGAACCCCTAAACCATAAACCTCTAAACGTCCCTTAACCCCTAAATCCTAAACCCTTAACCCCTAACCCATTTAACCCCCTAAATCCCTAGTAAACCCCTAACCCATTTAACCCCCTAAACCCCTAGTAAACCCCTAACCCATTTAACCCCCTCAAGCCTAAACCTATAAACCCTTAACCCCTAACCCCTTAAACCCTAAACTATTAAATCCTTAATGCTAACCCCTTAAAACCTAATTCCTGACCCCTAACCCATCTAACCCCATAAAACCTAAACCCATTATCCCCTAACTTCTAACCCCTAAAATCCTTAACTGCTAAATCCCCTAACCCCCTAAACCCCTAACCCATTTAACCCCCTAAACCATAAACCTATAACCCCTTAACCCCTATCCCATTTAACCCCATAAACCATAAGCCTCTAAACCCTAACCCATTTAACCCCTAAACCCTTAACCACTAACCCTTAAACCCTTAATCCCTAACCCATTTAACCCCCTAAACCCCTAAACCCCTAACCCATTTAACCCCCTAAATCATAAACCTCTAAACCCTTAACCCCTAACCCCTTAAACCTTATTTCCCAACCGGCCTAACCCATTTAGCCCCCTACTGTAACCCTTAACCCCAAAAATCCTTAACTACTAAATCCCCTAACCCCTAAACCTCTAAACCCCTATAACCCATTTAAACCCCTAAACCCTAAACCTCTAACCCCTAACCCCTAGCTAAAATCCTTAACTGCTAAATCCCCCAAGCCCCTAAACCTCTAATTATGCGCCTAACCCATTTAACCCCCTAAACCCTAAACCTCTAACCCTTAACCCCTAATGCCTTAAACACTAATTTACCCAAACCAGTTTAAATTATTTAATTTATTAAGTTTTAATTTCTAAAGAGATTTTTAAGGTGTTTAATTCATTTATGTATTCAAAAATTGATTATAAACAATAAGAAATCACAATATTGATATTGTCAAGTTTCAATCAAAAAAACCATTTCATATATTAATTAGACTACACTATTATTTATTATAGAAAATGTATCTAATTTGAATGAATGAATACATAGATTACTATCATTAAAGAAAAAAATGTAAATTTCACTTTTAAAGTAATACTTAAAAATAAGGAAAAAATAATACATAAATTATAAAGAAAAAATATATATGAAAAAAAGAGATTAAAACTCCAAATATTTAAAATACAACATAATTTAATAGTGTAAAGTTTAAAACTCCTTTTAATAAAGCATGATGATCTAGTAGGGTAGAAGGATTACTATATGCAAAAATCAGTCCATTATTTACTCATATAACTTTAATCTCTAAAAGATATGTTTTATTTTTTTGATTGTGAATATTTTTAAACAATCAAAATAAACAAACATTTAATTATTTAGAAATTATTTTAATTATTTAAAAATGATTATAATTATTAAAAAATACTTATTTTAAAATTAATTTGAGTGGCCTTAAAAAAACACACGTGTTTCATTTTAAAATGTCAAAAAATTTCAAATATCAAAAGTTTTAATTTCCCTCGTTCATTTCCCTCTAGTTGCATGGTTTATCCAAGGAAGGAGGGAGGATCTGATCCAAATCTGATTTGGGTTGATAGCAAAAATGCCAGAGATCCTTCACATTCAATGGGGCCAATGTGGCGACCAGATCGGCTCCAAGTTCTGGGAAGTGGTATGTGAAGAACACAAGATGGATGCTACTAAGAGATATCAGGGCACTTCAGATCTACAACTTGAAAGGATTATGGACAGGTCTTCAGACCTGATAACTTCGTTTTTGGCCAATCTAGGGATGGAAACAATTGGGCCAAGGGGAATTACACGGAAGGAGCCGAGCTCATTGATTCTATGCTTGATGTGGTTAGGAAGGAGACTGAGAACTGTGATTGCCTACAAGGAATGTGTCTTTTTCAGATTCGAGTCCTTGACCTTGTGTTTTTTAAATGTAGGATTTCATTTTCTAAAATGATGTGGGTTTTTGTTGTGTACAGGGTTTTGTTTTTTTGTGTGTGGGTTTTTGATTACCTAGATTTTATATTTTTATCACCAATTAGATTTTCAATTAATATGTCAAATGTATCTTATAAAATTTTCTACCTTGTGATATTTCTTCGTCTGCGAAAAATTCTCGGCATGAGAAGTTTTTTGATGAAGATATTAGGGTTGATGTGATTTACCCTGCAAAAGAGCAGTATGTATGCTGCTTGTTGGTTAACTGAATGTGATCTGAAGACTAAGGATCATTCACAGCTAAACTAACAGAAGCAAAAAAACTAGAGAATTTTGCAAGATGAAGAACTACTGATGAAGTTGCCTCAAAGATCAGTGCAAGATTAATTCATAAAAAGTCCCAATCTGAAGCTGCAAAGTGTTTTCATCCGTGTCTCTACAAGTCCTAATCTCAAGCCGCAGAGGTACGATCTCGTTCATGCTTTATGTTTTTTTTTAATGCATGAAGTAAACTATTGATGTGATTCTCTGTGATGCCAAATTTGATGACGAGTCTGATGCGCATAATACTTGATGTGAAATGAGGCATTTGTCTGAGAGGTTACAAGTCTTATTATTTCTAACCGTCGTATGGTGAAAACAACTTGTTTTTCACGATGGTCGAGTTTTACCCTTTTATGTATTTTTCGTTAAATGGGTGCCTTTGGTATGACAAACAATGCAATTGTGCCCATCATCATGTTCCGGTGGGGTTTAGATTGTCTCGTACTTCTTAGAAAAATTAAATATCAACATCGTGAAGAACGATTCACCAGAAGGCTTGAAGCCACAATCATGGATTGACCAGCTCTTGCAAGATCTTTAGGTAGAAATAGCCAAGGACATAAAAAAATGGTGGCATTACAGAATTCTTGCCATTATGCCTATACATAAGCCTAAATACAAGAATTGGACAGGTATTGGCAAGGAAACTTCCACACTTTATTTATCAACCACTTACCCACTTGTAATTGACCAAGTTGTCCAGTCTGTATTTAAGCAATGCATCCCAACATTCCTTGTTGATTCATCATACAAGGCATCGGTATACTGATTACCGTATTGCATTTGCAGCTATTATCCAATATTCATTTGGTTAATTCCTGCATAATTGTACCATTCATTATGAATATATGGGCTACAGAGAATCAAGATTGATCCCATCCAAACATTATATGTAGGTGAGATATATTTCCCGTTGGTTGTAGTTCTTCATGTTATACTTTAAGAGCATGACTATTGTTTCAATCACTCACAATGCATACCTAAGGCACTATTATGGATGAAATTAAATTTATAACAATAAAACTAGAAATTGCTATAGAAAAGCAAACCATGAAATATTAATTGAACCAACAAGCTCAAGGATGGCTTAGGAAAAAGAAAAGGGTCACTCTTAGAATTCTTCATTTGTAAACACTGTTAGTTGCTCACTTGCCAAGCTTGTAAAAATGTACAGTAAATGTGAGTACAAAGATCTCAGGTTCAAATCCCTTATTGTTTATCCGTGAACACCTACGTTTATGATGGATACAAGGGGGTGATTATTTTGGGGAAAAAACACATAACTGACATTCTATTGATCTATGTGTCCATGTAGTTGGTGACTTGAACCACTTGATCTCTACAACCATGAGCGGAGTTACCTGTTGCCTAAGGTTTCCTGGTCAGTTGAACTCAGATCAAATCCAATGTACTGTAAAACGATCATTAATATATCTATGAGGCTCAGTTACTATCAAACATCAATGTTGTTAATAAGACATATTGTTACAGGTAGAATAATGTTGTTAAGTGCTGTCAAATTTAATTTTCTTAAGTGAGGTCACACCTCAAAGTGTCACTGTTAAACTGTTGTCAATGTTTACACCATAATTGTATACATGGAGCTTTAAGGGACTACAAGTCTGTTAATGAGATTAAGGTGTTTTGTGCTTGAATTATGATCATAATGATACCCTAAGGATGGGCGAAGGTGATTGCATTAAAATTTCTTTTAAAATTTTACAAACACTCCAAAAAAATCCTTGTTTACTAAGCCATAACTCAAAGAACTTTTATGCCAAAGGTTCACTATCCTAGAGGGCTCAGTGATGTTCATAACTGTCAGTATTAAAGGAGGGCTCATGGCCTTCACAAGTCACAAGACTCATTTTTATATGTTACTGATGTCACAAAGATAATAATTTCTATATCATATTAGGTCGTATGAACAAAATTTAGGTTCAATGCCCTAAAAAATCTCCAAACACAGTCTAAGGATGTTCGAAAGGAGCATAACTAAGTCCTCATTTTCTCTGTTGATATGAGAAAGGGATCATCGTGAATTTATTGATTTTTTGTAGTGGATTCTTTGATGAGGACCAAATAATAGTACAATTAAAAACAAAGGGATATTTTCATCCTTCACGCCTTCTCCAACGCCTCCTCATCCTTATACTTCAATTGGAGCCTCCCTCTAATATCAATCCCATGATCTGTTCAAAAGAAACAGTAATCCAATTGATTGTTATTCTAACTGCACAAAAAAAGATAGGCACTCCAAGCCAAGAGAAGCATCAATGAGTAGCAATTAGAATAATAGAGTAAGTTGTAAACAAGAAAACACGTGAAACAAACTTGTAACAAACTTGTAATTCTAGGTTCTAACAAACTTGTAATTCTATGTAAATATTAAATTTTTGACTTGTAACAGACTTGTAATTCTAGGTTCTAACAGACTTGTAATTCTATGTAAATATTAAATTTTTGACATTTGTTACAAATCAACGAAAATAATATGGATAACTATAATCAGGGATACTTACTACTCTCTAAATTGCCAGCAATGAATTCTTCCTTCATTTTATTGAAGGGTTTTATAAATTTAGGGGCATGTGTTGAGTTTGCTTTACCCTTGTTTTAGCTTATAGAAATTTCATTGGAATGTAAGATCATAAGAAGAAGTTTCTTTTCTAATCTTATTGCAGTGATAATTGGTACACAGGTTCACATTTGTTTGTCAAAGGGTGAAAAATTTCCCAACTTGCATGGGAAAATTGATGTGAGAGGATTGGAGTTTCAAATTTTGGATGCACCATCTTCCTTTTCTGTATGTGCCATGCATTTCTTCTATTTTAGTTTACACATAGTGAATGTGTTCTGTGGAAATGGAAGTGCCAGGGGGTTGCTTATCAATTTTTTTTTATGGGTTTAAGAGGCTTCAAGAACCTCACGGGAGATGCCAGGGAAGACTGCTGCAGCTATAAGTAGGGTTTTTTGTCCTATTGTTGGGCTTCCCTCTACTTTCCTTCAATAGGCCGAGGACCCCTTAACTTTCCCCTGTAACCACAATATTTTGGAAGAGTGGGTATCTATAGTGATGGAGGTCTGATGAAATATTATATATGGTCTATAAATAAGGGTTTAGGGTCAGTTGTTCCTGAGGTGGAAGGAGTTGGGTATGGGTATTTGGCATCATGGCCCAAGTTCTAGAAGCCAAAAGTCCTACCTAGCCATAGCATAAGAAAAATCGAAAACGGACCTATCCTTTACGAATGAAAAATCAATTGTTAGAGTTTCTATGGCAGTTTGACACCTCGTTAGGTGCAAGCCATGATTGTCATGTATTTTAATATGCAAGTGATGGGCAACACTTTGAAAAAATTAGGCCTGAAGAGGCTTGTGGAAGCCCACAACCAAGAAATTTTTTTATTTAGGAATATATGATTGAAGGCTCCAGACTCCAAAGTATCTAGGGAATTAGGGAAGCATTCTGTAACATTAATATACAAAATTAATATTAATGAATATATATAATTAATGAATTGAGGAAGTATAGTTCAAGTTTTGTATACACTGAGGAAGTTTTTCTTTTATGTCTTCCGGATTAGAGCCTTAAGTGTGAGAACGTTTATTGGATATGGTTTGAATGTTTAATTAATGTAGCCCTAGTTCGAATCGTGGGCGAGTTGTTTCTCTTTTTTTTGGAAATCATAACCGTATTTTGGTGAAACTTGGTAACAAATCATCACAGAATTTAAAGTTTTATATGTTGGTGAAACCTATATTAATTTTGCTGAGTTTATAATCGACACAATCCAAGCATTGTTATCATATATACAACTATAATTGGTGTAAATGGAATGGTTTTAGTTTTTGTTATTGTTGAAGCTTGGTGATTCTAGGAAAACCCTATTTTGATTCATTTCCATTGGTCGGAGAAACCACGTAAGTGAAGACCAAACTGGTGGGTCATGTTGATAGGCCACGGGAGTGGCACTTTGGTAGGATTTCCACAACTGAATATGTTTCTAGCACAAGGATTATCCACAGGAGTGTTCACATCCTTGGCTCCATTGGAAGTATAGAATACACAATAATATTAATAATAATGACTATATTAATTCATTTTTTTTTTAATTTTTAACTTATCGTCGGTATTGTGATGCTTCCTAAGCGTCGGTATTCCAACGCTTTCAACCTACCAAAATGTTTTCCTTTCGTCGATATTGTAACGCTTTATGAAGAGCGACGTTTAGGAAGAGCGACGTTCTAAACATCAGATGACATATCATCGGAATTGCGACATTTGAAAAACGTCGAAAGAGCGACGGTTTGGAAAACTTCGGAAGAGCAACGGATTGTAAAACGTTGGAAGAGTGACGGTTTGGGATACGTCGGAAGAGAAACAGTTTGGAAACATCAGAAGAGCGACGGTTTGGAAAACGTCGGAAGTGCGACAGTTGTTTGGAAACATCAAAAAAAATGTTTCTCTTCCGACACTTTATTGAAGTGTCAGAATTACAATGTAATGGCTAACCACGTTTTGCCCGACCTCAAACTGTTGCTCTTGTGATGCCTATGTCTTGGAATAGCGACGAAGTGGTCGTCGGAAATTGGGCCAAATATACTAGTGACTCTTTTTCGTGTTTTGAAATTCCCGCACGAAATAAAGATTCTTACTGTCAATCAATTGTCTTTTTTCACTTCTTCTTCTGAGAACAACGTTCCATATGTGGATAATATTCCTACTCCCTATGAGAGCATAGGGCCAGGTCTTTTCAAGGATCCTGCCCTCATGGGTATTTTTCCTCTTCCACCACCAAATATTGTTCAGGTCAACATGATTTCTCACACCGATGACCCATGGGTTATCCCTTCCCCTGAACAGATCAATTATTTCGCAGATTTGATGACATTGAGTCTTATTGAAATCGATTATTGTGAACTCATCGCCACATTGCATACTCCGTCCCTTGATTCTGCTCCTTTGAGCATGTCTCTTGACATTTATTCTCAATCCCCTTGTCTTGGTGATTTTTATCTGCTCAATCCTTTGAAGGAAGTGTTTCCCTCTAATGAGGCCATCGTGGAAAACATGTCTCTCGAAGATCCCCCATGGGATGATAATCATCATCATTCCTCATTTCTCCCAAGTCTCAGGGCCATGTCTACATGTCCTGAGCGTTTTGATTCTCAGGTTCCCTCTCCTCCGCTTCAAACGCCTGTTCATATTCATGAAGTTTTTTTGGAAGGTAACTTGAGTAACATTACACAGACAATGCCTATTGGAATTTCTGTTAAACGAAGAATTATCAATAACATCCATATTAGGGTCACTTGTTCTTCTGATGAAGTACAAGTATATACTAGCCTTTTTCACAAATTTCGTGATGTCTTTGTGTGGTCCTACGAAGGAATTCCTGGCATTGATCCTAGCATTGTGGTACATGCAATTCCTACTTACCCCAGTTCGAAACCTGTTCGCCAACATCTTCGTCTGGTTCACCCTCGGAAAGCTACTACCATTAAAGCTGAAGTGGAAAAGATTCTCAAAGTTGGTTTCATTTATCCGATTCCCTTGATAGAGTGGGTCTCTAATATTGTTCATGTAGATAAGAAACAGGGCACTATTCGTGTCTATGTTGACTATCGTGATATCAATCGAGCTTGTCCCAAGGATAATTATCCTACTCCCTTCATCGATCAGATCATTGACGACTGTGCCGGGAGCGAGATTTTTTCCCTTATGGACAGTTTTTCTAGTTATAATCAAATAAAAATTCTCCCAACTGATCAACACAAGACTGCCTTCATCTGTCCTTGGGGTACCTTCGCGTATAAGAAGATTCCTTTTGGTTTAAAGAATTTTGGGGCCACATTTCAGCGCACAATGTCTTATGCCTTTCATGATATTCGTCACATAATCCAGCCTTATCTAGATGACCTTACGGCTCATTTGGCTAAGCATAGGGATCACCCTGACCATCTTCGTCAGATTTTTCTTCGTCGTAGACACTATAAAATCCGGCTTAATCTGCACAAGTGTGTCTTCTACGTTGATTCTAGTAGACTCTTAGGGTTTATCATGTCTCAAGATAGAATTCACCTCGCTACTCTCGAAGTTGAGGCTATTCTTAATCTCCCATCTCCTTCCTTATTGCACCAGCTATAGAGTTTACAAGGGAAAGCTAATTTTTAAGTCGTTTTATACCTAACTATGCCAAAGTAGATAAAGGATTCACATGATTTTTGAAGCAGGGCGTTCCTTTCTGTTGGGATGAAATCGCTCTGAATATTTTGATACATCGAAGACATTGCTTGTCAATGCTCCTCTACTCCACCCTTCGAATTATCATCGTGATTTTTCCCTTTATTTAGCTGCCGCTTTCAGCACAATTGTGATGATTTTGGTACAAGACGATGATGACGGTTATGAACATGTTATCTATTACTTGTCTCGTAAACTTCTCGATCCAGAAACTCGTTATTCTCACGTCGAGAAGTTAGAGTTAGCTGCAGTTCAAGAATTCCAACATTTTCATCATTATATTCTCTTACGCACAGTGACGGTGATTTCTGATTGCAACCCCATGACTTACATCTTGTCTCGACAATTGCTGCGGGACAAATACTCTAAATGGATTCTTATCCTCCAAGAGTTTGATTTGGAATTTACTGCTGCCAAGTCTAAGAAATAATTATTTTTTGTTGATTTTCTTTGTTCTCTCCCTTCTGACTATGCTCCTTTTCATTCTGAGGAATCCATTCCAGACGATTCACTTTTCTTGATTAGCACCCTCGATCCGTGGTACGGTGATATCATCGTTTATCTGTAGACTTCATATTTTAGATCTGAGTTTATGAAGGATTCCCGCCGACGCATCCGCCATCAATCGCAACCTTATCATATAGTCGAGGATAACCTCTATTGTGTCAGAGTAGATTCCATTCTCCGTTGGTGTTTGACCCTCAAGGAAGCTGAGAAAGTCCTCAATGATGGTCACAATGGTGCCTGTGGTGGTCACAGGTCTGGTTATTCTATTGCTCAAAAAATCCTTCGTGCTGGTTAATTTTGGCCCTCTATTTTCAAAGACTACATTGTCGCGGTTCGTAAATGCCATGATTGCCATATTTACCAACACAAGATGCATGTGCCACCCGTTCCTCTTCACCTTGTCATTACCACTACTCCCTTTGCGAAGTGGGGCATAAATTTTATGACATGTAACCCTCACTTGGCCGGGGGCATGCTTATATTATCGTAGCCGTGGACTAATTCACCAAATGGGCCGAAGCAATGCCTACACTTGCCACCGATGGTAAGACAGCTGCTCAGTTTATATTCAATCACATTATTGCTAGGTTTGGTGTCCCGCAAGCCATCGTTACCGATCATGGTTCCCATTTTCAGCATTATATGGTGGTGGAGTTGACTTCTAAGTTGGGTCTATGTCACGACAGCTCAACGTCGTACTACCCTCAAGCTAATGTATAGGTTGAAGCTGTGAACAAAGTCCTTGTCACTATGCTTCAGCATATGATTGGGATCAATAAATCAAATTGGCATCTCATGTTATTTTCGGTTCTTTGGGCATACCGAACCTTAGTTAATAATGCAACCAAGCTCACTCCTTTCCAGTTGGTCTATAGCCTGGAAGCTACTCTCTCGATTGAATATGAAATACATTCGCTCAAGTTAGCTATTGAATTAGTGTCGAATACTTCACCAGAAGAAGAGTGTCTCCTTTATTTAGAAAGGCTAGATGAAACTCGCTGCTTTTTTGCTTTGGTTATCGAAGCACAGAAAAAGCGGGTCAAGGCTCATTTTGACCAATCAGTTTCCCTGCGTTCTTTCGTTGAAGGAGATCTTGTCCTCCTGTATGACAAATATCATGATAAACTGGGGGCAGGAAAATTTAAACCTATGTGGCATGGACTCTACATCATTAAATGTGTATTGCAGAATGGGGCCTATGAGCTTATTGATTACGAAATTCATCCTCTTGAACATCACAAAAATGGGTTGTATCTCAAAAAATATTATGCATGATTCATCCATGTGTAATAGGTGTACATAGGTGTCATTTTCATTTTTTGTACATATTTTGGTTTGATGTGCTTTGTGAGTGTTTTCCTTCTTATTGGGTCTTTCTTATGGTGTATATGTCTATTACCCCTTATGTCGGTTTCGCGGATGGTGCTTCCCGCAGTACCACAAATTTGTCTTCAGCAGCCTGGGTAATTTATGATCATGCTGGTGAGTTGATAGATCTGCAAGGTATCTTTCTAGGATGAGCTACAAACAACGTCGTTGAATATAGAATTGTTATTGAGCTATTAACTGAAGCAATCAACCTTGGCATACACGCATTTCTTGTAAATATAGATTCACAACTTATCTTTCTGTAACTCAATCGTCATTATTCAGTTAGAAATCCACACATTCTGAGATTGTATTTACGTATTCATTTGCTAGAAAGACATTTTTATTTTATTACATATCAACATATTCCTAGACGAATGAATACATTAACTCATACAGTGGCTAACATTGTATTATATAGAAATTTGCGTCATTTGTAAAATCATCATCACATGTAAAAGATCCATGTGGGAAAATAGATGTATATATATATATATATAGAGATAGATAGAGAGAGAGAGAGAGAGATATATATATATATATATATATATATATATATATATATATATCGCATGTTTGTGGTTATGTGCATCATAACTTCAAAAAATATATGTGTGTTTCTGTTACATCCAGAGACATCACATCTTCAAAATATGCAGATGAAAATAAAACCTAGGTGTCAAATCAACGTGGTGCTCGTGATAACATGTCACTGCCCGTACGAGCCGCCTCAGCAAGTGGTGAATTCGGCTGGGCACCCCTACAGTATGCCTCTGGTAGGAGCGTGGAACATCGTCAAAATGTGCATAGTCTGGAACTCCTTAGGTGATTCCCTCCAAATTATGCACTATCTCATCTTCCTCGCCGCCCTCGCCTTGAGGGTCGAAATCATGAGGGATTCACCTCACTATCGGTGACATGCCTGCAGGTCTCTCTAGAACAACATTTTCAAACACATGGATTTAATGTTATAACACACAGATAAAAAATTCATAATACTCATAAAACTTTTAAAAAATGAGTCTCACCCAAATCTTCATCCCAATCCTCTCCCTCCAGGAGTGGGAGGTCCGGATCATCAGTGAAATTTGTACCAGATTAGGGCCATTCCTCCACGACAATCAGTTGTTGGTGGAGCCAATCTAAAATTTCTGGTCTTCAAGAAATCTGTTCACCGCCCCCTGCCCTTGGCTTCAGAGCTGCCCATCGAGCCATACGTGGTTCTCTCGCTGGTGGTGTTGGGACTATGACCTCCTGTCGCTGGAAAATGGGTACTCATTCCAGGAAAAACGATACCAGAATATATCCATAACCAAATTTCTTTAATTTGGTCTTCTTGCATTTTGTTAGCTATCGTTTCATGTTTATTGTCATGGCCTCTACCCAGTTTTATAAGGTCAGTGCCAAGTAGTCTATAGAAAGAAGAAACTGTGTCATTGTTGTTTTGCGTTGTGCTTGTGATCCTGCAACTCGTGTGATGGTATGTAGCACTACTCTGAGTGTCAAGTCTAGGATAGTATGGATATCAACTTTCCCACTGCCTGATCCTTTTCTTGCTCTTGGACATACCCTGTCTATCACCATGGTCATTTTTTCCATGCAGGGTTGAGTGCCAGTTAGGATTGGTGCTACTCCCCTCTGTGATAATCCTGTTATGAAATAGATGTCAGAGACTTCAATCTCAAGTTCTTAATCCCGAATGATGAACTTCTCTTGATTTTCGTCCCATATGCCAATCAAATACTACAATAACTCTAGTTTCTCTTGGAGACATGGCATTAGGAAGAATTTTTTCAGACCACAATTTCTGAGAGCTTCCATGACTCTCTCATTTTCCATGGCCAACTCGTCTTCTTCGCTATGTTCCCGTTCTTTCCATTCTATGACCATTTTTCTTCTTTCTACCTACAAACACATTCATATGAGTGGTATTAGCCATTTTTGAACCTTAAATTTGTGAATAATTGGGGTATTTGAGTGACATTTTACATAAAAATGGTTTGTGCCGGTGGCGCGACTATTTTCCAAACAATCGCGCTAATGGGCGCACCTTAGTGTAGAAGATTGGGCGGTTGGCACGACTTTGTGCTCAAAACCCACGTTGGCCACCGTGCCCTAATATTTACATTTCCTCCCCGAGAATTTGAAATTGGAAATTGCAGATGATAAGAAATGACTTAAAATGACAAGAGGGATCTCGTCTATTACCTAGAACTGACGGATTTGAGATTGGTCTACTGGATTGACCATTATCGTTGCTGCAAGATTGCATAGTGAAATAGGTAACTATTTCTCCACAAGAGGTAAAAAGTAAAAAGTAATTATTTTTACCATTTTTGGCATTTTATAACTTTTTCACAACCCTAATTAGGTTTTAAGACATATTTTTTGATTATTTTATTATATTATTTTCGAGAAATGGGTTTTACACGTGTCTCTTGTGCAGCAATAGGTTTTGATGCGACAGTGATGAAGTACCAAGTTATATTTTATACTTTTTCGAACTCTGTAAAAACACAAAAAAGTCACTACTGGAGTCGTCTTTTAGCTCTTTTTTGACTCTCTAAAATTGAAAATATTACCGAGATTCTTGTCATTTTGGACTCGTTAAATGGCTGCGAAACGATATCCACCCAGTATACATTTAGCCCTTTTTTAGGCTGGGAAGAATTATTTACGAAAAATGAATACCTTAGCCTATCGTGACTAAGAGGTTCTCGTAGACACTGTTTTCTACCTTTTCGGATCTGCGAGACTACCTACGTAAAGGGATTGTTGGAGTTTTCTTTTATGCCTTCTTTTCAAACTCTCTAAACATGAAAAAATGTTGAGTTCTCCCTTTGTTAAACTCATTAAACACTGATGACATTGGATTTCATCACCATGATGTGACTTGAGTTCCTCCTTCCTAGGGCTCGTAAAATGTACTAGGATGGATGTTTCTGAAGCACAAAATTACAGCACAAGCATATGTTATCCCCTTCAAGCTTGTTTTAAAAAATAATTGGGGTACTCGCCAGAAATGGTGGGGGAAAAATGGAACCAAGTTTTAGTTATGTTGGCAGTATTTCGCTCTTGAACATGGTACTTGTCTGCATTTGTGTTGGGTTGGGGACATCTCATTTTGTCATTTTTTCCTCCATGGGTTTGGGTAATCTCTTTTTACCTCTCATCCGCTCTTTTCCATGTCATCATGACTTCAGATCCTTTGATGTCAAATACTGCCAAATCCAGTGTCGTGATGCTGATATGTTCAAGAGAAATTTGCCCCTGTAGTTTTCAACTGCCCTCTGATTCTCTGCTGGTCCTGATTCACTATTATCATGTTCCTCTGTCTCGCATCAATGATGTGGGAAACATTATGACCCACCTTCGATCAGATCACTTCCTGTAGACTTCAACTCATTATCCAGGAATTTGATCGATAGAATCTATTCTAGTACCTTAGAGCCTACATGCCTTAATGGTAGGTTATTCGCATTCGATGCAACATCCACATCATTGGCCTTCAATCAAGTGATTCTATGGATGTTTGATGCTAGATCGTTGTTCACATCTCGTGAATTGTACTGGTTGTACCTTGAGATCCATTGTTATTATTGGTGGTTTCTCTCGTGCTTGTTAACATATTTCATCATTGGTTGGTAATCAGGTGATTTTCTGGCATGTTCGACTTTAGCTCATATATTTGCATGCCTGAAATTGTACTTTTTCAGGTTGAGATGGAGCGCAAGACCCTGGATTTTTTCTGATAAAGTCTAGGCTGTGAATTTTGGTGGATTTTTATAACTTATTGCATGACTCTTTTGATTGGATGGTTGCGACCATACCTGAGTCTATTTGTTGATCCTTACTACTGGATGGCTGCGTCCATATCTCAGATCTCAATTTTTATATATACTCTATATGGATGGATGTGCCCATGCCACATGTTCATGTATCAAATATATCAATTGTATTTGTAAATTTCAGGTTTTCCGACAACGGTGTTTGGTTCGAATTCGTTCTCATAAATAATTTTTCCCCTCTCTCTCCCTCGGACCTCATGCTTTAGGGGGCATCTGTTACACAAATTTTTTTCACTGTCCCTGCAATTCCCATATCACCCATTGGAGGGTTGTTTTTGTGACCAATAAGCAGTTTTAGGCCTTGAAAAAACCATCACTGCATTCCTTTGCATAATAGTAACACTCCTCTTGTTGACTATTCCCTGAGCAGAACTGTAAAAACCCTTGTTTTTGCCTTGGCACAAGTAGCCAGTTACACTCCCGCGCCGAGCTGGAAAATTAACTCTGAGCCTGTGCTAGTTGGCGCTCTGTCCCAGTTAAACACCCGCGCCAAGATGTTTATGGAATGTTTTTTAAAAATAGAAGCAGAGGTTCTATTCCAAACCTCGAGGATGAGTCATTGGGAGTGGTTGAACTGAAACAACCACGAACTCCCTCCTTTAGTTAGTAGTTTCCACCTCCCTTGGAACTCTCCTAAAGGATAGGACTCCCTCCCACCTTTGTAGGGATCCCAACCTCCTCCTTTTCCTCTATAAAAGAAGCTATCTCTCTTAGTACAAACTAGTTGAACGACTGAATAGCTGAACTTGGAGAGCTGATGCTATAGTTGAATGACTAGAGAATATAGATAGAAGGAATCGCATTGAGGAGATCATGAATCCATCTCCTTATTCCATCTGAATCCATCGACAGGTACTGATGCGCACTTCGGCTGAACCCCGCTAGAGGAGACTGTGACGTCAAAGCATTGGTTGTACCTCTTCCTTATACTTATATATACATGACTATTGTTTGGTTCCACTATTGTGTTATGACGTTTGTTTAATGCGATAGCTTCAGCCCTCTTTGAATGGTTAATAGTTGTAAGTGAAACCATGTTGTCGTATGTTGTTCTTGTTTCTTTTTCTATGTGCAGGTATCCGGGCATAACAACGAACGGATTGTGATTTGCCAAGGCAGGAGAGAGAGGCTACTACTCTTTCTGCAATGACGACAGCATTGGATTCCAAGTAGGTAGATCTACCATGTCTCTTGTTCATTCATTAACTAGGAAGAAACACTTTAGCATGTCCTTTTGTTTCTAGACCCCCCCTAGGGCTAGAGGGATCGTCTCTGTCCGCAGACAGGATATACCTACGTAACAACCATCAATAATATTAAGTGGAGAAAGGCCTATGATACGTTTGAAGATAACCAAGTCGGAAGGCTGCTAATGATGAGGAAGGAGCATGGCCAGTCATCAAAAATTTATAACAAGCATTACACATTTCTACATATTGAGGGGCATAGAGAACACATGTTGGCAAACCAAAAATGGTGTGCTGACCTATGTGTCGGACAGATTACAATGTTCCGTAAGGAAGTGCTGGATAGTTGTCAGAGAAGGTGGATGCTGTCATCCTCAGTTGTCAAAGGACGAGAACCATTTGGAGCACCTATCTTTGCATGGGCTCTATAGAGGATGCCACATTTTGTAGCACACATTTAGACCTATGGGGTTAGATGGATGGGGTTGAGGTTTCAGTTTCCTCTTATTTGGTTGTTAGCCAAGAAATATACTCCTACATACAATGTTGATCTAGAGTGGTGGAAGGATGATGTATTTTACGGAAGGTTATAAACCCCCTGGGATGTAAATGGCTGAAGAATATGATCTCACACAGCTTCATGCTAGTCACTGTCAGTCCAACCCAGATCTGAGGAGACGACGAGCTGCATGAGGACATGCAGATAAAATAGTTGGGGGGAGATGTTGGGTACCATATTTTTATACTTTTCTCTCCCATTTTTTCCCACCTTTATATCACTTTGTATCATTATTATTCTTAAACCCATGAGGTAAACCCCTTTCTCTTACTTTACATGGGATATTTGATTAATGAATGTTGGAAGAGGGTCTCCTAAAGCTGTGAATTTTGTCCATTTTTGTATATTTTTAGCATTATTTAGTCTAGCATAGGGTTTTGGGGTGGGTCAAAGCCTCGAAGGCATTTTAATGGGTAAAGCGTAGGCCAATTTTCCGCAAACCATGGTTGGCAAACCATTGGATGCATTGGCTAAATCGATATAAATAGATGAACCTTTTGAGTCTTAAGATAGAGAATAATTGAGATTGATGCTAAGCACGAATTGTTAGATCTGTTGTTGGGTTGGGTGGGTAAGGACTCCTTCTAGCTGTGTGCGCAGAGATCCTCTGTCTTGCTATGTGCAGACCCTGCTAGTTGTGTGTGCAGGCAGTATTTTCCGATTGTAAGAGGATTTTTGTATTAATATGAATGCGAAGTACTGTTGATGTTATCTGGATCTATTTTTTTATTATTGATGCGGACTTGGGTTGTATGATTAAGTTGCGAAAGTATCTATTTGATAGCTACGAAATTATCTTTGTTTTTGTTATATGAATCTCTGATCTATTAATTGCTATGATTATAGTTGATGTGTTGATAGATTGGTATTACGCACGTGGATGTGAAGGTAATTACTAGATCTCTGCTCTGGAATATAAGTAAATATATATGTTAAATGCGAGCTTAATAGGCTGGGAATGAATATCTTCTTTACTTACATACTCTCTCTCAAGTTGTGGAAACCTGGTTCCAGCCCCCTCCCATACTGCTTCGGGTGATACTTTGGCCTGCGCAAGCAGGTCACTACAGAAAGGGCCAATATTATAGGGTTTTGTTGGTAAACCTTAACCTCTGAACCTAGGTCAGGACCCTTCGAGCCAACAAATGGTTCCATTTTCGGGACCGGGAGCATTTTGAGAGAGAGATCGGGTAATGCCAAGAACACATTAGAGACCTAAGAAGAAAGAGAACGACCAGTGGTTTGAAAATCAAATTCTAGAATTCACAGTAAGAGAATCGTGGTGCAAATATAACCACAAAGAAGTGGAAGAATAAGTAAATTTTCACAGAGATCTACGAAATTTTCTTTGTGACATTTTCAATCGAGCTTCAAGAGTGGCTCTCAAGGCTCATAGATTTCCAGAAGTGCTGGAAGGACGAACAGCTCATGCAGTGGACCCTAGAGTTGATCCAACAGTTAGAAAAGACTGATAACACCATCACGCGCACGATAGATCACTCGGTGGACAGTGTGATAGGAGGATTTGTGACATAATTTTCAATTGATCAATTTTTTTCCTACTCCGAGGTGGAACAAAGGTTCTTCAAGGATTTTTGGGGTAAGTTTTTAAAAACTCTACCATTACTAATTAATATCTTATTGTGAGAAAAGAGAATTTTTTTCAGCCATACAAAGTGAATGAGCTCCAATCAAAGTGAGGGTACAACGCATAGTGGTAAGTACTACAGAACTAATCAAGAAGGAGATCGCTCTGTCTACAGTCCATCAAGAAATTCTGTTGTGCATATATCTCCATCTACGCCATTTTCAAACCCTCATAGCGGTAAGAACTCACCTCCACCACCTCCAGAAGACGATATGGCCTCACACATGAAGCTACCCACTTTCAAGGGCATAGGGGATGAAGATATGGATCGGTTCTAGTTTGTCACAGGATCGGTATGGACTGCGCAGAATGTGGCCAACGATGCCATGAAAAGGGCGTAGCTATCCCTTAACTTTGAGGGAAGAGCCTTGGACTGGTATATGGGATACATAGTTCAACATGCAAATGCGACCATCGAAGAAATTAAGAATGCCTTGAAACAACAGTTCAAGAATCCTAAGTCCTACTCTCATATAGTGAACGATATCAAATATTTCAAGCAAGGACCATCCGAGTCTGTATGGGAAGCTGACCAGCAGCTAAAGAAGGTAATTAAAGAAGGAGGATTTATGTATGATGACAGAAAACACACAAAATGGTTCATTGTTTGTTGTTTCCCCACCTGCGTGTGCCAATGTTTCATCAAGCCATTGAGTCGCAGGAGAAGGCCTTGGAGATTGATATGAAGCTGGAGGCTTCCCCAAGGGATGATACCCAGTTAGGGGTACAAAAAATACAAGGCTAGCTAGAAGCAATGCACATGGAGATCCAGAATTTGCGGAAGGAGCGAGGAGCAGAGGCTAGCCCTAAAAGATGGTGCATACGATGCAGGTTGAATGGCCACACCAAAGATAATTGTCCTCTGCTAACAGACTACATGAATTATGGAGGACCCATCCCATTGCGTCCTAGGGAAGCTGCAGGACCAAGTGGGTCGGTGCTGTGGAGCGATGATTGTCACATTGCTGGGATGCACGATACCAACCACTGCCCCCGCCTTGCTGCATATGTCCCAGAAACAAAGCAACAATGGTGAAAGTTTTGCAAATCTATAGGCCATGATGAGAAGAACTACCAGAAATATGATCTGATGATAGACAAAGGAAACCTATATAGGGTAAAATCAGACCCTTATTCACCATGAACCCCCTCCGGTTTCAGTGGCTCCCCAACTAGGGGTAGGGGAGGGGGGCGAGGTGGAAGAGCAGGTAGGGTGAGAGGACAACTGATTTCTATAATTGTGGGGAAATAGGTCACTTTGCAAGGGATTGCACGAACCCCGCGAGACAATCCTGCAGATATTGTAGACAACTTGATCATGTGATTGAAGATTTCCTGATTCTGATAGCCAAGATGCAAGAGAAGCAACAGACACCTACGCAGAATGTGCAAAGGGTCAAGGCAGAACCTAGAGATGAAGGACCAAATGTTAATGTTATAACACACAACAGCATGGCCACCAGAGGAGCTATGGAGAAATATGAGGTGGAGCCTCTTATTCGGAAAGCAGCCATTAAACAAGAAGGTTTGGACTTACAGAAGGAAAAAGAAACCTTTGTCGCAGCTCGCTAAGACTTTGATAAGGCTGCAACATCTACTCCTCAAGCCCTTGTGAACCTCAAAGTAGATGATGAGGTCAAACCATTCCTATAGGCATGTATAAAGCTCCTACGCAACCAAAGGGCCGTAGAAAACCTCCAAGCTTTGATAGACAGCTACGCAGAAAGAACAACCCCAGCTATGGAAATTAAGGACGTACACAAACTAAATAAGCATAAGGGATGCATTGGTAGGGAGATGTGGTTAACCGCGTAGATTGGTGATTATGAGATGGATCAGTTTATTCTAGACCTAGGCTCAGATGTGAATGTACTACCTAAGAAAACTTGGCAGCGAATGGGAGAACCTAAGTTAGAATGGTCCATTATCCGGCTGTGCATGACTAATCAGCAAAAGATCATACCGTTGGGGAGATTATCAAAGATCATGGTAAATATCACAGGGGTTAAGGTTCGGGCTGACTTCGAGGTCATTCAGATTGTAGAAGATGCGGACCCCTATCTTGTGCTCCTAGGATTGGACTGGGCCATAGATATGGGCGGTATTATCAATTTGAAAAAGAGAAGCATGGTGTTTGAAAGTGAAGGAACATGGGTGGTAGTACCTCTAGATCTCGCAGAAGGAGAAAGGTATACAGAGCCAGTGTGTGAGGAAGAAGAGGTGGATCACATCTATAATTTAACTACGAGCGACAAAGACTAGATCAATCCTACGGCCGATGGTGTGCTATGCTGGGAAAAGGATAGAGAATGCTTTTCCGACTCAGACAAAGAAATGGAAAATTGACAAAACTGGTTACATGATGTCTCTGCGTTGCGCTTCCTGCGAATCACAAGGGACTTCCGGTGTATATCCTCAAAGGTAAGAGAACTACCCTACTTTGATGGTTCTGGTAGCATAAAGGAGTTTTTGCGAACATTTGAAGCTTAGGTTCCAAGGGAACGAAGGCTATGGGCCCTTAACCTAGCTATGCGCGCAACACCATCAACATGGTGGGACACACATAAGGGGGCATTCTAGGATTGGGAGGAATGTCGGGATATGATGATCTTACAATTTAAGCCTCCGGCTGATGTACACATCAAGATATTTATTGGCCCATGGGATCTGCACGAACATTTGTTCGCCTGGATGGAAAAATGATGGGATCACACTACAGAAGAATGGGTTCACTTATCTATTCATGCCTTGGGACCAATTCCAACCGTATGGTACCTAGATGCGGAGCTACATCAACGCACCTGCCATTGGGGGGACATTCGGGTTAACATGAGGATCGAAGGCACTTGACGAAGCTCTTTAGGATATAGATACCTTTGTATTTTGTGAATCCAGCCCCTATGCAGCAGTGGGGATACCATCATTGGAAGCACGGATGTAGGATATTGTCAACTGCTACAATATCACCATAGAAGAATGTGATAAGACCCGCGTAATGTCTCAATCCTAGAATCAGAAGGGAGCACGCAATTGCAGGACCTCCGTTACACACTGTGGATGTTACAAAGCCTTTGAAGTTGTGAAAAGTTAACATTGGCATGGAGGAGCAACCCAATTTGGCTAAAATTGGGGATTACTGGGATGATGAGACAATAGGGAAGGTTGCGAAACTACTCACGGAATATCAAGACTTATTTCTAACAAAGTTTTCGGAGCTTAAGGGGATCACGGGGGACTTAGGGGTTATTCGCATCACACTGAAGCCAAATGCGTGACTTGTAAAGCAGCACCCTTATTGACTGAACCCTAAGTATAAGTAGAAGGTTAGGGAAGAAATTGATAAAATTCTCATCGCAGGTATCATCGAATCGGTCGAACAGTCGGACTGGGTGAGTCCTATGGTGGTTCATGAAAAGAAGATGAAGGGGGAAATCTACATCTGCATGGACTTGCGCAAGCTAAATGATGCATGCGTACATGATCCTTTCCCAACACCATTCTCCGTTGAGATCCTAGATAGCGTAGGAGGCTAGGAGGCATATTCATTCACTGATGGGTTCTCAGGCTACCATCAGATCATAATCGCACCTAAAGATCGCAGCAAAACTACATTTTCCACTAAATGGGGATCCTTTCAGTATACGGTCATGCCGTTTGCACTCAAAAATGCTCCTGCCATCTTCTCGCGAGTAGTAGTCGCAGTGTTCAAAGAGTTCATTCATAAGTTTCTGGAGGTATACTTTGATGATTGGACTGTCTTTGGCTTGGTAAAGATGCACGTTTTGAACCTGCACATTATGCTGGATTCCTATGCCTATTGAAAGCACTATATTTCCTTGAATATCAATAAGTGTATGTTCTGCGTAACCCTTCAGAATCTTTCTCGGGCATATAGTTTACCAACAAGGACTAATGGTGGACCCTGCGAAAGTTGTAGAGATCATCACTCTGGCAGTCCCTACAATTGAGAAGCAGTTGCATTCGATCCTCAGACATACAGGCTATTACAGAAAGTTCATTTAGGGATACGCATTGATCGCAACCCCTCTGGAAAACTGTTTGAGAAGGATGTTTCATTCTTTTGGGATGACGAGTGTCAGAAGAGCTTTGAGCTACTCAAGGAAAAGATGGTCTCCGTGCCTATCCTTATTTTCCTTGATTGGGCGAAGGTATTTCATGTTCACGTTGATGTTTCCAGAATCGCCCTAGGAGTGGTCCTTACACAGCCTGGAAAGGGAGAAATTCATCACCCAATTGAATTCGCTAGTCGAAAAATCTCGGTTGCGGAGCGCAACTATGTCACCACAGAGCGGGAGGGATTAGCCATGGTCTATGCATTACACAAGTATCGGTATTACCTGTTAGGGGAACACTTCAAAATTGTTACAAATTATTCAGCTTTGAAGTACCTTGTGAATAAACCTGTGTTGGGGGGGGCGAATGTGACGATGGCTTCTGTTGTTCCAGGAGTACGACTTTGTAATATCCCAAAATTGGGACTGCTAGCAAGGCATGCCTGAAAAAATAATTTTTAAGGAATTGTTGCTACAGCTCTTGAAATCATCCCTTGGATCCCTTAGATCCAAGTATCTAAGTCCTAAATCCAATAGGGTATCAAAAACAAATCCTTCTAGGTGGGTTAAACAGATCTCCCACACCTAGTTGTCATGATAAATTTCCCAATGAATGGACTGCAGCAATATAAAAGAACATTGCCCAGAAAATAGCACCGTTCTATATGGCAGTAGAAGTAGGCCAATATAATATCTTGAAAAATAGTTGATACAATGATAAATCAGATTTACTGTAAATCCTAATCAATTTACAGGAGAAAGAAAGCGACTTTATGGAGAAGAACCCTCTAAAAGAGGTGCTGCAACAATTGTATTTCACTGCAAAGCCATGACAGCGTTATTTTTATGAGTGAACAATAGTTGTAGGTTAAAAATTAGATATAGGACATATCTTTGTACAAAATATTAGATCTATATCAGATCTGTACACTAGATTGTCTCTATTTTACATACCCCTTAGGGTTTTTAGCAAAACATGAATGTACAGGAGTAGATCTGAGGTCTACCACAGCAGATCTGCAGAATGATTTAGAATTTCTGAAGTAGATGTAGTAGTGACTAAAATAGATATGAAACATACATGGATTAATTGGCTAATCCATGGATCACCATAGTGATAGAAAGACTCCTCTACACCAGAGATCTCTCCTCCAAATAGTTGCCAAACACCCTGCAACTCTCCTCTTGCAAAATAACGTAGATCTGGGGGAAAAAATGCACTGTAGGCTTGGAGCTCAGGTTGGCCTGATGCCAAGATGAATATTTGAAGCTCAATAGGCTAATGGACTCTTCCAGTAGGTTAAAAGACACACTCACTGAGAAGAGGCACTATCACAATCTAGATCTGAGTAGATCTAGTCTCCCACTTGTTGTTTCTCACGAAGACAACTAAACCCTCAACAGGATCTGAATTGTAGTTAGAAGAAGAAGCTTGGCCAAATTCCTGATAGTGGATCACGAATAGCAAGACTCTTCCAAGAGGTCTCTCAAGGAAAGAGGAGGATTCCTAAACAGAAGATCCTTGTGCTAAGCAGCACAATTCTCATCTAAACAGCTAGAGAATGAGGAGTGTCTGAACAGACAAATCCTTCCAATACAATATGATCAACAACCTTCTCATGCTACTCTCCTCTTTCATTTATAGGATGAAAGCCTTCCAAACCCTAAACCATCTCAAAAGGTTAAGCTCCTTTCACATTGGAACCCTCCAACTAGAACTGCATTGTCCCTCTAGGTTCATTGAATCTAGACAGTGTTGTAGATTTGGTCCTGTTGACCCAGTAAATTACCACAATCCCTTTTCACACTTGAGGGAATTTTATTAAGGCAGCCCAGATTTAGCCTTGTTCACATGGGGATTTATTTATTTTACTACTTAAGGAGTTTATTTTTTCCTCCTTTACAATTTTATTCTTAAACAAGGAAATAAAACCAAAATCGAATATTCCTATTAGCTGGGGCTAATTAGGAATATTATAGTCCTCCCCTCTAAAATGTTGCTTTTCCTCAAGAAAATGATAAGGTGAGCGCTGCAGCTCATCTCCTCCTTTATTGGTGTCACAAACAAAAGATAAGCTTCTCTCATAAGCTAAGTGATCACCAAACCTTCCATTCATGACTTGTCCCCATAATGTCCTCATGAGATGCAAACAACTCCTCCCATAAGGAAACAAAGAATCACATGAAACAACCATGGTTTTCCCAATGCCCTCCCTGAAATATAAGACAGAAAGTACAGGGAGTGTAGTCACCCCATAGGGCACATGCATGCCTTCTCTCCTTCCTCCATTCATCCCCATGAAAAGTACAAGCACATCATAAATATAGGGGATCAAAACAATGTACAAACAGACATAAATGTGAGCACAAGGAGGTGGATCATAGTCCCACATGTGGAACTAGCGTAGAGCATCCCCTGCCTGCATCAAACCAAGATGTGGTGAGCGGTTTTCCCACAACTTACTTGCTGCCCAAGTCATCTCACTATTGCAGAAAATGTGAGATATATTTGGTGCCTTCGGGAAGCACCCATCATGAAAATAAATCTTCCTTTGCAAACCAAGGGAGTGGCCAAATTTAGAATTTGGGGTGGCCCAACAGTTGCCATGAGATTTAAAAAGTTTATCACTCCTCCTTGGAGTCATGGCTTGCAATAAGATGGTGTAAGAATGCATGAAATTAGAATATAAAACACATGTATTATGAACATGCTCTTCACCAACAGTCCTCCTCATATCAATGGAGTGGTGCATAGATCTACTCTCTTCTTCAAGGGAAGAAAGAGAGGGTTTATTCAACTCTCCCTTAGAGTCATGTTGTTGCTCCAACTCCACAAGGTCCATGCATCTTTGACAATGCTGATATAGTTCTCTTTTAAATCCCTCCCAATAGTAGCTCCTCAAAATGATATTGTTGAGCTCCATGGAATAGGTGAGGCTGAATTTAAACTCTTCATAAGCCCTCTGTAGCAACTTCTCCTTGAGCTTGGAAGCTCTAGACAAGAAGATCCTACCATGATTATAGATGACTTCATCAAGGACTGAATAGCTTCCTCCATGCAACCGGTCATCAAGAATCATGCAAGTATGAAGATCCTTGGAATATTCCACCAAAAATTGGGATTTCCAATAAGGATCTAAGGTGCCCAACAATGACAGCACTGGTAATGTGTCATCTGAAGTTTTTTCCATGTTTTTTCCCTCCCTCTTGACATCTCCCATGCCAAAGGTACAAAGTGGAAGGTTGCTAAACCTTCCTTGTTGCCCTCCTTGTTCATAGTCATGCTTCAAAGAAGAAGGAGGCTCCTAGAAGTTAGTCTCCCATGGAAGGCTATCATTTGTCCAAGGCCTCTCTATGTTGGCAAAAGCATACATGTAATACCACCATCTCTCTTCCAGTAGGGAAGATTTTTCTTCAAGCAAATTTGTCTTCTGATTCAAGTCTTGCCTCTCATGCTTCATGATGGTGTCATTCTCTCTTCTTTCAACATATCTTCTCAACACAATTTGAGAGGTGAGGATAGATAATGAGGTCAAAGGAAAAATGTTCTCCCTTCCTTTATACCTCCCCCATACTCTAAGCGCTATAGCATGGTCTTCTAATGCTCCTTCCTCCCTTGGATATATGAAAGGAGCATCCTTGTATGAAACATATTTCATCAAATCTGACTCAAGTGGTATTCTGGATGGCATACCATAGGATAATGATGCTTCATGGTTCATTCCCATGTGAAAAACAGATGGGAACATTTCATGACTGCTTCCACTTTGCAAATCCATCTCAGATTGCTATGTGGAAGTAACATGAAACTTGGAGACCCCTCTTAATGGTGTAAGAGTGCCTCTAATTGCAGTCCTTGCCCCATATTATGATATTGGATCAAATGTGTGACCCCTCCTTTGTTCTGTCTCATTGTTTCTCAGCAAAGACACAGGCTGATCATGTCCTCCATATGGAAGATCCTTTGGAATCCCTTGCAAAGGTGCAAGAATCCCTCTAATGGAAGCCATTGCTTCATCTCCATATCCACATGAAAATAGTTCTCCTCCTTCTTTCACAGTGCTGGAGGATCCCCTCTGCTTCCTCTCTCCTTTCTCCTCACCAAATCTTGTCACTAGTCTCCCAATGAATCTTGCATAAGAAGAGATGTTTCTCCCTTTCAAGGAAGAGGACTCAAACACCACCAAGCATAAGCCTTCCCTTGAAGATGCAACACTGCTACTCTCAAGGCTTCTTCTTCTAATACTTGATGCAGCGACAAGTAGGTTTCAAGCTTCTTTACCCAAGACTTGGCTGAATCTCTGGGCGATCCATCAAATGTAGGTAGAGAGAATCTACCCAAGGTGTGTTGCATGCACCCTTGCTCCCTACTGTAGCTGCTGGATCTTTCTTATTTGAGTTGACCAAACTCCAGGAAACTGAGATAATCCCTGAATCTCTCTGATTGAGATTCATATTCTTGGAGATAATCACGAAGAGATCCCTCCTTTGGTGTTCCTCCCCTCCCTCCTTTCTTTGACAAGAAAGTAGGCATATTCCAACGTTGCAGATCTGGTTGTGTGGCTGAATGCTCACAGACATGATAGGAAGTATTGGGGATTTCTTTATGTAAGGATTATTCTGAGGGATCTAAATGTCTTCCCCTCTTCCTTCCCCGGATTTTTCCCTTTAGTTCATACATAGCTTGAGAAAGATTTTTTGAGAGCTCTTTTCTCTACAAGCTTTCTGATAAAGGGTTTGGACCCTTTACTTCTATTTCTTTGGTGTAACCACATTTCTTCATCAGTACTTTCCTCCCATGAAAAGGCATATTGGCTCCTCAAAAAGGTAGAGCATAGGCTGTGCCAAGAAAGCTGCTCTAATACCACTGTAATATCCCAAAATCGGGACTGCTTACAAGGCATGCCTGAAAAACACATTTTTCAGGAATCGCTGCTACAAATCTTGAAATCATCCCTTGGATCTCGTAGATATGAGTATCTAAGTCCTAAATAAAAGAGGGTATCAAAAATAAATCCTTCTAGGTGGGTTAAACAGATCTCCCACACCTAGTTGTCATGAGAAATTGCCCAATGAAGGGACTGCAGCAATATAAAAGAACACTGCCCAGAAAATAACACAGTTCTAGATGGCAGTAGTAGTAGGCCAATATAATGGCTTGAAAAATAGCTAATACAATGATAAATCAGATTTGCAGTAAAGCCCAATCAATGTATAGGAGAAAGAAAGAGACTTTATGGATAAGAACCCTCTAAAAGAGGTGCTGCAACAATTGTATTTCACTGCAAAGCCATGAAAACATTATTTTTAGGAGTGAACAGTAGTTTTAGGTTAAAACTCAGATCTAGGATAGATCTATGTACAAAATATTATATCTATATCAGATCTGTACACTAGACTGCCTCTATTTTACATACCCCTTGGGGTTTTCAGCAAAACATGAATGTACAGGAGTAGATCTAAGGTCTACTACACTAGATCTGCGGAATGATTCAGAATTTTTGAAGCAGACGTAGAAGTGACTAAAACAGATCTGAAACATACATGGATTAACTGGCTAATCCATGTATCACCATAGTGAGAGAAAGACTCCTCTACACCAGAGATCTCTCCTCCAAATAGTTGCCAAACACCCTGCAACTCTCCTCTCGCAAAATAACGCAGATATGGGGAAAAAAATGTTTTGTAGACTTGGAGCTCAGGTTGGCTTGATGCCAAGATGAATATTTGAAGCTCAATAGGCTAATGCACTCTTCTAGGAGGTTAAAATACACACTCACTGAGAAGAGGCACTAGCACAATCTAGATCTGAGCAGATCTAGTCTCCCACTTGCTTCTGCTCACAACGACAACCAAACCCTCAACAGGATCTGAATTGTAGTTGGAAGAAGAATCTTGGCCAAATTCCTGATAGTGGGCCAAGAATAGAAAGACTCTTCCAAGAGGCCTCTCAAGGAAAGAGGAGGATTCCTAAACAGGAGATCCTTGTGCTAAGCAGCACAATTCTCAGCTAAACAACTAGAGAATGGGGAGTGTCTGAACAAACAAATCCTTACAATACAATATGATCAACAACCTTCTCATGCTGCTCTCCTCTTTCATTTATAGGATGAAAGCCTTGCAAACCCTAAACCATCTCAAAAGGTTTAGATCCTTTCACATTGGAACCCTCCAACTAGAACTGCATTGTCCCTCTAGGTTCATTACATCTAGACAACATTGTAGATTTGGTCCTGTTGACCCAACCAATTACCACAATCCATTTTCACACTTGAGGGAATTTTATTAAGGTAGCCCATATTTAGCCTTGTTCACATGGGCATTGATTTTTTTTGCTGCTTAAGGAGTTTATTTTTTCCTCCTTTACAATTTTATTCTTAAACAAGGAAATAAAAACAAAATAAAATATTCCTATTAGCTGGGGCTAATTGAATATTACAGAATTTGAAATCATTGTCAAACTAGGGAGGTTGAATGTTGGGCCTGATCACTTGTCCCATATTGAGACTAGCGAGGAACCCACTAACCTGGAGGAAGGATTTCCTGATGCGCAGTTGTTTGCTATTAAGGTAGTCGATGTGCACTTCACTAACATTATTCAGTTCCTAACTATAGGCATGGTACTGGCGGGGTATTCTGTGCAGCAGAAGAAAGAATTGGTAACCGCACTACGGATTTTACCATCATCGCAGGTCATCTCTATAATATGGGATCAGATGAAGTGCTACGAAGGTACGTTTTGGAACATGAGCACCATGCTATCTTGGCAGAAGGCCACGATGGGGTGGCAAGAGGTCACTACCCAGGGAATTCCACAGCACGGAAGATCTTAAGAGTTGGATTATGGTGGCCTACCCTGCATAGGGACTCTCACGACTATTGTAAGGCCTGTGATACATGCCAATGCACCGGAAGGCCATCCCACAGGGATGAAATTCCCCTCCAATTGCAAATGGCCCTGCAAGCATTTGACAAGTGGACCATCAATTTCGTAGGGCCTATCAACCCACCTGGAAAGAAGACTAGTGCGTGTTACATTATAACTACTATCGATTATGTATAGGTGGACCAAGGCACAAGTAGTGAAGGACTACACTGTAGATACCACTGCGCACTTCATCTTTGAGTAGATTCTGATGAGATTTGGATGTCCTAAAATCCTTATGAGCGATAGAGGTACGAACTTTGTCAATGAAACAATACAGGCCTTGATGGAAGAATTTCGGATCCATCATGCGAAAATCACTCCATATCATCATCAGGAAAACGGCGCAGTCAAATCTTTTAGTAAGGTCTTGGAGCATGCACTGACCAAGGTCTGTAACACCAATCGCAATGACTAGGACGTGCACATTTCGTCTATTCTATGGGCTTACCGAACCACCTGAAGAAGTTGACACGGAAAACACTGTTTAGGATGGTCTATGGTAAGGAGGCCATTATGCCCATGGAATATATTGTTCGTAGCCTGTGCATTGTAGCCTTCACAAATATGGCAGAGTCTGATATTATGGAGGAGCGGTTAGCACAACTTGTGGCTTTGGAGGAAGACCATTTCATCGCCAACTTCCATCAGCAGGTTCAGAAGGCACGCAATAAGGCCTGGCACGATAAACATATTCGTCAAAAAACCTTTGCGAAGGATGACTTAGTCCTGCTATATGATAATCAGTTTGTGAAACACCCAGGAAATTTCCAACAACACTGGCTTGGGCCCTACACAGTTAAGGAAATCACGGACGGTGGAGTTGTTCGATTAGCTACCCTACACGGAAATATGCTACCCGGCTATATCAATGCTAATCGGCTCAAACCATATCGGATCAAATGAATATATGGTTGGAGTAGCTGTATGATGTAGGATAGACCCACCAAGGAAGGTAAGCACAACAGGTACCATGCTCCGCGCAAGAGGAAGCTTCAGGAACGGAAGCTCGGGGGAGTACGCCGAAGACGCATGAATAAATTTATAAGGAATAAAATCAGAGTGTAGCAAGAGCGTTGGGAGCACAGGAGGTATTCTCAAAGCGCAGGGGTGCGTTAGGAGTGCAGGGCTGCACTAAGCACACTAAGCATGTAAAAACTAGCCGCTGGAACAGTCAAATCGGGTGAAAAGAAAAAATTACCGTTGGAAGGATCGGGTAGCTGGCATTTAATGAGGCAATTTTTGGATATTTTTTACCATTTACTTGATGGTAAGTTGCAATTGAAGTTTACCCTACCATTGGTCGATTTCCAAAGCTATAAAAAGGGTAGGCTAGATCAAGCAAGGGTTTCATATCACTTAAATAGCTTGTACTCAGCATGTTTGTCCTTGACGAATTTGTGCGGTAAGAATTTATGTGACTTTAGAATCTCTTTCATGTCTGAGCAACCTACTCCCTCTAATAGTAGCAATCCTGATTTTATCTTTCATGCCAGGATGACGGCCACGAATCCTATTGAACCCTTAGAACCAGTGACCTCAGCGGAACAAGGAATTACTAAGGAAGTGGTGGAGATTGAGTCCGAAGCTGAAGAAGTTTTCTCCACGCCAGTCACAAAGAAGGAAAGGAAAAGGCAGAAGGATCAGGGAAACCCCTGAAACCCACAAAATGTCTGGAGAGAAGCCCCATACTTCCCCGAGAAAAGTAAAATCCACGTGGGTGACGCCCCAGACATGTGTTGCTCAGGAGGAGGCCTAACCTGCCAACCCAATCAATTGGTTACCTCCTTTCGTCTGGTCGTGCAGGCCCTTGACACACACGCCGAAGAACCTCAATTATTTGATCACTTATCTATAGATTCCACTGACCCTCGGGGAGGTCCCCATCATTGATGAACCTTTTGGAAGGCTCCATGAGATCAAATTTGATGATCACGACTTGGCCAGTTTGGAGGCCTTCCCTGAATTGGCACCAGAGTTATACCTTAACACGATTCAGGCAGACGA
The DNA here is from genome assembly GCA_034641835.2 of Pinus albicaulis. Lineage (NCBI taxonomy): Eukaryota > Viridiplantae > Streptophyta > Pinopsida > Pinales > Pinaceae > Pinus > Pinus albicaulis. The sequence goes on from CM076582.1 coordinate 737,388,534, forward strand.
TGGGATCAAAATTTTTCCCCAACGCTGGGTGCATGGATTAGCTGTGTCTGGGCTTTTGAACTTGCTAAGGATGCCACACTTCAGTCACTAAAACATCACGGACCAGCTAGCTCGACAGTTGCTCACCCTAATTCATGATGGTTTTTTGTGGATCCAGGACAGGATCCCCATCGATGCTGTGATGGTTCATATAATTATTGGCCTTCCCATGAATGGACCGAACCCTCTATAGTGCGTGGGAAAAAATTATGGGGGGGGAACTGCTGAGTACGTGCGCAAAACCTACCATGTGGAGAGAAATACTCGAGGCTTTATAATCAAGTCCATCAGCGACCAAGGCACGCAGTTGGGCACCATGTTGTTGGCGTGCAAGATGATGATAAAATTTGAGGTCACCTCTATCCCTGCATACGTAATTCAGTTAGCGGGCTAATGCGGGAAAGGGGTATGCTTCAACTGAGCCCAATATTTGTGCGATGAGTTTCTAGCTAATTTCTGAGAGTCCCAGGAGTAGGGTCAAGCCTTTTGTTATTCCTAGTTTTTGTTCCTCATAGCGTTTGTTGCCTACGAAGCCCCTACAAATTCATTCCTCCCTGAGATCACCCCAAACATGTGCGAAGGGGCTTGTTATGCAAACTTATGGGATTCTAAGGATCCGCAGTGTCTCGAAGACAACCAAGTTTTCTGGGTCCTCTTTCAGAGTAGCTTGGCAGTAGCTATTAATTCTCGACCACTGTTGTCCCTAGCCGTGTATGATAGATACAAGGGCATTGCAGCATTCCATATCACCATGCACAATTTCCATATCAGAGCACACAACGATAAATCCTGGACTTCACTCCCCTATATGGTGGTGGACAAAGAAATTTACAATGTAGTTGTGCTTTGGCCTCCTAACTAGAAGATCGGCTTCAAAACCGGCATGAAGGGTGCCAAAGAAACTAGCACACAAAAATTAATCCCACATGTCGTCATCAAGGGCATTGGTAGCACGAGAAAGAGCACCGGGAATGACACGGGTGTAGAATCACAAAAGGATGCGTAATAGAAATAGATCATTGAGAAGGACGCAAAAGTAGAGACTCAGCTAGATTCACCGCCAGACCTGGGTACAAAAGGAATAGATGTGGGAGGACGTACCTCTCCTCGAGGCACGAAGTGAACAAGTGAGCCTATCAAAGGACCCCGAAAGAATCAGCGCTCGCAATGGGTGGAACGAGATGATACAGTCACGCTGACCGACGGGGACCTCAAACAGATTGCTGATGCAGTCACTTTGGCCATAGAAGATTGATGGTTAGCCCTAAAGGAATAGTAGAAAGTTGCGATCGACACTCTTCAATCCAAGCTCCATGCCCTGCAATTGAAAATAGATACCTTGCAGACCAGTGTGATTCAGGTATGCACGCCCTCGGAAACCAGCAGTGCAGTGCTAGTTATAGAAGAAAGTTGCCTATGTTCTATACTAGGTGCAGCCCTTCTCATCAGTCCACCTGACCTGGGAATGCAAGTCTAGGCCGGTGCAGAAGTACAGATGAATTTATCTAGGCTACCACATGAGGCATTGCAGGGTCTCCACACTTATTTGTTTCAGGAAATTCACCATCGGGACCAACAAGTGCACCAACAGCATGGTGTGGTTGAACAAAAAATTGATGCAAAGAATGCTGAAGTGTTCCTCACCACCACGAAGCAAAAGGAGCTTGAAAACTTGATTCACCAACTCTGCGCAGATGTTACAGTAGATATTCCAGCCACAGCCACCCCCCAGGCTAAGATTGAAGGATTACGAACGTCATTACAGGGCAGATCGCGTAGGGTTCCCAATTACAGGAAGCATCCATGCAGATATGGATCAAGGTCCAGCATGACCCAATCTTGCGAGAAATAAACCAGGACCTACGGCAAAAGGAAGAAGAGTTCGAGAAGATAGAAGCCACCCTGCCCACTTTGGTTCCTTCTCAGCACTTGGCACGGCTGCGAACTAGCCACACCCTCCAAAATGATATGGATGAACTTTGACATAAAAATAAGGTCCTCGGTGACCGCCTGAAGCTGTAGCCTGACGAAGCCCTCAAGCTCTCACACGATGCTGATGTTACTGTTAAGCAGCTAAACCAAACTCTTGAGAGTGTCACTGTCGCAACAGAAGGTCCAATTTCATAGAAATTGGTCGATATTGCGCAAAATGTTTCATCTCAGAGTGAAGGTGTGCTACCCCCAATGGTTGAAGTGATCAGACTATTGCGAGCGCAAGTGGAGACCCCACCATCATAGTGACTCAGGGCGAGTCACAAGATTGTGTTGGGAGACTGTTGGAACAAGGTCTCCTAAAGCTACGAATTTTTTCCATTTTTGTATATGTTTTGTATTATTTAGTATAGCACAGGGGTTTTGGGGTGGGTCAAAGCCTCAAAGGCATTATAATGGGTCAAGGGTAGACCAATAGTTCACAAACCATGGTTTGTGGACCATTAGATGCTTAGGATAAATCGGTATAAATAGATGAACCTTTTTTAGTCTTAAGGTAGAGAAGAATTAAGATTGATGCTAAGCACGAATTGTTAGATCTGTTTTTGGGTTGTGTGGGTAAGGAATCCTGCTGGCTGTGTGCACGGAGATCCTCTCTCTTGCTGTGTGCGGACCCTGCTGGCTGTGTGCTCAGGCGGTATTTTTGGATTGTAAGAGGATTTTGGTATTAATATATATTCGAAGTACTGTTGATGTTATCTGGATCTGTTTTGTTATGATTGATGCGGAGTTGGGTTGTATGATTAAGTTGTGAAAGTATCTGTTTGATAGCTGCGAAATTATCTTTGTTTCTATTATATGAATCTCCGATCTGTTAATTGTTGCGATTATAGTTGCTGTGTTGATAGATTGGTATTACGCATGTGGATGTGAAGGTAATTACTAGATATATGCTCTGGTATATAAGTAAATATATCTGTTAAATGTGAGCTTGATAATATGGGAACGCAGATCTGCTTGACTTACCTACACTCTCTCAAGGTGTGGAAACCTGGTTCCAACACCCTCCTATACTGCTTCGGGTGAGACTTTTTCCTGCGCAAGCAGGTCACTGCCGAAGGGCCAGTAGTATAGGGCCCTTTGTTGGAAAAGCTTAACCTCTGAACCTAGGTCAAGACCCTTCCATCCAACAATGAAGTAATATTCCAAGAGGTTTTACCTTTTTGCAAATGTTAACTCCGATATTTTTACAAATTTGGAAAAAGTGGGAAGGTTACAACTGTGAGTCATGGAGTGGCTCCTAATTCGCAGTGTTGCCTTCACTTGTTGCTACAGCACAATAGACTCTGTTTCACCCTAGCGACATGTCAGGATTTTTCATGGTTTCCTTTTGGAAATTAGGTTTTTGTTGCAAAGAATTGTATAATTGTAGACATGTAGTTGTTAGAGGAAATCTGTGATTTCCTGTACAATTGTATAAAGAGGGCCTGCGGGCTGCAAATCGGGGTTAAGCCCAGCACATACAGATTTTGTAACAGTATATTCTGCAATTAATTGAATGCACAACATTCTACTGTTTCACCTGTAATTTGTGAGTTCACCGCAGCCCTGATCAGAGAGTTGGACCCACTCTTCTGATCAGGTGCTGCGTTACCTTTTTTTCCATTGATTTCATGTTTTGGTTTGATTCTGTTACTATTTTTCTAGTGTAATCTTTCAATTGTTGTGAATGTATTTTTAATTCTGCAATCTATTTTAATTGTCTTTATAGTCTGCGTGTTTATGGATTTAAGCCTATGATATATAGTAGGTCATGTGATTGCTCCTGCATATATTGTGTCGTTAGTCTTGAAATAACTAACGCCCTCGAGTTGATAATTTATATGGAAAAATGGTTTGAATATTGTTCACATCTGGACACCAACAATACCCAACCCTATATAAATCAAACTGACAAAATTTATTCTTTTTAATATCCAATAAAACTATATTTAAAATAAATTTTAAATATTATCACCCAATTATAATACTTTATTATTTATTTTTAAATTTATAATATAGTTTTTCCTATTTTTATTATTTTAATTAAATTATATCTAATTTTTTACCATATTTAAATATAATCCATATGAACCTACATACATTGATGAATTACTAGAGAGATATATTATTGATAGAAAATTTACTAAAACAAATATTATTTAACAATTTGAAATATAATTGTTAAACCGGTCATTTAAAAGGTTCATTTTAACAACTTGAAAAATTAATTTGGATAGTGTTATAGGTCAATTTGGGCATCATTCCCAATGACCTGGTTAAACTAGACATCATCCCCAGAACCAATGAATAGGGCCTATCATCCCCTATCATTTCAGTTGCTACATGCCCTAAGACAAGAACAAGAACAAATCATCCATGACTTCCATTGCAAGGTTTCCAAGATTTGAATTACATGTTATATCACCTATGATCTCACCAACGCGGTCTCTCAAGGGACTAACTACTTTGCATATGTAGTTACCTCCATCCAAGGGTGCTCTTAAAAGCACTTTTCAACATTCAAGAGTGCGTTGGTCAAATGGGAGCGAAATTATCATTGTTCTGGAATCTCCACATGGCTAGTGCCTTATAGAAGAGTCCATATGTGTCAAACTTTGAATCCATGTGTCCATCTAACACCTCTAAGCTTGGGAACATGTCTTACCTGTTATTAGAAATTAATTTATTGAGAAACTACCTTCAGTTTCCTTATAAATTGAGCACAGATCCTATTGCTATAAGAGGAAGAAATTTGGTAAAGAAATGTTGTTGGATTCTCAATTGAGTGTGTGATAAGAGTGATATGCTGTTGGTGAGATGTTTATTGTGATGAGGCTGGGATGAATGCTGGAGCTGGTGACATCAAATTAATCGTTGTTTGTAACCTCCACTTTCTATCCATTAATAAATATTGTCGTTCATTTTCCCATATATGTATTTGTTTATGTTTCTATTGTTCATATCATGGATTCTTAACTGATATATATGTTTCATGTTTCGTTGATTTAACTGATTAAGATAAATAGCCATCCGTATATTGCAATCTCTTCTTCTTTTTTTGTGTTTATACTTGCAGGAACTAATCTGGTGATCAAAGTTGGATTGGAAGCTACAACAAGAGCGACAGAAGGAGAATAGGAAGCGCTTGGATCACAAGGAAGTTCCTCCATCTTTCTTTCTGTCTATTTACTCTTCGAGAAAGTGTCTGCAAATCCTTTGATATGTTGTTCTAAATGAATAGCACCACATTTAGGGAATGTGTTTTATCCATAATCCATAATTCTGCATAAAACATTGGTGACTCCACTGGGGAGTTTTCCTTTAATTCTTGATGTTTTTTCCTTTACTTATCCACCCAGTAGTATCTACTTTCAATTATTAGACTTTTGAAACAAATAATTTCATTAGAAGTGTGTTCACTAGCTTGAATTTTGATCTTTGTTGCACCCAATGCATTGTTGGTCAATACATAGTGCTTTGCATAGAAGTGTCACCCACTCAGGGGTGCTTTGCAACGCACTGTCTCCCCCTAAAGACTTTGTTGCCCCCTAAGCCAACCAAATTCCCTTTGAATTTTTAATTGCCATCACTTTTAGCCTTTTGTTTGCTATGTTTTCAATTTTCTGATACCTCATAGAGACCAATGAATTTACTTGATCCTTCCTCCTTTGAAAAGTAAGTTTTTTCAATGTCTCTTTAAGTGTTTTTCTTTATCATTGACAAATCAAATTCAAAGTATTTGTATTACTGCATTAGATCCATTTGTTTTCATAAAGGAAATTGTCGTTAAATTCTTCGTTTCTTGTAGGAAAAATTGTAGTTCCATTCTTCATTTTTCCTAAAAGAGAAATTATTGTTAAATTCATCGTTTCTCTAAGAAGAAAGCATTTGTTTTTTGTTGATTTGATGCACATAGTTTCCTTTTTTCATTCACATTAAGGAGACTAAAAAGAAAACCTTGCATTTGAATATAGTGAATTGTGTGTTTTTCATAGGAAAAATTTATGAAAGCTACATATTAGTTTGTTCTCTTTGTTATTTTCTCTTAAAACTGATTTCTCTTTCCCCTTAATAGCTAGGATTTTCTTATCATTTTTTAAATTGAAAATTTTTCTTATCATTTTAGTTTACATTTTAGGAATTTCCATCACATCATCGCAATGAACCTTGAAAGGAAATTTTATAAACAAGATCAACTTAAAATTTACATCAATTTACCTAAAAAATCATTGGAAACATAAGGATAACATTTAGAAGGTCTAGGCTAGAGACGTGTTCCGACGTCGTAAAACATGGCAGTTGTCGTTAATTGTATGCGATACATTCCGAGTGTGATATCTCACTCCACGTACGTAAGTATATCGTAGCTCTTCCACATACCTTCGGGTATATCGGGCGGTGTTATAGTACAAAAAATATAAAGGGGTGCTCTCACTGTGCAGTTTCGCATTAGACAACGCTATTACAGACTTGGGCCTCCATGTATCTTCGGGTATATTTGGGAGGAAAAATTTAGGTTGTTATCCATCCATAGAGAACCGAGTCGGCTACCTTGTAAATTTTGGTACACCGAACAAAGCATTCGGGGCGATTGCATGCCCGTACTTCTTGGTTCGCCAGGAGGTATTCTGCAGTTCACAGTTTCTTAGTAAACCTTTTGCCTAGCATTACCCTTTTATTTTTTTATTTGATTTCTATTATAAAATGAATCATTCATCATGGAAGAAGAAAATCCCTTTCCCCGTCATTCGCATAGACTTTCATTGAAACCACCTTTACCACCGGAAGTCACTTCTAGTCGGTGAAGGCAACATTCCTCTACCAAAACCAGTACCAACAATACCTCTGGTGAAGCATATTCTTCACATCTACCAGAGTCGGCACAAGTTGTTTCTACAAATCCTGGTTCGTCTACTATTGTCTAGACAGAGTCCTTACAGCTACCCGTGGTTACAATCCATCCAATTAGTGAGACCATACCTCCCGAACCCGACGTTGTTCAACTGGAATTTGATCCAGATCTTGTCTCTTTTTTTCCAGAACATCTACATCCTGAATTCAAATGATTGAAATGTGTTCCTGTATCGGTCACCCCACAATATATTGTAGCCATTGAATCTCCCATATCAACTAATCATCTGATCAATCGTCTAGAAATCAGAAACCTCTTTATCCATGCATAATTTGAAATGAGGAACACTTTGTTCGAGATTTTCCTCACCATATTGAAGTCTAAAAAATGGTTAAGACCTCACATTTAGTTGTGTTGACAGATCTGTTTCTGAATCCAGACACAAATTTGGTTGCTACGGATCCAGCTTCTAGTTCCCAAGTGCTTATGCTACTTGTCACGAAGCCATCGACTGATGTTTTGGTGTCAATGAGTAATAAATATTATGGTAGTCAGGCTACTGATCAACCTACTACCTTGACCACGAATCCATCTATGGCATTGGTACCACCGCCTGTTATTCTTGAATTGAAAATCAAGCCACCAAACGGAGTCGTTCATAAATCGACATTTAATCCTTGAGCAAGAGTTGCTCAAAATTATAATATAGTTGAATATTTGGCTCAATCCTCTTCAGCTATGTTAGCGCTTGAGGTGCTACAAAATTGTCCCTCCCATAAATAAGCTTTGTTATTGGCAATTGGTGGAATTGATCCAACTAATTCTAATCTCGTAATCTTTAATCGTACGGTTTATGTGCCACAATTACCAGCAGAACTAGCATTCTCCATCCAAGTAAATGTTCTCAATCACCTTGTTCATCGTACTACTATTGATGAGGGAGCATATACGTGCATTATGTCTCTAAACTGTTGGAAGTAACTTGGCTCACCACACTTGTTTCAATCATCAACGACATTCAAGGCTTTTGACAGACATACATATAAGCCTTGTGGTATTATCAATAACATGCATGTAGAACTAGGGGGAAAAACAGTGATTGTTGAAGTTGAGATTGTTGACGGACCCCTTGACTACAATATTCTACTTGGAAGGCCATGGGTATATGCTATGACTGCGATTGTTTATACATATTTTAGAATGATGGCCTTTCCACATAAAGGTGTTATCACAGTCATCAACCAACTATCCTTATTTGCCTCTATTTCCCAGGTAACTGGAAGTGTTCCGTTAGTTCACGTACCCCAACTTGCACTTCAAAATATTGGTGTAGGACTCTTAAGGGATTCCATTTTCATGGGAACCTTTGCATTACCGTCACCTGCGACGTCAGTAGAAATTTCAAGTATAGAGACCTGATACATGATATCTTCCACTCCATCTGGCTTAAGGAAGAGTATGGGTGATTTTGAAGTTGTTATGTTGGATGAGTTTCTATCGCCCAGCCCTCTTGAGCTAGCATAGAAATCAATCTATCTGGCTTGGGCGGTGAATCCGAAATCATCGTCGTCAGTTGTTTGGGTAGATCATTCATTAGAATTTTGGTACTCCATCTAATACTTTTTCCTCAACTTTCTTGATAGATGAGAATATTTTGGAAACCATGATGTCAGAAGGAGAACCATGGGAATATTATCATCATCGTTCCCATTTTCCTGATTATGAAGAAAATAATTTTAGTGAACTATATCACCCATCGATCAAAAATTTATTTTCAAATTCTTTTCCTATTAATGCAATCGATTCCAAGCGAAATTTTTCAAATATTGAAGAAACTATTTCTATCAATATTTCGACCAAACCTGGCATTGTAGAAAACATTCATGTCAGCATGTCTTGTTCTCTTTTGTCAATTTCGTGATTTATTTGCTTGGTCTTACAAGGAAATGCTAGGCATAGATACTAGTATCATTGAACACACTATTAATATGTACCCTGATGTCAAGCTGGTACATCAATGCCTTCATCCTGTTCATCTGAAGAAGGTCGTTGCCATTAAAGAAGAAGTTGAAAAAATTTTGCGTGTTGGTTTCATTTACCCTATTCCGCTAACTGAGTGGGTTTCCAACATCATTCCTCTTATGAAAAAACATAGAATCGATTATCAGGATGTCAATCTTGCTTTTCCAAATGAAAAATATCCTACTACCTTTATCGACCATATTATTAACAATTGTGCTGGATGCGAAATCTTTTCATTCATGGATGGATTTTCTGGCTACAATCAAATCAATATATGCCCAGAGGATCATTATAAGACAATATTCATCTGTCCCTGGGGCACATTCGCTTATAGGAAACTACCGTTTTCTTTGAAGAACGTTGGGGAAAATTTTTCAGAGATCAATGGATTATGATTTCAATGACATCAAGCACATTGTTCAACCTTATCTAGATGATTTACCCATGCATTCACGAAATCGGATTGATCACCCGATGCATTTTAGAGCTATATTTTTACGCTTCCGACAATACAAAATATGCTTCAATCCACATAAATGTGTGTTTTGTGTTGGTTCTAGTCATTTGCTTGGATTCGTCATCTCAAAAGAAGGAATTTGAATCAACCCATTGAAGGTCCAGGCCATTCTTGATTTTCCTGTGCCATCAAATTTACTGCAGTTACAGAAAATTTAAGGAAAGGCTAACTTCCTAAGGAGGTTCATACCCAACTATGTCGAAATAGCTAAAGGATTTACTCGGCTCTTGAAAAAGGGGATGCCCTTCCACTGGGACCAAGTTATGCAAGCTTCTTTTGATGTTGTCAAGGATACGCTTGTCCAGGTGTCATTAATGTATCCCCCCAATTATCAGAGTGATTATTTCTTATATATCGTTGTAGTTGATACGACCATTGCTCTGGTATTGGTCCCAGTGGACAATGGGATAGAATATCCGATCTATTATTTGAGATGTAATCTCAATAATACGAAAGGAAAGTATTCATATGTAGAAAAGCTTTCCTTGGTAGTTGTTCAAGTTGTCCAAATATCTCGCCACTATATCCTGTTCTGGAAGACCATTGTCATTTCGGATTGCAACCCCAGGACATACATCTTATCACGTCAATTTCTGGCGGAAATTATTCAAAATGGATTGTCATTTTGCAGGAATTTGATTTGAAATTCATCAAATCCAAGTCAAATAAGTATATAGTTTTGGTTGAGCTTCTCTGTGGCCTTCCCTCTAATAGTACTGCTACTACGTCGGAACGATCTATTCCTAACGAGTCTCTGTTTCTGATCGGATCATATAATCCTTGGTATGGGGATTTTATCATTTATCTCCAAACCCAGAATTTTCGGCCTGATACCTCGCACTCTGACCAGCAACGTATTCGATACCAAGCCAAAGATTATCTGATTATCGGCAATACACTTTATCGTCATGGTGTCGATACATTTTTAAGAAGGTGCCTCACTCATGAGGAGGCTGAAAAGGTTTTAAATGATTTTCATGTTGGGGCTTGTGGTGTAAATTTGTCTAGATATGCTACCGTGTAGAAGATACTCCGCGCTGGTTACTTTTGGCCTACCATATTTCACGACTGCATTCTCACGGTCATAAGTTGTCATGCGTGCCAAATATTTGATCGTAAAATCCACAAACCGCCAGCACCAATGCATTATGTTGTCTCTGTGGGACAATTTTCGAAATGGTGCATTGACTTCATGGCCTGTAACCCTCGTTTGTCCCGGGAGCATGGTTATATTATTTTCGCAGTAGACTACTTTACCAAGTGGGCCGAAGTGATGCCTACATTCAACAACACGGGACAAAAATATGCATTGGTTTTATTTAATCATGTCATTGCACGATTTGGGGTCCTATAGGCTATAGTCACAGATCATGGAAACAATTTTCGCAACCATGTGATGACTGAGTTGACTGCCAAGTTAGTATTGTCACATGATAATTCTACTCCTTATTATCCACAATCAAATGGACAAGTTGAGGCTATCAACAAGATTCTTAAACGTATTATTCAACGAATGATATGAGTTCATAAACGAAACTAGCATTTGATCCTCTACTCAGCTTTGTGGGCGTATCGAACCTCGGTGAGAAACGCAACCGGATTTACTCCCTTTCAATTGGTGTATGGTCTGGAAGCTATCTTGCTAATCCAATGTGAAATATCGTCGTTGAAACTCACAATCAACTTGTTACCTAACACCTCAGATGAATAAGTGTGTATTTTTAACCTCATCCATCTTGATGAAACGCGTCATGAAGCCCAATTGGCAACTGAAACGCATAAGAGATGTATAAAGGCACAATACGATAAAATTATCCAGCCTCACATTTTCTCAAAGGGTGACTTATTCCTTCTTTATGATCAAGAAGCTAATGTAATAGGTACAAGTAAATTTGAGCCACTATGGCACGACCCCTATATTTTAAAAAAATTTCTTGCTAAGGGTGCCTACAAGTTGGTATATTATGATGGAATTTCGTTGGCGCAACCCTGAAATGGGTTGTATCTAAACGTTACTATGCTTAGTCATGAGCATAGAAATTTATTCTATTATATTGTATATATATGTTGTTGATTTGCATTCACTGTCTTAATTTGTTTTTTATAGTTTTCTTTACGTTAGTAATCGACTTTACATTTCATCGCAGATGTCTGAATATTTGGAACCATTTTTTTGGTATGTTGATGGTGCTATTCATAGTACGCAGAATCTATCCTCTACAGCGTGGGCCATTTTCGCTCCGAACAGCGAGTTAGTGATTTTTCAAGGGATTTGTATCGGTATATCGACAAACAATATCATTTAGTATAGTGCGTTGATCGAACTTATCTCTGATGCCATTTCATTTGGTATTAACCGCATCATCGTAAGGTTAGACTCATAACTTGTGGTATTACAACTTACTAGTGTTTATAGTGTTAGAAATCCAACACTACATCGTTTGTTCCTAAGAGTTCAACTTTTGAAAAGACACTTTGATTTTATTTAATATCAATACATTTCCAGAAACTTGAACACATTAACTGATCCTTTAGCTAATCATGTTATAGATAGATATTTGCAACACATGTGAAGATACATTCACAAAATTGAATAGGAATGTGCAATAAACATAGGAAAACACTGAAATCAAATAGATATATAATTATATGTTTTTAAAAAAAATTGTGCCCAAGACACATTGGTCATCTGACCTCAAAATGTATGCAACATGACAAAATTAAACTAGTGATGCTCATGGTAACATGTTGCAGATCTAGTTATCCTATGCAGTAACCGCATCCAATGGTTAGGAATGCCAATTGTGTGGCGCTGCAATTGCATGGGTAACTCTTCAATCCAAAAATCTGGAATCTTGAAGGTCAAACCCTCTATGTGCTGCCAAATCTAAGTAAGAGTCTCATCCATGTCTAAATCCTGAAGGACTGCTCTCTTGAAAGCCCTCTCTGCTGGCTCATCTGCTCCATGCTCTGGTTCCTCCACTGGTTGAACTCGACCAACATTTGCATGACATTAAAACTTTAGTTTAGTCTTGGGAAAACATAAAAATACAAAAACATGTATAAACCTTAGAAAAATCAAAAAACATGTTCAAAAAATTCTTACTGACTGCACCCCACTTAGCACCTTCTGGTAAAGCTAAGTGTGGATCTCCTCGGAAATCGACACCTGCATATGCATACTCATCGATGGCGATAACCTATCGCCCAAACCAGACGAAGAATGTAGTTGAGAACATGATGGACGATTGGACAACATGCCTAGCCATCAATTCTACCCATCTCTGCATCCTCGGATCTCTAGGGTTAGATACACCCAGTGTCACATGCTGAGGCTGCATTGGTGGAATTTTCTCTAAGGAAAAAGAAATGATGATCGAAGCATAACTGAATTTTTTCTTTATTCCTCCCTTTGCCTTGTTCAGTTCTTTTATTAAGAAATTACATCTTTAGACCAATTTAAAATTGTTGACTCCATGCACTCTAGCGCATACTGCATATAAGATCTATCTACTACATGTAGTGTAACAGTGTCAGCAAGCTTTGCGATCATGAATAGAATGGTTCTCAAAGGAAAATAGCAGACATCATGAATGTTTATTTTCCCATCCTTTCCTGGCTCTGCCCCTGGATAGAAATACTGAAAAACATAGTCTCTCACCATCTCTCCTCCGAGAGCAGAACCTTAGAGAGAAATGGGTAAGCCTCTCCTCAATAAGCCTGTCAAAAAATATATTTCCTCCACTGTAATAGGAACCACTTTGTTCCTAATGTGAAATTCCTCAATTGTCAGATCCCATGCATGAAATAGGAACTCCAAAAGTTCTATTTGTTGCCTCATACCTGACAAGCGAAAATACTTTAATAACCCACAATCTCTTAGGGATCTTAGAGTACCTGGATCATTAAGGGAAATCATATTTTGTTCTTAATGCTCTCTTTCTCTCCAATTAATCGTCATTATAGTCCGATGAATCCCTAAAACATAACCATAAGACTCATTAGACTCCTTTTCATGCAAAAAATTAGGCAAAATTTGGGTACAATGAAAGAATCAAGAAAGTGAATTGCGCCCAATGTAGTCTTGATAAATAGACAATGTGTTGCATATGACCTAGGCTTCATTTTAGGCACTCCATAATGCAGTTTTTGATGCTCAAGGGATTGTTTCCCTCTTTGGAAAAATAATTTACCCTAAGGGACCCAAATCCCTAAAAATTTGCAGTGAAATGAAATGACTACTGAAAGAAAGAGAGGGTTTATGGCAGAAAACTGGATCAAGCGGTGATGAAAACGTCCACAGAATTGATCGCAATCAATGGCTAAAGTTCGGGGGCAAAAACAGGTTCAGAGCTCTAAAATGCAAATGGTAACTTTCAAATGGTAAAAATGAATAGTAAAACTCTTTTAATTAGTCATTTGATTATTTGCAATTCATATTTATTGTTGTGGCTATGGTTTTATTCAATTTTTATCATGAAACAGGTATTTTTAATCCATTTGATGTTGTTCTGAACAGGTTTACAACTGATGAGTAGATTAGTCATGCAGATTTATTTCAAGAATGATTTAACCACAAAGCATACTTTTATCCTTATTTTTCGAGCTTTGATAAAAATGAAAAAGGACTTGAAGCACACTTTTATCTCTTTTTCAAGCTTTGATAACAACGAAAAAGGAACCCCTGGAGTCTTCTTTTAGCTCTTTTCAGACTCCGATAATGTGAAAATATTGTCGAGCACTTGTATTTTCGAGCTCGTAAAAGTAAATGAATTGATATCTACTCAGTACAAGTTTAACCCTTTTCCAGACTGAGATAGATTATTTATGAAAATGGAATGCCTTAGTCGAACATGGCTAGGAGGATCTCTTAGATATTATTTTACACTTTTTTGGATCTGAGCGACAACTTTACGAAAAATTACTTATGGAGTTTTCTTTCTTCCTCTTTTTCAAACTCTCTAAATATGAAAAAGGATCGGGCTGTCACTGTTGCTAGGCTCCTTAAAACATAAAATAGCGACGAGTTTGTCAATCATGGAAAGAATCGAGTTTCATTCATCGCTAGACTCATTAAATTATTAAATAGTGATACATTATTTTCCTGAAGGGTTGAATTATAGATCAAGCATATGTTATCCTCCTCAAGCTTGTTAAAAATAAAGAGGTACTAGTTGACAAATGACTCAGGAAAATTTTGGAAAGTGAATAGAACTTTTACGGTAGCAGGTCGCTCCCTAACATGACACTTCACTCCATCATCATGATTTTTGGGTTGGGTAATCTTCATGACGATTCATTCATACCTATGGTTCTGTTAGACTCCTATACCAATAGGTGTCATTTTTCATGATTGTCTTGATTGGACTATGCAATATGTTCAAACCTTTTTCTTGTGCAAAGGTGTTCCATATTCTTGAAAAATCAAAAAATCAAAAAATTTTAAAAAATGTAAAGAGGGTATACCCTAAAAGAGAAATCAAAGGGTAAGAAAAATAAAATGGTCAAAAAAGTGAAATAAATGAACCCTAAGCAAAAATAGACCAAGGAAAGTGTGCAAATCCAAATGCCACTACTATTTCATTTTTGTAAATAAGTAATTGTGTGCAGCTTGTTAAAATTTGCCACAATTTATGAAGAGTCAAACTGTATAAACTTGACTCATTCATTTTTCAATTTCATGTTGTAGAATAGAGAATAAATATCTGACCAAACAGTTTAATCTTGGCAGATAAGTAGATAGGTAGAGTTAATAAAATTTGCTCAACAGTTTAATCTGAGCCCTTGGATGTAATAAGTGTATAATTAGATAGATTTTCCATGTAAAAGAAAAAGAAGATTGATAAGGGTTTGCCAGTCTAAGTGCACCCTAATAAAGAAGAGAAAATGGTAGAGTAAAGTAGATAGGGTAGGTAGATGGTGTTGCAAAGTTTCATGTGATGAATGATGGTGCTAAATGTGTTTAATCTTTTACTTTCATCACAAATTGCAAAGGAAGATGCTACATTGGAAAAATTCACAGAAAGCAAAGTCAAAATTATTAACTTCCCATCTCACTTTCTCCCTAAAAGTTTTACTAATTTCCCCAAAGTGCTAAGGTATTTGAAGATTAAAGGGGCTCAAGGCATTTCCTTGACTTTTGGAGGGACCGGACCCTCGGCCTAGTAATCAAAAAGACCTAAGTACTTGAAGTTATTTATCATTGCACTCATTCCCTTTTAATCCTTTCCTAAGTAAAATCCCATTTTACTTAGGAAAATCATGCCATATTTCATAAAATCCCCTCAAAATTACTTACTATTCTAAATCTAAGTGTTGAAGTTGATATAATGAAATTTGCTTCAGAAATCTTCACTTTCTTAGTTGTGCAAAGTATTTTGAGTTTTCCTTGTCCCTTTGTCATATTAACATCTGATTTATTTATTAAATCCTTAATAAAATCACCTTTTCCTATTAATTATAACTCCTCTTATGTAATAACCCAAAAAACCCCCTTACTATAAGTTTTAGCCAAAGTATTTAATTCTATACGTTTGAAACAAAAACCCCAATATATATGCCCTTTGGCTAAAAACATATCCTTATAAAATATCCCCGCCCCCTATGGTTAATAAATTTCATTAATTTATTACCATATAATAAAAAATGTTTGAAAAAAGGTTTAAACATATATTTTATGTTTTAAACGAAAAAACAAATAAAACCCAAGTCTTCGTAACCTCGACTCTTCATAAAACCAAAGGGATTAATTAATCACCTGGGTTAATTAATAACCTCCCCCTCCACCAATCAAAAGCTTCCCATAATGATTAACTTATAATTAGTCGTGTCGGGCCCGCATATTAACTCCCATGCCATTCCCCCGTCCCGTCGTCCGTTGGATCATTCCATCGAAAATCCACGGCGCGCATCCTTTCCGCTGCCCATCCTCCGTCCGAGATTTAACGCGCAAAATCAAAATGGTTTCGAAACAGTGCCATGGCCACATGTTAATCGCTGAATGGATTCGCTGCTCGTTCGACCGAAACCACCAACTCTCAAAAGCGGTGCGAAATAAAACCGTTTACCGCCCGACCCCGATGACGTGTCCTCCCGTACACTGATGATGTCATCTTCGAAAATAATAAAAAATCCCTGTTGACTTTGCAAATAAAACAAAATTCCGCGCATTTTTTCATCATTCTGTCTGTTGAAAGTGATTGCGCCCTTTACTGAGAAATTTGAAAAATCCACTGTTAAACTACTGTCAACTAAAATTGTTTGACGCCATTGTTAGACCAGTGCAGAAGCATTCATCTGCCGTTAACTAGTACCTGTTAATTTCGACATTCTTCACAAAACATGTATTTATCCGATTTCCTGCTGAAACTCTGTGAAAAATCCTCATTCCAGTGTTAAATTCATGCCATAATCTGAAAGGAACTAATATCAGTCTGTTTTAAGTTCCTGCAACTGAAATAATACTTCCAAAACTGAAATTGTGCCCGTTTCCGTGAAAAACCCCCGAATTTCCATTTATTTGAATACACAAGAACCAAAAAATGGAAGTTCCTGTAGCCCTGAATGTAGCCCCATTGAATGCCCCTCATAGAGATTTGGATTACTTATCATTAGTAGACAAAGATTTTCAAATAAATGACTTGAAACTTACTGAAAATCCCCTTCGAATTTATTGTCGCTGCAGAGATAATTATTTGAATGGCTCAGATATTATTGGGTTATGGGAGTCTGGTTTTCCTAGATACCTTTTCCCTTCAGTCCATATCTTTCCTGAAATTATCCACTATTTCCATGCCAATTATGATCCAAATCAGAGAGCAGTATTATCCCCAAACCAGAACATCTTTTTTCCCATTACTGCTCAATCCATCAATGATATGTTACATTTTTAGCCTGGTGAAGCCCTTACTCCTTTGTTAATGGAAGAATTATTGGAGAAGTCCACTAAATTATCCCAGGAGGAGTTAATTCGCATTTGCCAAGTTTTCATGTGGCCAGAGCATCAGCCTACAGGCCCTCCCCCTTATGCTAGTGTTTATTTTACTGAAGAAGGGAAAAATATTTTGAGTATGATATCTTTCATAATGGGTTTTAATACCAGTGAGTATGTTGATCATTTAACCCTGGTGTTATTATCTTTGTTCACCCCTGGACAACCTCCTGCTGTCAAGTATGACTTTGCCTCTTTCATTGCAGATAAAATGCATGACCAATTCATGAGATTGGAGAACGAGAAAGTATTCAAATATTCTACTATCCTTTACCATCTCATGCTCTATTACCAGTCTGAAACTTTCCCTTTCCATATCAGAAAACTTGATACCCAAGGGAATCCAAGATCGGTTATCTTTTGGTCAGCCATTACTCATTGTTCCATAGACTCTCCCTACTCTTATAATGAGTTCATTGACCTTTTTATACATCCTGCAACTACCTTGTTGACAGGAGTTGCCCCTCCAAGACTCAGCAATGAAATCAGGAAAATCCTTCAGCTTTCAAAACATTACAAGATAGGTGACTGGTACTTCTATCAGAATCATACTGAAATTAGAATTTATGGATGTGAATTGAGTCCTTTCAAGTTACCCAGATACGTACCAATGAGACTTTTTTCACTTGAGTACTTCAAACAAATGAACAATTCAGATATAATTCACTTCTGTAATGCCAAGAAAAAGGCTCAAATCAGGATAAAGAGCCAACTAGGTCCATTCATCTGCAATTCTAGAGATGGATGGGAAGAAGCTCAAAAGATATTAGAGGATCATTACAGATTGCAGAAAAGTTTCCATTGGGTACCCTATGACCCATTCAACTTTATTTGTGACAAAAGGATGAAAAATAAATCAGCACCCTACATGCATCGAAGAATCCCTGAAATTGAAAAGTATGCTAATACAGATGAGTGGGTAGAAGGAACTTTGATAGAGCGGGATAGTGAGCAGGTTGATATAAATAATGTTATGAAAGATCTTGCAAAAATGCTTGACTTGGATTCTTTTACACAGGTACAGAGACCAGAGATTGGTACTTCTTCAGTTGGTATTATTCAGCAGAATTTACAAGAAAACATTCCATCAATTGCAGTTGAATCCAAAGGAAAAGAGAAAGAACCAGAAGCACAAGTTATTGAAACATTCACCATGACAAAAAAACCTCAAACTTCCAAGGCACAAGATCAAGCACAGGTGTCTCCTATTCAAGTCAATCACCCTGAAGTTTCAAATTTGCAGACTCCATCTAATGTGGAACAAGGCAAGAAAATACAAGTTAAAGATCCTACTCCTCCTAAGGAATCTTCACAACAAACTCAAGCTAAAAGGCAGAAACTGAATCCACTTCCAGAAGTGGAATCTGTTGATGAAATATTTGATGAAGAAAGGGAGGATAGTCAGCTTACTGGTTCAGTTAGTGAAGCATATATAGGTCATAAAGGAAAGGAAATACAAAGACAGTTAAGCACTGAAGTGTCTTCATTCAAAAAGCCAAAAACAGATGCAGGAGACATAAAAAATACATTTATCAGTATAAAAGCAAGGAATGATCCACTCAGGGTCCAGGTGTATAATCAGTATCTCAAAATGGCTCCACAAAATCAAGAGAGATTAATGTCAGCTTTTGACATTCAGCAAGGGAAAATGTTAATGAGCCATTTCAAATCTAAAGTGCCAAAACCACAGACAGTAGCTAACTACATCAAGACCAATTTTGAGGTCCTAGCAAAAGATATTCATCCATTGGACCAGATAGAATTACACAAGCAAACTGGAGAAATGATATATTCTACCCTTACTGACAAAGCAATGGCAGCCCATAGATTGCAAGACTCTTTGAATAATACAAGTACCCAGTTGCATATTGAAAAAGCTTCTTCTCAAGCAAAGGATAACAGAATAAAATATTTGGAGGAAATAATCATCAGTTTGGGTCATAATCCCAAAGATATAAAAGGCATTGAAGCACTAATTAAAAAGAAGGATGATGACATTGCTGCATTGAGGAAGCAATTGAAACTACCAGCTTCGAGGCACCCTCAAACTGAAGAAATAATGAAGGAAAATTCAGAAGAAGAGATGATGGACTTACTTTTAAAAATGAATGAACGACTTGCTGAGACAGAGAAAGAACTTGAGCAAGCATTAAAAGATAAAGAGTCCATTATTCCAGCAACTACAGCACAGGCAACCACAGGAACAGGTACATCAATCACAGGTGAACACTTCTGATAAGAGTTCTGATGAATTAATCAAAGCAATGAATGAATTAAAACTGCAAGTGACAGAACTCCAAAACTTAAGGTTTCAGCTTTCTACTCTGGAAAACAAATATGATCAATCAAAAATAAGTATTGCTGAGAAGACAAGAGAAATCAAAAAACTAGAAAAATCAATTAAAGCATTGGAAAAGGATCTTGTAATGGAAAGACCTTTAAGTGAATTAAAAGAAATTCATTGGTATAACATTATTCAATCAATAAAGAACGTTTTGCCTTTTATTCAAATAATATATGAACAGCAGGATTTAGTCAGATTGGCTCTGGAAGAAATTGAGAAAGCAAGGGAAGAGTTAGGAAAGATGCCAGAAGAAGCTAATAGGCTTATCAATTATTTGAATACTCAGAATAAGCAGCAACTTGCAGAATTTGGAATTCAGGACAGAACACGGACTATCTTGGAAATCAAAAAAGTTTTTACCAAAAGGACTCTTATGCAAAATCTTGAAAGAAGGTGTTCAGACATGCAACAAGAGATTTTTACCTTCAATGAAAGATTTGATGTTGTGTTAAATAAAGGTTTGCCCAGTACTGTTAATGCAGAAGGTAGATTAATGGATTTGGAAAGTTTTGTAGCAAAAGTAAACAAATAGGTTGATGATCAAGCCAGTTCTTCGACCAGTACAGCAGCAGGAACATTACTAACAGGGAAAAGCCTTTATGAAAAATTGGAAGGTTTATTTTACCTTTAACATGAAATAAAACATTTGTTTCCATATCAGCCTAATTTTTTCAAATACACTGAAGCTGATGAAACATTGAGGAAACTACAAAGAACCAAAGTGCCAGAAGTTCAATGGTGGGATGACATGTTGGAGCTTTTATGAAATTTATCCTTGGGTAAAAATTTTTGCATATTTTACTGAGGTATATCTTGATAAAAGATAAATAGGTGAACAAAGGTTAAAGAGTATCAGCTTGGTAGTTGAAAAGGTATCAGTAGAAATAAAGAGTATCAGAGAAGTTAGGCAGTCAGAAAATAATTACCAAAGAGGACAGCATCGAGCTAAATTGTTGGAACTGCCTCGAACACATGCATAAAAAGAGGAAACAGCACACCAGCAGTTGCTTTTTATCCTATCTACGAGACCATATGTCTCTCATTATGTTGTAACTTATTCATTAGTCATCCTAGATTATTTCCTAGGTTGTTGTAAGATATTTTTAATCAATTTTTGTATAAATAAAACCTCGAATAGAGTATTGAGGGTGGATTCTACTACTTCGCTGTGACATTGATGTTTTTGGAATAAAAGTGTTTTGGAGAAATTTATTTGTGGCTTGCTGGATGATAATTTGAAGCTCAGGACTTTTTGCAGGATTCATGTGTCGGACTGCAGTTCAATAAGTCTTTCTATCATATGTCTTAAGTTTTATATCTGTTTATAATATCATTGTGTCCATTTCTGAATAATTGACATAAAATAATAAATCAGAATTTACTTAATTGTACTCTGATTTCAGTTGTGATTATTCTAAATGTTTTCCTCTAAATTGGTTATAAGCAACGAATTCTTAATTGTTCTTGCTTCGCTAATTTAAACATTTTGGTTACTATAGTAAAGAATTCTTCACTGCTCTTTATTTGTAATCATTCCATTTCTTTCTTTTGAACATGTTGAAAGATTCTTAACTGCCTTTCATCCCTTCAAAAACCATTCCATTCACTTTAAATTCTAAAATTGTTCTCTGTTTGGCTATCTTGCCCTGTAAAGCCATCTTGTGTGTAGAATATTAATCCAGTAAAGCCATCCTTTCGACTCCATAGCCCAATGGCCTGAAAATATTCAACCTTGCCCTTAATTGGCGGATTCCACCATTCAAAATCAAACAAAATTCTTGGACTTATAACTAGCCTAAAACTTTCTAAGAACAAAGCTAAATTTTAAAGAGAGAGCCCTCTCTGGATACAGATTGGCTAGATTCTGTATCTGAAGGTTGGTTTGTGGTTACCTCGGGTATACTTTCCTTTTCCACAACTTCAAGGAAAACCTGAGTGATAACAGGTTCATCATACCTTCACTTCAGTTTTGCGTCAATGCTGCCAACTCATCTCAGTGTCGCCGATATGTTCAAGAGAATTCATCCAGTGAATACTCATCCTTCTGAAATACTCATAAACCTTCATTCTCATTACATTCATCCCTAAACATTGCTATATCAAGTCACATTTTGTCTCTAAAATCAGTAACTCCCGTTTTGCAATAAAGTGACTTCATGTTGACGTCAAATCATCATCCAGGAAGTTTACTTAGAAACATCATCTTCCAGTACTATGAGGCTTGTTACAACATTGACAAGATCCTTGCTTCCGAACTTTTGACCGAAATATTTTGTTTTTCATTCGACATCAAATCATATATTCACGCCTTACGAAATGTACTGCAGTACCTTGAGGGCCATTAACATCAATGGTGATTCTCTCGCGTTTGTTAAAATATCACATTATTGGCTGGTAATCAAATGATTTCTTACCATGTTCGACTACAAATCATATATTTGCATGGCTAGACTCGTACCTAAATGATCGAGTGAATGAGATAAGAAGACCTCGGATCTATTTTCATCCATCTTGGCTGCAATCTCAGGATTTTTGTACACATCAACTGTACGATGACCTTACATAGAGATCGTCATCTGAACATGGGCCTATATCTGTAGGCATGTATGTATTGGGAAACATTCCAATGTAGACAATTTTCTGCAGTATGTACGTGTTATTAGATAGTTTATGTGCTAAGCATGGGAATGTCTTCCCTTAGCAATTCGTGATCAAGAGGATATATCATGATGTAATGTATTGTAAGATTGATGCAGGTTTCCACTCTGCTTCAGTTCCAACCCATCACAGTGTAAAGCATCTCATTCAAAAAATATTGTTATTATTATGACTTCATGCTTTAGGGTGCAGTTCTTATAGGTCAATTTGGACATCATTCCCAATGACCTGGTTAAACTAGACATCATCCCCAAAACCAATGAATAGGATCTATCATCCCCTATCATTTCAGTTGCTACATGCCCTAAGACAATAACAAGAAAAAATCATCCATGACTTCCATTGCAAGGTTTCCAAGATTTGAAGTACATGTTATATCACCTATGAGCTCACCAACGTAGTCTCTCAAGTGACTAACTGCTTTTCATATGCAGTTACCTCCATCCAAGGGTGCTCTGCAAAGCACTTCCCAACATTCAAGAGTGCATTGGTCAAATGGGAGCGAAATTCTCAATGTTTTGGAATCTCCACATGGCCAGTGCCTTCTAAAAGATTCCATATGTGTCAAACTTCGAATCCATGTGTCCATCTAACACCCCTAAGCTTGGGAACATGTCTTACCTATTAGTAGAAATTCATTGATTGAGAAACTACCTTCAATTTCCCTATAAATTGAGCACAGATCCTAGTGCTAAAAGAGGAAGAAATTTTGTTGGATTCTCAATTGAGTGTGTAATAAGAGTGATATGATGTTGGTGATATTTTTATTGTGGTGAGGCTAGGATGAATGTTGGAGCTGGTGACATCAAATTGATTGCGGGTTGTAACCTCCCCCTTCTATCCATTAATAAAGATTGTTGTTCATTTTCCCATATATGTATCTTTTTATGTTTCTATTGTTCACATCATGAATTCTTAACTCATATATATGTTTCATATTTCATCGATTTAATTGATTAATATAAATAGCCATCTATATATTGCAATCTCTTTGTTGTTTAGTGTCTATACTTGCACGAACTAATCTGGTGATCAAAGTCGGATTGGAAGCTACAACAAGAGCGATAGAAAGAGAATAGGAAGTGCTTGGATCACAAGTAAGTTCTTCCATCTTTCTGTGTGTCTATTTACTCTTACAGAAAGTGTCTGCAAAGTCTTTGATCTGTTGTTCTAAATGCATAGCACCACATTTAGGGAATGTGTTTTATCTATAATCCATAATTCTGCATAACAAATAGTTTCAATAGTAAATTTCATGAGCATGAAAGAAAATCAATTTTACACCATTTTTAAAAATATATAAAATCATATATATGTATATATATATATAATTTTAATGCTTTGTTTTTTTAAGTCATTTAAATATAGTTATAATAAAAAAATATAAAATAGCTAAATAATAAAATATATAGTTTAATTGTCTTATATTTTTCTTTTTACAAAAAAATCGACATAGTTTTACTTGATATTAAGAGTTTTCTTTATTCAATTTATAATTTTAGAAAACATAAATAAATACAAATTTTTTAAAAACTTTTAAATCAATTCTAATAAAAAAAAATTTGTTGAATCTCAAATAATATTGATGCTAAAATAAATTTAAAAGTAAAAAAATTTAAAGCATTTAAAATATGTTTATAATAAAAAACTTCTTAACATTGTATTAAATCTTAATCAAATTCCCTTAAAAAATACTAGCATAAAGATAATAATGTTGAATTAAACTATTAAAGATTGTTGATATCATTATATAAACCAATCATATTTAAATATAAAAAAATTAATAATATTGTTAAATATATTTAGAAATAATGTATTATAAAATTATCATTAACCTTAATTTTAGTATTATTTTTTTCATTATAATTACCCTAAAAAACACTATTTACACTGCCAAAATAAAAATAAAAAAATTATAAATATATCATTTGAAAGTTTATTATGAAATGAAAAAAAATTATACTTATTATTATATTAAAAACGTAAATCATGAAAAATAATTTATTTTATAATATTCTATATGATGATGGTTAATGTCCTCTAAGATCTTTATATTTTATTGGTCATTAAGAAGATAAGAGAATAATTGGAACTTTTTAACATTTTATTTCTATACTCATAGTTTTGCTAACTTAAAAAATTTAAAAAAAATTGTAACCTAATAAATATTGTGAAAACTAATAGAATGTGAAGATAAGATGGAAAATCTAAGAAGAAGTGTTTTTCATTTTCAGCTCACTTAGGATTGTATAGATGATAGACTTTTTCATCAAAAAACATTTTGGGAATTGACAAATACCCAATTTCACTATAAATCTCATAAAAAATAATCTTTATTGTAACAACAATACTAATCAAAACCAAAAAACAATCTTAATTTTCTAAATGAAAATTTATCCCCTCTTTTTAATATATCTATTAAATTTTAATTTAAAATGGTATATATATACAAAATATTTTTATGACATATTTGTTCATTAAATAAATTATAAATATTAAATAATATATCCCAAAACTAAATTTATTAAATAGAAATCACTATTAACAAAATTATTAAGACATATTATATATAACTCACACTACTATAATATTAATAATCTAAAAATAATATATTGATCTTAATTAAATATATAAAATTACAAAATTAATATGCCATCTATCATATATATAAGTTTAATGTGATTGTGTATAAAATCTTTTGGCTAAAATCACATTTCAACAGATTTTGTCGACCCTTTTCATCAAATATATACTTTTATCAAATTAATAAAATTATTAAATTTTAAAATGTTAAGTTTAATGATTTTACCGTAGGCTTCTTGATGCGCAAGAGCATTGGAAATTATTTTTGAAGGTTGTTTGACGGCAATAACCAATGGTCCGACATAGGTAAATGACAGACGTGTTTAGCATCCGTTGAAGGCCTAGTATGGGTGAAACATAGTAACAGCCTAAGAACCTCTATGAGATTTGAGTTTCTACAAAACTCTAGAAGCTAAATCGAAGGAAGAGCAAATGCAAAGAGGACCTTCTGTTTCCAGTTCTTGAATCTTTTAACACATGAATTGGAATCGTACTATATTTACAGATTCAAGCATTCTGGCATGTTCTGAAAAATATATTTGGTTGTTAAACACCGTTACTGAGGTCGGACATGAGGATTTATCCGTGATCATCTGTACCGTGTGTAAATTCGTATCTAAAGTTCTTTCTTTAATGATATTGCAGATCACACAGAGTGAGACAACAGAGAAAAACGCTGAGGGCAAAAGTTTTGTAGTTCTTCGGTTTTTAACGGCTCTAGAATTCGAAAGGGATAAAGAAACCATTGTGGAAGAAGTATTTGAAGGGAACATCGTGACTAAATCCATGGTAGAATTGGTTCCATTGGCTGTAGCTACAATTGGAGAAGTTGAAGCTTTTATTGGAAGATGAAAGAATATTTCCAACAGAGTGGAGCAGCTCTCTCAACGCTCTCAGACTTGGCAAGCCATCTCTGTTTCACCAAAAATTCCGTGTGCAAGGAACAGTTGCAAGTTGTGGTAGTTACTCTCCACGAAACGATAAAGTTGGCCACTAATTGTGTGGACCATAATTATGACCCAAAATTGCATATGCAAAGAAACCTGGATGCGTTGGCTGCCAAAATCGACATGAATCTTCATGACTGCGGTCTCTTGGTGAAAACAGCGAATTAGGCGAAGCATGCATTCCTTTAACGGTTACCAAGTATGAATCCGGGGCAAAGCGTGAAGCAATACAACGGAACATAAGGGAATTGCTCATTCGCCTCCAAATCGGCCACATGGAAATCAAGCACAAAGCCCTAGACAGCCTTATAGAAATGATGAACGAAGATGAGAAAAACATTTTGCTCGCGTCGGGTAAAAGTAATGCCTTAGGGATATTTGAACTGGTCAACCAGGTTGGGGATGACATTGTTGAGATTTGATGAAGGACAATGTTCTCAACATTGTCCTCAATAACAACTTCACAACATTATTAAACTAGAATTTGCACTAAAAAGGTGCAAAAATATGCCAATAGGAGTGTAGACATTTAATAAACTTTTGTTTTGATTTATATATAAAAAAGTCAAAAAGAGATTGTTGAAAGCGGAGTAGGAAGAAAAAAAAATTCCTAGTTTTTTGGATTTTTTAAAGAAAAGAAGAGATCATGTCACCTTTCACCATTGGATCAAATGAATAGCACTTTCCACAACTCAGATCCTTGAGGGGTGGAAGAGTGCTTACATCAACCATGGTTAGGAATGGCCAAACATGGTCAACCATAGTTGATCACAATCATCTATATTAAACCATAGTCAATCATGGTTAAACATAGTTAACCATAGTCAACTATTATGTGTCATTCTCAAGTGCAATCAACCATTATAAAAGACGATGAATGGCATAAATAAACATAATCAAATATGCTAACCATAATAATTACTAGCACAATCACATTTACCAATGTGATTGATATACGCCGATAGGCTTATATGAAATAGAATTACAACCACATTCACCAATGTGGTTGATATACACCGATAGGCCTATATCCACTACCCAGCACATATATTTCACCAAAGTAAATATTATATATTTATGATTAAAATCACCAAAATATTTTATATATTTACTTATAATATATTAATAATATTAACTATATACATGCTATATAATAACTTGAAATATATATATATATATATATATATATATCTATATATATATATATATATATATAATTCTAAATTCTAAATCTTCCGGGAAATCACATGAGAAATTTTGGAACTGACGCATTTCGAACTACCAACTATAATTCATCATCAGGATAATGAAGATTGGCTGATCAGACTATCCATTTATATACCAGGAAGAGAGAAGCAACGGTAAAGACCCAAAGAAAATTAAAAATGTTAAAACGTTCAAAAATAAAATAAAAATAAATAAAAGCATAAAATAAACCAAAAAATATCTCAAACTTAAAACCTACCAATTAATCCAGAAAAATTTAAATAAGGACCAAGTAAAAAAATGAAAATAAAAATAATATAAAACCACAAATAAAAACTAAAAAGCAACTACCCCAAGAAATAAAAATAAAAATAAAACAAGAATTAAATCTAAAAACTCAAAAAGTCAAAAATATATATATATATATATATATATATATATATATATATATATATATAATAAAATAACTAAATAAATAAAATATATAAAATAAATAACTAAATAAAATAAAATAAAACATACTAAAACTAAAATAAAATAAAATAAAAACAAAAATAAAACTAAATAAAATTAAGTAATAATAATAATATAATATAAGAAAACATAATCATAAATATACAAAAGGATAAATAGATAAATTATATCCAAATAAATAAACAATAATAATAATAGAATATAAGAAAACATAATAATAAATATACAAAAGGATAAATAGATAAATTATATCCAAATAATTATTTATTTCGATATAATTTTTCTATTTATCCTTTTGTATATTTATGATTATGTTTTCTTATATTCTGTTATTATTATTATTATTACTGTTAATTTTAATTAGTTTTATTTTTATTTTTATTTTATTTGAGTTTAGTTTAGTATGTTTTATTTTATTTTTATTTAGTTATTTATTTTATTTTATTTTATATATTTTATTTATTTAGTTATTTTATTTTATTTTATTATATATATATTATTTTTTACTTTTTGACTTTTTAAAATTTAATTCTTGTTTTAATTTCATTTTTATTTCTTGGGGTAGTTGCTTTTTAGTTTTTATTTGTGGTTTTATATTATTTTTATTTTCATTTTTTGACTTGGTCCTTATTTAATTTTTCTGGGTTAATTCGTAGCTTTTAAGGTTGAGGTATTTTTTGATTTATTTTATGCTTATATTTATTTTTATTTTATTTTTGAACGTTTTAACATTTTTAATTTTCTTTGGGTTTTGACCATTTCTTCTCTCTTCGTGGTATATAAATGGATAGTCTTATCAACCAATCTTCATTATCCTGATGATGAACTACAGTTGGTAGTTCAAAACACGTTAGTTCCAAACTTTCTTATGTGATTTCCTGGAAGATTTAGAATTTAAAATGTTATGGATCATAGAAGATTACACTCTCAAAAAGAATATAAAATATTAGAATATATAATATTATATTATTCAATAGTAAAATATATAATAAAAATATACTATTAAATTATTTCAATATATTAATAGTTTTAACTCAAACTATAATATAATTCTATTATAACATAATAATAATATTTTATTAATATTATAATAAGTTTATATCTCCTACCAATATCTCAAGGGATTATTAATATTTTACATTAAAAGAACTAATAAACCCAAGAGTTTAATACTATAAACCGAAGTAATTGGTGAAGCAAAGGATAAATATTAATATTACATAAGGGATCAATATTATAAACACAAGAGATTAATAAACCCTAAGAATTGATATTTTAAACTAAAACACCTAATAAATTAATAAACCATAAGAATTAGTATTTTAAACATAAGATATTAATAAACCAACGGGATTATTAACATTATAAACCAAAAGAACTAATAAACTCAAGGGTTTAATATTATAAACCAAAAGAATCAGCGAACCTAAGGGATAAATATTATAAACCTAACAAATGAATATTAAAAACAATAGAGATTAACAAACCCTCAGAATTAATATTTTAAATTGAAAAATCTAAGAAATTAATCAAGCCTAAGAATTAATATTTTAAACTCAAGAGAGTAATAAACCCAATGTGTGATTAATATTATAAACCAAAAGAACTAATAAACCCAAGGGTTTAATACTATAAACCAAAAGAATCAGCGAACCCAAGGGATAAATATTATAAACCTAACAGATGAATATTAAAAACAATAGAGATTAATAAACCCTAAGAACTAATATTTGAAACTGAAAAATCTAAGAAATTAATAAAGCCTAAGAATTAATATTTTAAACTCAAGAGAGTAATAAACCCAATGTGTGATTAACATTATAAACCAAAATAACTAATAAACCCAACGGTTTAATATTATAAACCAAAGGAATCGGTGAACCCAAGGGATCAATAAGGCTAAGGAAAATATTAAAAACAATAGAGATTAATAAAACCTAATAATTAATATTTTAAAATAAAAAACCTAAGAAACTAAAAAACCTATGAAATAATATTTTAAACTCAATAGATTAATAAACCCAAGGGATAATTCATATTATAAACCAAAAAAAACTAATAATCCCATGGTTTTAATATTATAAACCAAAGGAATTGGTGAACCCAAGGAAATTAATTTAAACATTGAGGCAATTGTTGTCACAATGCGATGTTGGACCAACTATGACCATGGTTGGCCATGGGTGATTTTCATATTGAGACAATATTTGTCAGAATGTGACATTTGATCATCTATGACATTGGTCAACTATGGCTAAAGAAATTAATAAACACTAATAATTAACCCAACGTACTATTCATATTATAAAACAAAAGAAATAATAACCCAAGGGTTTAATATTAGAAACCAAAGGAATTGGTGAACCCAAGGGAAAAATATTAATAACCTAAGTGACCAATAAGGCAAAGGATCAATAAAATTAATAAAAAAATACTCAAGTTGAAGAAATTAATAAACACTAATAATTAGCCCAAGGGATTATTCATATTATAAACCAAAAGAACTAATAAACCCAAGGGTTTAATATTATAAACCAAAGGAATTGGTGAACCCAAGGAATTGATTTAAACATGGAGACAATTGTTGTCACAATGCGACGTTGGACCAATTATGACCATGGTTGGCCATGGATGATTTTCATATTGAGACAATATTTGTCAGAATGTGACATTTGATCATGGATGACATTGATCGATTATTCATATTATAAACAAAAAGAACTAATAAACCTAAGGGTTTAATATTATAAACCAAAGGAATTGGTGAACCCAAGGGAATTGATTTAAACATTGAGACAATTGTTGTCACAATGCGACGTTGGACCAACTATGACCATGGTTGGCCATGGGTGATTTTCATATTGAGACAATATTTGTCAGAATGTGACATTTGATCATGGATGACATTAATCGATTATTCATATTATAAACCAAAAGAACTAATAAACCCAAGGGTTTAATATTATAAACCAAAGGAATTGGTGAACCCAAGAGAATTTATTTAAACATTGAGACAATTGTTGTCACAATGAGACGTTGGACCAACTATGACCATGGTTGGCCATGGGTGATTTTCATATTGAGACAATATTTTTCAGAATGTGACATTTGATCATGGATGACATTGATCGATTATTCATATTATAAACCAAAAGAACTAATAAACCCAAGGGTTTAATATTATAAACCAAAGGAATTGGTGAACCGAAGGGAATTGATTTAAACATTGAGACAATTGTTGTCACAATGCGATGTTGGACCAACTATGACCATGGTTGGCCATGGGTGATTTTCATATTGAGACAATATTTGTCAGAATGTGACATTACAATATTTTTCAGAATGTGACATTTGATCATGGATGACATTGATCGATTATTCATATTATAAACCAAAAGAACTAATAAATCCAAGGGTTTAATATTATAAACCAAAGGAATTGGTGAACCCAAGGAATTGATTTAAAAATTGAGACAATTGTTGTCACAATGCGACGTTGACCAACTAGACCATGGTTGGCCATGGGTGATTTTCATATCGAGACAATATTTGTCAAAATGTGACATTTTTTCATGGATGACATTGATCGATTATTCATATTATAAAACCAAGAACTAATAAACCCAAAGGTTTAATATTATAAACCAAAAGGAATTGGTGAACCCAAGGGAATTGATTTAAACATCGAGACAATTGTTGTCACAATGTGACATTGGACCAACTATGACCATGGTTGCCCATGGGTGATTTTAATATAGAGACAATATTTTTCAGAATGTGACATTTGATCATGGATGAAATTGATCGATTATTCATATTATAAAACAAAAGAACTAATAAACCCAAGGGTTTAATATTATAAACCAAAGGAATTTGTGAACCGAAGGGAATTGATTTAAACATTGAGACAATTGTTGTCACAATGCGATGTTCGACCAACTTGACCATGGCTGGCCATGGGTGATTTTCATGTTGAGACAATATTTTTCAGAATGTGACATTTGACCATGGATGACATTGAACGATTATTCATATTATAAACCAAAAGAAATAATAAACCCAAGGGTTTAATATTATAAACCAAAGGAATTGGTGAACCTAAGGGAATTGATTTAAACATTGAGACAAATGTTGTCACAATGCAACGTTGGACCAACTATGACCATGGTTGGCCATGGGTGATTTTCATATTGAGACAATATTTGTTAGAATGTGACATTTGATCATGGATGACATTGATCGATTATTCATATTATAAACCAAAAGAACTAATAAACCCAAGGGTTTACTATTATAAACCAAAGGACTTGGTGAACCCAAGGGAATTGATTTAAACATTGAGACAATTGTTGTCACAATGTGATGTTGGACCAACTATGACCATGGTTGGCCATGGGTGATTTTCATATTGAGACAATATTTGTCAGAATGTGACATTTGATCATGGATGAAATTGATCAATTATTCATATTATAAACCAAAAGAACTAATAAACCCAAGGGTTTAATATGATAAACCCAAGTTATTGGTGAACCCAAGGGAATTGATTTAAATATTGAAACAATTTTTGTCACAATGCGACGTTGGACCAACTATGACCATGGTTGGCCGTGGGTGATTTTCATATTGCGACAATATTTGTCAAAATGTGAAATTTTATCATGGATGACATTGATCGATTATTCACATTATAAACGAAAAGAAATAATAAACCCAAGGGTTTAATATTATAAACCAAAGGAATTGGTGAACTTAAGGGAATTGATTTAAACATCGAGACAATTGTTGTGACAATGCTATGTTGGACCAACTATCACCATGGTTGGCCATGGGTGATTTTCATATTGAGATAATATTTTTCAGAATCTGAAATTTGACCATAGATGAAATTGATCAATTATTCATATTATAAACCAAAAGAACTAATAAACCCCAAGGGTTTAATATTATAAACCAAAGGATTTGGTGAACCTAAGGGAATTGATTTAAACATTGAGACAATTGTTGTCACAATGCGACGTTGGACCAACTATGACCATGGCTGGCCATGGGTGATTTTCATATTGAGACAATATTTGTTAGAATGTGACATTTTATCATGGATTCAACATTGATTGACTATGGCTAATGCTAATTAACAATGGTTTCTCATGGTTGATTTTCATATTGAGTCGGTGTTTTTCATAATGTGAAATTGGACCATGCATTAGTATTAGAATCTAGGACAAATATTTGAACCCCAATATTTGGGGAACCTAAGGGAAAAATATTAAGAGCATAAGAGATCAACAAGGCGAAGGGATACCTATAAAAAACAAAAAAAAATAGTAAAGGCTAGGAATAAATATTTTAAATACAAATGAATGAGAAACTCACATGATTAATAATGAGATTAATAAATCTTAGGATTCAATATTTTAAATGAAAATCATTGTTAAGGTCACAAGATTATTAATATTATAAAGCGAGAGAAATAAGCATGGTTTATGAGTGATAGTAATTGAGTTTGTTGGAAATGTTTAACCATATTTAATTAAAATGATTAGCATGTAAATATTATTAATTATTAAAAGTAATATTAGTAGTATTTTTATTAACATCATTAATGATAATATCATTGATACTTTTAATCATATTGTTAGAGTGAATAAAAGTTTAAATCTAATTTTATTAATAATTATATTGTTAATTATTAAAAAATAAATAGCATTTTTCTTATTTATCAATATTAATGTTAATATTAATTTTTATAACAATATTAATATTCTTAATAATAATAATATTACAATGTAAATATTATTATCTTAATAATACTCAATATCAAAAATTTAAAAATTTTGAAACTTTATTAAGATTCTTAATATTACAAATATTATTTTTTAAACATTATTAATATTGTATTTAACGGTATTATTAGTAATATTTCTTTAATACTAATTTCAATTCTTATTTTAATAATAATAATAATAATAATAATAATATTAGAATATAAAAAATAACCATGAAAATGAAAATGTGGATATTAATGAAAATGTAAATATTAGAATGTAAGTATTATTAATTATTATTACTAAACTTAATAGTATTTATATTAATAACATTAATTACAATATCATTAATACTTTAATCATACGGTAAAAGTGAATAAGAGTTTTAATTTTTATATTGTTATTAATAATTATATTGTTAATTATTAAAAAATTAATATTATTAATTTTATTTATTAATATTAATATTAAGATTATTACAATAGTTTAAATTTATATGTTTAACATGTGTATTTATTATTAATATTAATTAACATTAAAAGAGGTATTCACCAAAGTTTGGCCTTGGTACACGTTAACCAACACCATCATGATTATAATCAAATTGTTTATATTTAATATTTGTATACTAAATTATGTATATTTTAAAATTTAAGATATATATATATATATATATATATATATATTAAAATTAACAAATAAAAAAACTTTATTAAAATTTTTTCCTATATTTCAATAAAATAAATATTATTATTTATATAAGTTATAATCAAGAAATTGTACAAAAGATGTCTTTTTATTTAAAATTAACAAATAAAAAAACTTTATTTAAAGTTTTTCTTATATTTCAATAAAATAAATATTATTATTTATATAAGTTATAATCAATAATCAAGAAACTCTGCAAAATATGTCTTTTTATTAATAATAATAAAATATGTTTTTCTAAAAATTAGTAATGCTTAAAATTATATTTCAAAAAACAATATTAAAAATTATAGACTTTCACTTTTCTCTTTTAGAGAAATAAAATAATTATTTTGTGTGCATTATAATATTTCACATATATGGTTTTATATAAAGTATATATAATTTTTTTTAAATTAATTTAACCAAATATGAATTATAACATTAACAATTAATCCAGAATATTTTAAAAATATAATATCACTTTATAGTGTAATCCATTATTCTCTAGTTAATCCAAAATACATTAAAATGTAATATCACTTTACTCATTTATAAGATATCATAATAAATTATTCATTTACAAATATAATAAGTTATATAATCTATATTTAATTAAATAATATATATAATCTATAACGTTAATTACCATACTTACTTTACCATGTTCCTAACAGTAAGCTTATAAGTTTATTCCCGTTAAAGTTGTAAAATAAAAACTATATTATTTTTTTATAAAAAGCTTGGGCTCTAATCAATTACAATTATGCAATAAAATTATTTTAGAGATAAAACTCTATATGCTATAAAACATGTATACATTAAATATACTTCAGGCAGCTATCATCTTATATAGACAGCCTATGAGGTCTAGGATACATCACAATATACATCTGGGTTCCCACCTTGCCCTTCCACCACAGCTCTACAAAAGATCTTGACTGTTTTCTCCTGCTCAAACAATCCAACGGCGGAGGATCCACTTCGCGTTCAAAACTTAAACGTCCACCCCAAGCCCTTTTCAATGCGAAATAGGTTGTTTTGATAAAACCGCCTTTGTGACGTGGCAATTTTTGATTGCATCGCTTTCATTTTGTGGAAATCCGCTTACGACCTAAAGGCAATGCGAAAACCACCAACGGTTTTCACATTCAAAAATGTAAAAACGTGGGTAGCTGTGGGGTTGAAGGTCGAAGGTTCTGGATAAATATATCCAACATTCCCTAAATAAATATAATAATTATAACATTCTCTAAATAAATATATCAATAATATCCAACATTCCCTAAATAATAAAATTACTTGATCACAAAGTTGTAGAGTATGCTAAATTCTCCATAAATCTCTTAATCTTGCTCAAGTTACAAGGCATAAGTCAAATAAAAGGATCTCATGTAAAAACCTGTCAAAAGTGAGAAACAAAACATTTCCAAACTTAAAACGTCTTTTTATAATAATATTTATAATATATCATATAATATATTATCAGCATTATCTAATAATAATATTTATACTATATCATTGTTTTGGGCATCCAGACTTAAAACATCCCACCGTGCACAGTGGGAAAAAAACTGAAGGTAAATAAAGCCCACCTATTCTATTGAAAGGGGTATCCGAGCGGAAAACGCACTGGAACGAAACAGTCATTCAAATCTAATGTTACAAGCGTGCAGCAAGGTAATAACATGATAAGCTTTTATATAGCTTGGTTTAATTCTTGACTGCCTTCTGATCCGCTTTTGCCTTGTATGAAGCCTTTGAAGGGAAAAGACAAAAAAAAAAAAAGACGAATAGGAGCTGCAGTAATCAAGGTTGCACATGTGACATTTTGTTAATGAGGAGATACATCGACAACATCTAATTAGATTGGGTTTGCATGTTGCCATGCACTCTCTCCAAAGAAATCGGAACCCACTAACTCTACGCTTGGGTTTTCATTTTTGAGATTTCTTCTAAAAAATACTTGCATTCACCAGTCCAATCCACGGGGTTGCATGAACGAACTGTAATGCGTTGCCTCATCTCATTCATGTATTCGAATTGTGCTATGCTGATACGAAGGACGTGAGGAACCCACATAGCCTTCTTAAGATCTATCTGGTATGCCTTCTAATCCCCTTCCTGCTAAACCCAAATACCACTCATTATTGGGCTTTAAGAGAAGCCATTCTAACTGGAACTTTTATAAGTTGAGACTATGTGAGTGCCATACCTCAGATCTAATAGCTGCAAGCTCATCTGCTGTGTGTTGAAGGATTTGCTCTGCTTGGTCATTGAAAAGAGAAAGTCATGCTTCAGCACTTGAATAGGATGACTTGACCACCATAATATACCTACGACACATGTAAGTGAAAAGGAAAAAATTCATTGAAATATTATGGACTTCAAGACTCTTTAGAGAAGTAAGAAAGGGTTACAATAAAATATATGAAGCCAATGTTACAACCACAATTACACTAATGCGCATGTGAAAAATTTATTGAAACATTATGGACTTCAAGAATATTTAGAGCAGAAAGAATGGCTTGCAATAAAATCTATTAACCCAAGATTATAACCACAACTATTCACTGTGTCAATCTCCTAACGAAACTGTTGAAATTTAACCCTAGAGTACCAACTTTTTTTCTATGCACTTGGCAGTGCCCTATGCCAAAAATGCATGAAGATGACCTCATTTAATTTCTCTAAATTCATCAACCCCATTTTACGACCAAATTATTCAAAATGACCATTGAAATCAGAATAAATAAGCACTGAACATAGAAAAAAATCGTTTAAATTCTGGTTCTTATAAGCTTTGACGTTGGGAAAACATGTATAGTTGAATGCTAGGTTACCTTAGGCTGCACTCAGTTTCATGCTTTTAACAACCTTCACACCAATAACATGAGCCAATATCTTCAGTTACTTTCTGATTGCAAGTCTTGCAAAAACAGTACCACATTGGTTGATCAGGCTTAATAAAGTTGATATATACTCTAACATTGAAGTAGGCTAGCTGGACAAAGGAAAAAGCGAAACAATTAACCGAAACTAAGCAACATTCTATCCCATAAAAAATACCTAAAACAAATGTCATAGTAATACAATGATACGAACCTTTCCTCCACCTACAGAAGGCTCAACGATTTGGGAAAGAAATGCACGCTCAGAATACAAGGACCTGGAACCAGCCCTTGGAGTCCCGCTAGGAAGTGTGGATGCAACAGGTGCCATCGATGAGCCCTTTCCATATAAGGGGTTTCTTGCAATGGAAGGAACAGGTGTCGAGGGTCATGTATGGATCGAGTAAAACCGGCAACTGTTACAGAGTGTAGTGTCCATCTTTTGACCTTCCACGAGACATCCAGAAGAAATATGTGCCATGGATGGATGCGTGCAAGCATTCAATTTACGCGGCTCCACGTGTAAATATAATAGAGGACAGTCATTCCACTTGAATAGTGATTATTCCACGTGTAAATTGTGTAGAGAATTAACAAAGTGTTCCCTTCACTGTAGTTAAAACCATCACGCATGTGTTGAGAATTTGAACCATCACGCATAATGGCCCCGGCCTACGCAGCGTCTACCAGCCACATGGTATCCCATGGTATCAGTATCTTTTCAGAGTTCACCCTAATTTGATAGGTGGTGGTCAACAAATGGCATGGTAAATTTTTAATCATGTTTTGTAAAAAATTAATTTAAGTATGGTTTAAACATGTGATTTAGATATGCAAGGAAGCTAGTTGTTTGAATTTCGTCCATTGATTTAGTGGCGACGACCAGAATATACCGGCATCTTTCAATCTAGACCATCGGATGAAAAAGATTGATTAGCAAAAGGATTAAAGTAGGAAATTCCAGTAGGGGGTTACACCTATCGACGTAATTATTACTTTAGCAATCACATTTTTATACAAAAATTAGTTTATTACTATTATTATTCTTATTTTCACAATGGCTTCGAGAATTTTTATCTAACTTTCAATCATTATTAGGTGGATGGTATGGATTTAGTCTCCATGGAATATTATAGAGTATTATTAGTATTAGTCACAAATCAAAGGTTAGTATCTATCTTAAAAATAACTATGCCCTTTCTACCATTTTTATTAAATTGTTTAACTAAAAAAAATGTCATGCAAATAAAGAGCTCAGATTTTCCATAAGAGAATCCATTTTACACACAATATTATATGAAAATGAGTTATGGGTTTTTGAGCACATGGTATTAGTAAACTATGATATTAATCTAGGGTACTATAACAAAATTTATTTATTGATATTTATAGATTAAAAATTCTAATAGTTAGAAATATTGTTTTATATATATATATATATATATATATATATATATATAATTTGTTATTATAAATAATAATAATTTAAAATAAATTATGATTGAGTTAATTTTGATAAAATACACAAGAAGATATGGAAAATTGTACACAATAAATTCTCATTAATTCTCATTAATGGTCAATGTTGTTTTCTAGAAGTGAAATGTATAAGTACTATTACAATTAAAAATGTACATACATTTTATGTTTTGAAGTAATTATGTTATCTACATGTATTCATTTTTTCCATTCAAAAGTTATATTAGTTTATAACATTTCTAATTAGAAATTAGTTCATAATATTATTAATTAATAATTAGCACAAATATATAAATTAAATGGCTTATGATATATCTTACCTAGTCATAATTTTAATTTTAAAAAATTATAAAAATTAACTCAATCATAATATATTTCAAATTATTATTATTTATTATAAAAAAACTAATATATGAATTATATATATGTGTTTAAGAGATTTTTAATTTGTAAATCTTTATAAATAGATTTTGTTATAATACCATGGATTAATATTATAGTTTACTAATACTATGTGTTCAAAAACCCATAACTCATCTCCTGGCCTTTGTAATTTTTTATGGAATAATAAATTTGGACTATGTAATCTACACAATCCAAGTTTTTCAAGAGTCTTTTAAGGTTTTGAATCCATTCATATAATAAAAAAGGCATTTTAAATAATAAAAAAATCAGAATCTCTCCCAAAATTAAACCATAGTATTATGATTAAAAAAACAAGAACCTCCAACATTTAGACTCTGCCTAATTATTTTTCAAAGCAGTGGACAAATTTATCATTACTCATTTGTAAAATTACCATTATTCAAAGTAAAACTAAAGCACTTAGAATGACATGTTATTGGTGTGTATGGGAGCACATTTTCACTCCTATCTATAAAGAAACACTTTTATTCTTATTTAATTCTTTGGCCATTAATTTGTTGTTTAGGAATTCTTAAACAAACACACCTTAATATCATACTAAAGACTATTCTCTCTTCGATTCCTATCATGTATCCTCAACTCTTATCCTTGTCAAAGTTCCTCTCCATCTTTAACCTGCTCATATCAATCTCCCTTTTATGATGAAAGAAGAGCCGATAACTATTATATTATTGTTTCTCTTCTAACTGAATAAACTTCAAAATGTGTTGGAGATCTAGATAACAAGAAGACATTTTGTATTTATGTCTCATGAAAAGTGTATTTAATAGAAGAAGAGTATTGATCCCGAAAATATTCCCGCTAGAATACTGTTATCTTCTCTAACCATCTAAATTGCTGAAATATCTATCAATAAAAATAGATTCTTAGAGAGATTGAGCTAATAAGTAGATGTATAAGTTAGTAGATAGTATGAGCGGAATAATTTTAGTCGTACTTATTATGAGAATACAGTATGGAGTGCTCTCGTGATACTTTCTCTTACATGATACATGGTTGATGTATTATATTATCTACTCGAAAATTTATGGCTTCCTAACTATCTTTGTCCCAACGTACAGAGAGATGTCTATATCTGTGATCATGATAATTAGAATGATGAATCGTGTTCTGCTGATTTCTTTCTTTACCGCCAGTATTTATCTTCCTTAGTATTTGGGTCATTGATCATCTTGAAAATGAAAGGAAGATTTCATATCTTGATCTCTCACTTTATATGACTTGGCTCAAGCAACTGAATCTACAACTAAGTAAGTGGTTCTATATATCTAATATGTTGATCGAGGGTCAATGTCTCACTGATATCCTGTCCCAACCTACACATTCACCCTAATCCTCCTATGGTGGTGAACCTGCTCTCCGACTGGTGGATTTCATCTCGATCTCTCGCTATTTAGAGAATCTTGTTCGCTACCCCAAGGTCATAGTAAGGACTAATTACCAGTATAGAGGATCCAACGAATCTTTGATATGAGCAAAAGTTATTTGAAGTTACCATCGAACTCTTGATAAAGAACACGTTGTTTCTGAAAACATAGGTTGATTGAGCAAGTGTGTTGGTTGATTGTTGTGTGCTCTTGATATTTAGAAGTAGGTGTTGAGGATTGAGTGCTCACTCGAATTAATTAATAAATCATGTTATTATATGTTGAAATATTAACAAACAAACAAAAAAACTAAAAACATTAACAAATGAGTAAGGGAAAAAAATATGTAATAGGGTGTGTTTTTTTTTCAGGTTGTTGAACCAGTAAATAACCAAACATGGTTTAATTTTCTTTTGTTTTAGTTAAAATTTACGCAATAAAAAATTATCTGTTTTGTGGATATAAAATATGAATGACATCTTCAAATTGGAAAAAATGTACCAACCAAGATTAGTGGTGCCCAGTGTCCACTAATTTAATCTTTGTGAGCGGGCGACAACCTTTAACCAACTCTATAATCAAAAACCAAGCCAATGTTCTAAAAACCCTTATCCATTATGTGAATGGAAAGTTTTTCCACCATGAGATGAGGATTCCCTTCACGGTTGAACATCGGATGCAGCGTAGGAGCCTTGCAGCTTAGGATAGAGGATCTGAATTGATGAGGAGAGTCTGAGTCCGGGCCTGATTTCCGAGGAGAAGATAATATGTATGTCAAATTCGGAGAAGAACACGATCGATTTGGTGAAGGGGAGAGAGAACGTTGTTGGAATGTAATTTCCAACTGCCCGAGCGAGTCTGCAAGCGGCAGCATGGATGAACAGGCGCAGAAGAAAAGTGGGAGCAGGTTGGCGGAGCGATCATCCCTCGACAAGAGATCGACGGCTAGCGGGAGGTTAAAAAGCCCGGAGGTTAACGGGATGGGAACCCCGGCATTTGACTTCCCGATTGAGCGTTGACCACAAATGAACGACCACGGTTAACTACGGGGCCTCACCCCAATTGTTGTGTACAGACGGAAGGCAGCCCCCGCAACCACCATTACGTGGTGTCTCCGCCCACGCGCCACCAAACCACCACCGCCGCGAAAATTCACCAATTCTACCACCAAGTCAAATTCGCCATAAATGAATTTTTAAGCGGTGCAGGCATAATTTATGATGCCATAAATTTTTTTTTAAGCGGTGATTTTTTGTCAACAGATGACATTAATTGAGCTTGAGATAGTTATTTTGTTTATATAATAGAATAGAGTTTTTTTTTTGTGATGTTTTTTTTATATACGCACAACAGTGCTTTGATTATAAAAGAAGACAGTAAGTGAGATGCACAACAGTG
This sequence comes from Pinus albicaulis, assembly GCA_034641835.2. NCBI lineage: Eukaryota > Viridiplantae > Streptophyta > Pinopsida > Pinales > Pinaceae > Pinus > Pinus albicaulis. Next base: position 737,430,156 of record CM076582.1, read on the forward strand.
CAATTGTTTTTTTTTTAAAGACAGACATAACTGTTTTATGCACAATGGTGCATTATTTAAAAAGACAGTGAGAGCAGAATTAAAATTATACACAACAGTGTATGTTTTATAAAAAAGTGAGTTGTTTTGTTTTGTAATTGACAGAGAGCGTGAAAGAAATACACATCAGCGTATTTCCAGAGAGACAGAGTCTTGTATGTTTGTAAAACAGTGAAGATTTTGTGCACTGTGACAGCAGCAGACACTATTGTAAATCCCTCTGTGATTGAGGAAGAACTTGTAATAGATTTTTATGGAATAAATATTTGTTTATTGAGTTGAAACTCATTTTTCTGAGAGTGAAATTTATTTCTCTGTGTTAAAGAGGGAGAGTTTAATTTCTCCATTATCAATTCTGTAATTTCTAAATATTCCAACAAACATTGAGGAATAGGAGTCCCTGTCTCCGATTTGGAATTCTGCAACCTTTAATCGAGCAAACATCTTATATTTTCGAGTGGGTCCTCGTAATGTCGTCGCCATCTTAAGTGTCTCCCCTTTGACGAATGCGTTTTCTCTTTTTATAACAGCTCTTAAAGGACCTCTTCCCTTCATTTTTCCTTTCATTGGCCACTTTCCCACGCTGTTATTCATCACCTGCATTGTGTAGTCATGGGAGCATTGAAAGTTCGTAAGATTTTTTGCATTGTGTAGTTGTCTTTTGACCATTTTCTATTATGCATGTAAAGCCCTCAGGTATCCCTATACTGTATACTGCAGATGGGCTTGGTGCACTTGATGGTCTACCACTCGGACGACGCTTGTCCAGACATAAGCCAAAACAAGATGCATGTCTAGACATCACCAAAAAGAGGTTTATCTCCTGCATTGCAAAAATATGACGCATGCAGGAAACCATGGTTTATATCCTCCCTTGGTCCTGAGCTTAAAGCTTCCTCTCTCACACCCCACATTTTCTTCATTTCTGTGTTTATTTCCCAATTTCCATAATCATCTGAAACCCCTGAGCTTAAAGCTTGCTCGCACACACCCCACATTTTCTTTATTTCTGTGTTTATTTCCCAATTTCCATAATCATCTGAAACTCCATAAGGAACGTAATGGATTTGGGAAAATTGAACTCCTGAAACCCAATAGTGGAGGTAATGGATTTGAGCGAATTGAAAATTTTGTGGCAACATGTAAATTAAAATTTGTTGTGTTTAGTTTTCAAGTGCAGCAAGATGAATCAAAATCAGATCACAGGTAAATTCAAATTTGTTGTGTTCAATGTATTTTATGTTGAGTCAGTGTTAATATTTAAGCACAATCTCCAGAATGAATTTGAAAGTTTTTTTAGGTGAAAATCATGGTCCATATAGAAATATCTTCTTTGAACACATGAATATTTTCAGGCACTGTTGCAGATGCAGTTAGCAGTAGCAGAGTGAAAATTTACCCGGAAGCTACCATTAAACATATATTTAGCAGTGAAAGGGGGAGAATTAAGTTTTATCGTATTAATGAAAAACATTGATCTTCTTTATTATATTCATGTAAAGTGTTCATCTTTATTATATTAATAAGTAATAGAGGGAAGCTCTGTCCCGAAATATTTTTCTAGCCATTTCCATCTTGAGCTTCGAAAGGTCGCTATAGAACAAAATATGAGTGAATAAATGTAACTGCGTGGATTGATGGGATGAATTGCAGGGGAAGAGGTGGAATCAAGTGTAATCGACTGCATTTTTCCAAGAGAGTTGTAAAGTGAGAATTGACCGTGAAATACTATACATGCCTATGAGGGCTCTGATAAGTGAAGTGCATTGGCCTTTCATTGCCCAACACTGTTGTTATTCCCTTCAGGAAGATTTCAGATGGATTATGGCCATTGCAAAATGGACAAACAATCAAGAGGAATCCTTCAATATATGAAGTGAAAGGAGCAACATCTGCCATCCCAGAGTGGACGACAGTGAAGAGGAATCCTTCAATATATGAAGTGAAATGAACAACATATGCCATTGTAGAGTGGACGAATAGTCAAGAGGACTAATCTTCCAGGTTTAGCTAGGCTTTTGGCATTTGGACTAATTTTTGGGGTTTAGCGAGGCTGTTTGTTGGAATTTATGAAAATTCCAGAACAACTAATGGAGAATAAAACTCCTTTCTTTAACACAGAGAAAATATTAAAAATTTCACTCACAGAGACAGAGTTTTCCACACTTCAAACAAACTTCTATTCCTTAAAAAAAACTATTACAATGCTTCCTTGAGAGTGATTTCAAAATATGACTGCTACAAAATGCAGTGTCTAAAACAAACTTCACTGTTTCAAAAATTACACACTCTGTCTCTATAATACGCATTGTTGTGCTTTTAGTTTACTGTCTGTTGTAAACAACAAAAAACAATACCATAGGCTCTTAGACCTTTTTGCTTTTATATGCAACACATATAATAAAACAAAATAAAACTTAAACTAAATCTGTTAAAAAAAACTATCGGGCCCCACCAATACAAAATGAAATGTTAAACATTTAAAATGTTATAACATTATTAGCGTCGCACATATAACATATTAAAACAAAACCTTAAACCTTTGCATCGCGCGAATAAACTCCGGACTTCAACGAACTATGAATCAAAACACATGAACGTTTTTGCGTCACAAAACTACATGACGTCACAAGAAAATTTTTGTGCGTGATGACATTTAAATCCACTCTATTAAACATATCGGGTCCGATTTGGCTCTGCTGACGTAGGACCAAAATGTAACGCGAAATCCATTCTTTAAATCCGCCCTATTAAAATATCGGGTCCAGACTTATATCAAAACAAATGGCCATTCAGAAAAGTTCCGATGCCGATGGCAATTCGGACGCGATGTCAAATATTTAACTCTGCCATATAAATGACATCAGGTCCATTCCTTTGACAAAACACCCACTTCACATAAGAATCTCCGATTTCCGATTGAGGATCGGACCCGAAGTCAAAACTTAACTCTGCTGCATAACAAGGATCGGGTCCGGTTCCTTTGACTGTTCAATCGGGCCATAAACAAAAGCTCCCCCGATTCAATACTTGTGATTGTGTATTAAACTGTTGCATGGTCTGTGGACCCGTGGACCTTGGCATTCTGCGAAGGGCGATTATAAAGGGCTGTGGTATCATATATGTGCTACCTCCTATTGCGTTGAACGCATTGGACCTCCATCATCAACAAGACACTTTGCTGTGGGGACCACGGGGTTTGTATAAAAAATTAAAAATGCCCGCGTACATAAAAACAAAATATATCTGTTTTGCCAAAACATAGAATGTCCCCGAAAACACAAAAAGACTTTTTTTTTTTTAAACGTAGAGGACTGCGCTGATTAAAACAAAAACTAAACTTATTGTTCACTCCATTTGGAAAGTGGCTTTGCACAGCCACTGTTGAAAGTAACATTTCAACACTCCCCCTTACTTTCAACTGCTGGGTTATCAGTCATACCCAGGCATTTCCTCAAAAATTCAAAACTCTTCTGTCCCAATGGCTTGGTCAGAATGTCTGCAAACTACTCTTGAGTTCTGCAGTGCTCCAAAACAATTTCTCCATTGTTTACCAATTCCCTGATGTAATGAAATTTTGTGTCAATGTGTTTCGTTCTCTTGTGAAACACAAAATTCTTAGATAATGCAATAGCTGAGCTATTGTCACAAAAAATCGCAGTTCCTTTTGCTTACTCTTGGCACAAACTTCTTATCATCCTCCTCATCCAAATTGCTTGACGCGCTACTACTGTAGCTGCCACATTTTCTGCCTCTGCTGTAGACAACACTACAATCGGCTGCTTTTTAGAAGCCCATGAAATGGCTCCTAAACCCATGTGAAAAACATAACTGGAAGTGCTCTTCCGATCATCTACACTTCCAGCCCAATCACTGTCAGTGTATCCAACTAAATCTGAACATTCTAAAGCAGTATATAAAATACCAAACCTTTTAGTACCTTTAACATACCTCAAAATTCTCTTCGCTGCCTGCCAATGTGCATCCTTTGGCGTCTCCATGAATTTAGAAATCAAACTGAAAGCATGCATTATATCGGGCCTAGTTGCAGTCAAATACATGAGGCTTCCAACTATGCTCTTGTACAATCTAGGATCAAAATCCTTGTTGTTGTCCTCCCTGCTGAGTTTTAATCCCATCACTGTGGGAGTGATTGCTGCTTTGCTCTCCTGCATATTAAATCTTTCAAGCACTTCATTAACATATTTTTCTTGTGAGATAAAAATCCCATTTTCATCTTGTTCTACTTCTATTCCTAAGAAGTATCTCAACAAACCCATTTGAGTCATTTCAAATTCTTCTTTCATGACTGTTTTAAAATTTTCAATAAGATAATCATCATTACCTGTGAAAATAACATCATCAACATATAAAACTACAATCAACATTTTACCATCCTTTTCTTTGATGTAGAGGGTGGGTTCTCCCTCACACTTTTCAAATCCATTTTCCAGTAGATAGGAGTCTATTCTACTGTACCACGCTCTTGGTGCTTACTTTAGCCCATAAAGAGCTTTCTTCAACTTGCACACTTTGTGCTCTTGGCCTTTCTGTTCATAGCCAAGAGGTTGTTCAATGTAAACCTCTTCCATTAAAACTCCATTTAGGAATGCTGACTTCACGTCCATTTGGTAAACTTTCCACTTGTTTTGTGCTGCTATGGATAGCATTTCTCTCACGGTTTCCATTCTGGCAACCAGTGCGAAAGTTTCATCATAATCTATCCCATGCTTTTGCTTATATCCTTTGACAACAAGTCTTGCCTTGTGTCTCTCTATTTTGCCTTCAGCATTACTCTTGGTCTTGTAGACCCATTTAACTCCAATGGCATCTTTACCTTTTGGGAGTTCAACCAAATTCCAAGTCTTGTTTCTTTCTATGGCATTAATCTCCTCATCCATAGCTTCCATCCATTTTTTATCCTTAATAGCTTCTTCAAAGTGGATAGGGTCATAAACATGACAATATAAAGCAAAGAAATAATTCATACCTTCATTCACTACTTCTTGTTCACAAATGTCATTCAAATTTCTGAACTTCTTACCTCTTTCATTAGGTGTATAAATGCTTCAAGAAGCACTTGAATTTCCTCCTTGTGGTGTGCTTGGAGAAGCACTTTCATTTCTCATCAAGGGTGTGCTTTGCTGCCCTTGTGTTGGTGTTGCAGTTTGGGGATGTATTTCAACCAATTCATCATCATTTTCATCATGAGATAAATAGTGTTTAACATTCACTGTTTTCTTTATGCTTCCATCCCAAGCTTCCTCCTCAATGAACTGAACATCTATGCTCACAATAAACTTCTTGGTGGATGGGTTGTATAACCTGTAAGCCTTGGATTCCTCACTGTATCCAATGAAAATACATTTCTCCCCCTTGTTGTCCAACTTCTTCCTTAGCTGATCCAGAATGTGTGCATAAGCCACACATCTGAAAACCTTCATGTGTGTGACACCTTGCTTTGTGCCACTCCATGCCTCTTCCGACACTTTGTTCATAACTGCTTTTGTAGGGCACCTATTCAAGATGTGTGCTGCACAATGTACAGCTTCAGCCCAATAATCATTAGGCAAATGTTTTGCTTTTAACATACCCCTTACCATGTCCATTATGGTTCTATTCTTCCTTTCGGCTACCCCATTTTGCTGCAGAGTATATCTAGTTGTAAACTGATTATGAATACCATTTTCGCTAAAAAAACGTAGAAAATCTTTAGAGATATACTCACCTCCTCTATCAATCCTTAGGACTTTCATATGCATTGCACTTTGGTTTTCCACAAGTGCTTTGAAATTGCAAAATCTTTCAAACACTTCACTTTTGTTTTTTCAAAAAATAAACCCAAGTTTTTCTTGTAAAATCATATATGAATGTTAACATATAGTGGCTGCCAGCAAGTGATGGAGTTTGCATCAGTCCACACAAATCTGAGTGGACAATCTCTAAGGATGCCTTTGCCCTTATGCTTTTCCCGAAAGGAAAACTTTCTCTGTGTTGTTTCCCCAAGATACAACCTTCACAAAGGCTGTCCAGTTTCTTTATCAATGGTAAACCTCTTACCATTCCTTTTCTATTCAATAAGTTAAGACCTCCAAAGTTGACATGTCCAAATCTCAAGTGCCAAAACCAATTTTCATCTTTTGGTTCGCTTTGGAAAGCCTCTTATGTCACTACTGCTATCTCTTCTTCATTTTTCAAATCTGCTCTCATTCTGAGAGGGAACATCCTGTTCCTTGTCATCTTCACTTCAGCAATACATTGTTTGCTCGGTGGTTTATCCATGATGGTACAAACATCATCCTCAAAAAAGACATTGTACCCTTTTTGAACAAGCTGTCCAATACTTAAGAGGTTACACTTCATTATTGGAACATAATAGAAATCTGCTATGGATTTATTTGCACCTTTCTTTGTTAAAACATTTACATCTCCTTTTCCCATAACAAAAACTTTACTATCAGTCCCTAGTGTGACTTGTGACTTCACACTCTCATCTAGCATAGAAAACATTGCTATGTTTCCTGTCATATGGTTACTACAACCGGAGTCTAGAAACCATAAGTCTTCATTCTTTTCTTCAACCATATTACAAGCTAAAAACAATTTGTCTTGGCTGATATTTTCTCTTGTAAAATTTGCATTTGTTCTATTTCCCATATCATGCTGCTTCTTTCTACATTCATTATCATAATGACCATATTTTTTACAATAGTGACATTGGACATTGGACTTATCATACCTTTGTCCTTGAGCATTCTACTGACCACTTTTCTGGCTGCTGCCTTGGCCTTGATGCTGATTTAGATTGATGCCCCTTCCTTGAGCATTTCTAGATTGTTTCTTCCACCTCTGTTTTGGCTTCTGCCTCTTCCTCTTTTGTTTCCTCTGCCTTGCCCTCTTCCTCTTCCGAAAGACATATGGATCTTAAAGGCATGTTCCAGAGATGAGTTTTCACTCCTACCCAATCTCTGCTCATGGGTCATCAGTAATGCATGTAGCTTATCCACTGAAAAATTTGTGAGATTCTTAGTCTCCTCTATGGTGGTGACAATCACGTCAAATCTTGAGGGTAGACTTCTTAAGAGTTTTTCCACAATCCTCTTTTCTTCAAGATTCTCTCCATGAGACCTTATCTGTGTGACCATTCCAACCACATGAGTGAAGAATGAGTCAATGTTATCTGACTCCTTCATACAGAGAGTCTCAAAGTCTCTCCTCAGCAACTGGAGTTTTTTTGTCTTCACTTTTTCCATGCCTTGATAGGCTGTCTTGAGATTTGTCCATGCTTCTTTGGATCTCTTGGCCGTTGCTATCCTAGGAAAAACACTCTTATGCACTTCTTGATACAAAAAGTAAAGGGCTCTTGAATCCTTCTTCTTATTGCTCTTCAGCAGTTCCTTCTCTACTTGTGTTAAATTATCAAGCTCATTTTCATCTGTTGGCTCATAAAAGCCATCCTCAACAAGTTCCCATAAATCTTGGGAAGAAAATAAAGCTCTCATAGTTATTGACCAGTAGTCATAATTTTTCCCATTAAATTATGGGAGCTGGGTATTTCCAATACCCATGCTAGTGCTGGCTCCAGCCATTCTTGCACTCTTAACTATGCTTCAAAAACACTTGACTGTGTATTTAAAATAACTGACTGTTCTGCAACAGTAACACAAAAACTGTATAGAGAAATACCTTGGATTCTTCTTGGCTGAGTCTTCACACTACTGGAGAAGCTGCTGCAACAAAGAACTCATTTACTTTAGCTTCTTTGACCTTCAAAGAGCCTGGACTAGCTCCGATACCATGTTGGAATTTATGAAAATTCCACAGCAACCAATGGAGAATAAAACTCCCTTCTTTAACACAGAGAAAATATTAAAAATTTCACTCACAGGGACAGAGTTTTCCACACTTCAAACAAACTTCTATTCCTTAAAAAAAACTATTACAATGCTTCCTCATTGAGAGGGATTTAAAAATATGATTTCTACAAAACACAGTGTCCAAAACAAACTTCACTGTTTCAAAAATTACACACTTTGTCTCTATATTACGCACTACTGTGCTTTTCGTTTACTGTCTGTTGTAAACCACAAAAAACAATGCCATAGGCTCTCAGACCTTTTCGCTTTTATATGCAACACATATAATAAAACAAAAACTGTCGGGGCCCACCAATACAAAATGCAATGTTAAACATTTAAAATGTTATAACATTATTACTGTCGCACATATAACATATTAAAACAAAAACTTAAACCTTTGCATCGCGAGAATAAGCTCCGAACTTCAACGAACTATGAATCAAAACACATGAACGTTTTCGCATCACAAAACTGCGTGATGTCACAAGAAAATCTGTGCACGCAATGACATTTAAATTCGCTCTATAAAACATATCGAGTCTGATTTGGCTATGTCAACGTAGGACCAGAATGTAACACGAAATCCAATATTTAAATCCGCCCTATTGAAATATCAGGTCCGGACTTATATCAAAACAAATGGCCATTCGAAAAATTTCCGATGCTGATGGCAATTCGGACGCGATGTCAAATATTTAACTCCGCCATATAAATGGCGTCGGGTCCGTTCCTTTGACAAAACACCTGCTTCCCATAAGAATCTCCGATTTCCGATTGAGGATCGGACCCAAAGTCAAAACTTAACTCTACTGCATAATCGGGATCGGGTCCGGTTCCTTTGACTGTTCAATCGGGCCATAAACAAAAGCTCCCTCGATTCAATACTTGCGATTGTGCATTAAACTGTCGCGTGATCTGTGGACCCGTGGAGCTTGGCATTCGGTGGAGGGCGATTATAAAGGGCTGTGGTATCATATATGTGATACCTCTAATTACATTGAACACATCAGACCTCCATCATCAACAAGACACTTTGCTGTGGGGACCATGGGGTTTGTATAAGAAATTAAAACGCCCGCGTACATAAAAACAAAATATCTCTGTTTTGCCAAAACAGAGACTGTCCCGAAAACACAAAAAGACTCTGTTTTTTTTTTAAATGAAGATGATTGCGCCGACAAAAACAAAAATTGAACTGATTGTTCACTCCATTTGGAAAGCGGCTCTGCACAGCCACTGTTGAAAATAACATTTCAACACTGCTGACATTTGAATTTGATTTGAAGTTTCATGTGCAAAAAGTAGAGGTAGGTGGATTTGATCCTTGACAGAGGACGACGAATCTCAACAAGTAGAGGTAGATGGATTTGATCATGGATAGAGGACAACGAATCTCAATAGTGTCACAAACTAGAACTCTCACAATAAAATGTCTATCAGCATAAAAATACAATATATTTATTTATTTATGGCTTTAGAAATATAATCTAAATAAAAATATAAATTTAAAATCATATTAGGCAACAAATTGATTCTATTTTTTATGATGGCATATTAACAGTAAAAATTCTGGTTACAAGAATTTTTGTAAGTCCAGTTTATAGGGAATTTCAAGATTTAGATTTCTGATGGTGTTGAATCCATTTATACTATTAAAAAAATGATTCAAACACTACTATTGCTATTTTTTTGCAATTTTTATGGCCCCATTCCAACCAATTGCCATAACAATTCTGGTTATAGAATTTTTTGTAAATCCAGGTTACACAAAACTTCAAGATTTTGGAGCCCTAAAAATTTTTGATCGTATTGAATCCTTTTTCACTATTAAAAATATGATTCAAACACTACTACTAAAAAAAACAAAATAAATAAATTAATACAATTCCAAGAACTATTAACTAGGCAATTCCTTCATTCCTCCACCAATATAAAGACAGCCATTGTTTAAACTCCATACTTATAAATTGTGCCACACACATTGAGTGCCAGCGAATCCTAATAAGTTAATACTGTAATTGTCATATTAAATAATTTTTTAATCATTTTTTAACCCAAAAAAAAACATTTTCATGTTCATCGTTGTACCTTGCAGTAAAACTAATGACTGCTTCATTTAATTGGTGCATAGAAAGACTTTAGATAGATAGGAGTTTAAGTGAGATTAGATTTATGTAATGAGCCGTGGATATTTTTATGAAATCGTTTGAAAATGAAATAAACTAGCATTTGCCTCTAAAGATACAAAAATAGACCAAAGGAAATAAATATTATATAAAAATGGAGAAGAGTATGACAAAGAAAACACACTGTTTAGATTTTACCAAAAACAATTAATCTAAATAATGTCATGAGAATAAATCTCATAGTAGAAAAGCCTTCTGTTTAATTAAGAAAATTCAAGGTAATCCTACTTCAAAGTCCACGCCAATAATAAGATACATAATTTTGTCAAAGCCAAGCTCCAATAAAAAAATAATATGTTTTATTTCAATGGGGTTTCCTTCTAAGTTTTTTTAAAAGTGAGAATCGAACCCCACCTACCCCACAACTCACATTTGAGGTCCAAATTCAAACATGGACCAAATGTGGAATAAAAAAACAATTGTTTAAGTCATAAGCTTCAATTATTTTTCATATTTAAAAATAGAATTTGAAAAAGAAATTCAACACTAGCTCATAATTGACGTTTCAAAGCAATCCACGTGGCGGTCCAAATTCAAACATGGACAGAATGTGGAATAAAAAACAATTGTTTAAGTCATAAGCTTCAATTATTTTTCATCTTTAAAAATAGAATTTGAAAAAGAAATTCAACACTAGCCCATAATTGACGTTTCAAAGCAATCCACGTGGCGAGTGGCTAGAAATAAAGTTTCAAAACAATCCACGTGGCGAGTGGCAGGAAAGTTTTGATGGTTCGGGACTCAGCTGCCAGCTCGGCCCATCGGACACTCCTGCCACCGATTCTTATCGTTATTAAACCATGTGCAGTTCCATGACCTGCACGAAAGGAAAGAAATGCTAGATAATGCTTGCAGAACATGTGCTATCAATTGCCTCATTTGTCATACAAAAGTGAAAAAACACTATTTGCAGTTTCTAGTTTGGCTTAAACCAACTAGAATTTTCATTCTAGAGAATGCTTGCAGAACATGTGCTATCAATTGCCTCATTTGTCATACAGAAAAGAAAAAACATTGAGAAGTGACCTGAAAATTTAGGATTTCCTGTTTTACATAATCCAAGAAGTTCATCGAGTGAGGGAGGGCTTCATCTTCTTGTCCTCCTCCAATGCTATCATACCTAAATGAGATGGCTCTTCAAGCATAATCTTGGCTACAAGATATCCAACAACTGACCAGGTTTGCCACTTTGGAGCCTACTTTCCAATATATCGTCCAAGCTTACCATCATAATATTCAGGCCAGCAAGTTTATCATAATATTCAGGCCATCCATTCTTAGATAGTCTGCTCTCAACAAGTTCAATGTCCCTTCTTGTCACGCCCCCACTCTGTTGGTCCACTCGTGTCACAAGACCGCTATGTCACCCTTCGGCTTACCTTTCCGAATACGCTTACCAATTTTTTTTATGTTAGTTCTCACTTTTGTTTATGTTTAAAGGAAATACAAAACATAAATCATCAACTATCAGACAAAACCGAGCGATAAAAAGCCTAATTTTTACTATCCAAAATAATCAAAATTGCCTCGCTGTTTTTATACAGGTCGAGGGCCTGTTTACATTGAATTTTACACAGAAACGCAACCTTGCTGGTCGCACCGGTGTTCGGGTCGGGAGTCACACGACTCGCCCGTCCGTCGTGCACCGTCCGCACGTCGTACCTCCGCTTGGCGCGCCCACCGTGTGCCCGCGCACGCGCGCGGCACACAGGCGCCCGACCGTGCCGTCGAACCCTACGCTGCTCCCTTCGTCTTCTTGCCGTGCACTATTGACGTCGCTTGGCCGCAAAGACGGCGCTACCCCAACCGCGCGTTAAGACTTAACGATTCCGCTCTTCTTCGTCGACTACCCGCTCGGCGGGTGCATCCACACTTAGCCGCAAATTAGATCTGCGCTGCTTAGAATGACTCGCACTTGGTGGTCGAACTTCGATGATTAATTCGCTCTCCAACTCCGCCATATTTATACGCGTTCGTTCCTTGAAGAGTCGGGTCGCTCGCCACCCGAGCCGATCCGCCCATAACACCGACGCCCCCGTTGAATCGTCGTGTCACGGGTGAGGGGTGCCCGCCGACCCGAGCCGACCCCCCGGTTGGTGTGAGGGGCGCTCGGCCGACCCGAGCCGACCCCCGGTTGGTCTTCACGTGCGCCCACGCCCGCACAAACGTTCGTCGGTCCTTGTTAACACTTCGCCGCCCTTCGTCCGTGTTCGTCGTGACGCCCTCGTGTGTGGGCGCGCCCGTCGCCGTGGCGCGCGCCCGTTCATCGCTCGCCCACGTATTGTGTCGTTCGTGGGTGTTGGGGGCGCTCGGCCGACCCGAGCCGACCCCTCCGTTTGTTGACTCGCCCGCCAAGTGTGGCGTCGGTCGCGCGCCCAACGCGGGCCGACCCACTCACCTACTTGCCGCCCGTCCGCCGCGCTTCGTCGATACAACTCTCAACGCCAACGTCTTCGTTGACTACGCACACGGTCCCCGCCGGGCGCACCCGCCCCCCACACCAGCGCGCCCACACGCCAACGTGCGACGCGCGCCCGCAGGAAACGACGCGCGCCCGTTGCGTCGACGCGGCGCCCAAGCTCACCAAACGCCCGTTCGGCGCGCCCGTCTCACCGACGCGCCTATGAAGTGTCGGGGCGTTACATTCTCCCCCACTTCAAAGCGTTGTCGTCCCTTGACAACATCATTCTTCCGTCGCACGCCCGTCACAACTCCATGTGTGAATATCGTCGCAACAGCCTTCAAAGTGTCGTCGCACGAACCGTCGTTATACCCATGTGCACGATATCGTCGCAACTGTCGTCGCAAAGTGTCGATGACTCCAACATCCTCCAAAGGTTTTCATGTCTCCAACTCTGCTATGAAACCATGAAGAGCACCCAGATGTGAACATCTTTGATCTGCTACATGCTTCGCTCATGCCCCAATCTGCGTTAAGTATCCAACCAACTCAACATAACAAATCTGCTATGTATCCGGCACAACTCTGCACATTACGCGTCCCCACAACTCGAACTAGTTGGGTAGCTAATCCAACCATAGCGTCCTCATCATGAGAATGTCCATCCTCATACCATGCGTTAGTTCTTCCTCCTGCATTAAGGCTGCCACACATCCTGCTATCACATGCTCCATCTCGCTCCATAATCTGCTCATAAGTTAGAGGGCATCATTGTCTTGAGCAGGAGACAATGAGCCTCATCCTCCATGTTTAGTCTAGAGGGTGGAGGAAGTAGGAGCCAAAGGCTCTTCCTCCTCACTTAACAATTCCAGCCATCTGTCTGGATCTTCCTCTTCCAACCGCATCATGTACGCTTCCCGGCTTTCTTCGTGAATTCCTGGGTCTGCATCCTCCTTTGCTTCCATTGTCTCAAGTCTTCTTGTTACATCCAAAAGACTCTTGGACAATGCCATAATTTCCTGCGCTTGCTCCTGAAGTCTGCCTTCCGTATTGGCTATCCTCCCTTGGAGTTCAGCATGTCTCTTAGTGTCCTCCACACTCATGGTCGTTATCTTGCATTGGGTCGAACCACCTCCTCCTATGGTTGGTATACCAATAGGACGGTCAGTTTGCCCATCATAGATGTACAACTTCCTCATGTGAGGAACCACCATCACTTCGAATTATTTGAAGAATTCCATGCCCAATACTGCTTCATAGTCATCCATTTTTACCACCATGAAGTCAACATTTGCATGCCAACTCTCTATCTCGATTGGTGTCTTTTCTGCAACCCCAATCACATAATCCGGTGGGGAGTTCACAGCCTTCAACTTAGCTTGGATTGGTTTGAACTTCAACCCAACTTTCCTTGCGGTGTCCTCTCCAATAAAGTTATGCGTAGCACCACAATCCACCATGGTTAGAAGTGTGCCCTTCGCAATCTTCATATTCACAAACTCCAAATTGTTTCTTTCCGGGTCCCTTCTTGGAATAGCTTCATAAGCTGCTGCTGCACTTAAGACTTGCATAGTCCCAACTGAAGGTTCCTTTCTTTCTGCTTGCACTGCGGCGGCTAACTTCGGTCTTGAAGGACAATTCTTCACCGTATGTTCCTCATCGCAGATCCAACACCTTAAAGGCTTCTTACCCTTCGACTTTGCTTGCGCATTGTTAGGCCTAGGAGCTTCTTTCTTTGGTGCATCGCCCTTTTTCTCAAAAGGCTTCTTCTTCTTTTCTCCTCCAGATCCTCCCGATCCTCCAACATCATGCTCTATCAGTTTATCCACTATAGCAAAGGCTTCTTCCAAAGTCTTGGCTTTCTGCCTCTTCACCTCATCTCGAGCCCAAGGTTTCAACCCAATAGTAAAGTTGAACAACTTGTCATGCTCTGCCATGTCAGGTAGCTCTAGGATAGCGCTCTGATATGCACTTTGATATTGTTGAAGAGTTCCATCTTGTTTAATATACTTGATGATAGTCCTAGCGTCCCAGGTTTCATCTTGTGGACTAAAGTAAACCTGCAAAGCATCCTTCAACTCTGGCCAAGTTGTGATGTCAGATATGACACCTTGTGCAATCTGATCAAGTCTCCTCCTCCACCACATCTTAGCATCACCTGTAAGGAATTGGGCTACAATCTTCACCTTGACATCTTCATCATGGATGTTCAATCGGTCCAAGTATTGTTCCATATCCCACAAGAAGTTTCCAAGTGTCTTTGAGTTTCTTGCTCCATCGTATGAATCTGGTTCCTTCGCTTTAATCACAGGGACAGATCCCCCAGATGACCCTTGTCCCATGGCCCTTTTCACCAAGACCATTTCGGTTTCCACATCCTTGATTCTTGCAAGAGCTTTGGAAAGCTCATCCACAAGTCTATCATAGGATAGGTCTTTTTCATCCATTCTCTTCGTCACTTCACCAAGCTGCCATTCCGTATACACAGAACGTGTAGTCACCGTGTCTAGCTCGGCCTTCCATGTGGCTACATCATTTTCCAGCTTCATGTTCTTTTCTCGAAGTGCTTCAATCTCTTCGTAAAGACTCATGAGCTCCCTTTCTCGCTTCTCCATGTTCTCCATAAGCTTCTCGAACAAGTCTTCTTGAGAGTGCGTTTGAGACCCCTCAATGACTTGAGGCATATCCACTACGTCCTCCATTTTCCTTGCTTGAGACCTCGTCCAGACCATAAATCAGCTCGCACTTATAAGTCAGCTTCAACACCAACTGCACCTGCAACCGTGTTCCTGCTTCAGCAAAAGCTCCCTGCGGAGGGATCCGATACCCTTTGCGTTGCAATTCGTATCAGACCTCTGATACCATCTGATGTACAACAGCAGATGTGTTATTCGTATCAGTTCTCCTCTGATACCATCTGTCACGCCCCCACTCTGTTGGTCCACTCGGGCAGGCCGTGCGGCACCGGCTAAGTGGTCACCCTTCGGGTTTACCCTTTCCGGAATACGCCTTTACCAATTTTTCTTAAGTGTTAGTCTTCACTTTTTATTATGTTTGCAGTGGAAATACAAAACATAAATCATCAACCATCAGTACACAAAACCGATTTGCAAAAGCCAATTTTATTATCCAAAATAATCAAAATTGCCTCGCTGTTTTATACAGGTCGAGGGCCTGTTTACATTGAATTCTACACGAAAACGCAACCTTGCTGGTCGCACCGGCGTTCGGGTCGTGAGTCACACGACTCGCCCGTCCGTCGTGCCCGCCGTGCACGTCGCCCTCCGTTCAGCGCGCCCGCCGTGTTGCCTCCGTCGCACGTCGTTGCCGCAGCGTTGTGCGCTGCCCGACCGTGCCGTCGTCCAACTCGGCAGTCGTTCCGCCTTCGTTCGGCGTTCGCCCCTTGACGTCGCTCGTTTTGGCCGCAGCACGGTGCGCTACCCCAACCGCAGCGTTCAAGACTTAACGACTCGCCCTTCTTCGTCGACTACCCGCTCGGCGGGTGCATCCACACTTAGCCGCAAATATGATCTGCGCTGCTTTGGAATGACTCGCACTTGCAGTCGAACTTCGATGATGAATTCGCTCTCCAACTCCGCCATACTTATACGCATCGCTTGTTTGAAGAGTCGGGTCGCTCGCCACCCGAGCCGACCCGCCCATAACACCGACGCCCCCGTTGAATCGTCGTGTCACGGGTGAGGGGCGCCCGCCGACCCGAGCCGACCCCCCGGTTGGTGTGAGGGGCGCTCGGCCGACCCGAGCCGACCCCCGGTTGGTCTTCACGTGCGCCCACGCCCACACAAACGTTCGTCGGTCCATGTTGTTACTTCGCCGCCCTTCGTCCGTGTTCGTCGTGACGCCCTCGTGTGTGGGCGCGCCCGTCGCCGTGGCGCGCGCCCGTTCATCGCTCGCCCACGTATTGTGTCGTTCGTGGGTGTTGGGGGCGCTCGGCCGACCCGAGTCGACCCCACCGTTTGTTGACTCGCCCGCTACGTGTGGCGTCGGTCGCGCGCCCAACGCGCCGACCGACTCACCCATCGGTTCACTCATCTACGGCGCCCGTCGATATAAACTCCCAACGCCAACGTCTTCGTTGACTCGTCGCACATCAACTCGCCCATGACTCGCCCACACTAGCGCGCCCGTTACACGCCAACGTGCGACGCGCGCCCGTTATGTCGACGCCACACGCTGCGCGCAACCCAGCACTGCTTCACGAACGCCTTCGTTCTCGCGCCCGTCTCACCGACGCGCCTATGAAGTGTCGGGGCGTTACACTTCTGGCCATTTGCGGCCTTCCCGTTTTAATACAGGCTGCAGTGAATAGCCACAAAAGCACTGGCCAAGATCCTCCATTGTGGTAACTCCATCTGGTGTTCTTTGGATCACAACTTGTTACTATTCGCCATTCATGACCCTCTACGGTAGGGTATGAAACCTTCAGAGGCATCTCTCCAACCAGATCTTCCCACTGCTCTTCAATAATATCCATTATTCTTCAATAAGATCCATTATTCTCGTAGATTGTTCGGGTGTTGCCAAGGATGACAAAATTGCAATACAATTACCCAAACAAAACCACCTAAAGTCCATCCGAGCTGGGCTGACATTTCCAATAAAATAACCTCCTCTCATTGGCATGAAATCAAATACCCAATTTGTAATGGAATCAGGAATCACATTGAATTTATTTACAGCAGTGTGAGAATATTCCTCGGTCTTGTATCTATATATGTTGTTCAGCTGCTCAAAGTCCAACCAGAAATAATTACGCACGTGATAACTTAAAGCATGCAGCGTTTTGTCAATTCGGTCTATGAACTCTTTTCCCCCACCTTCTTAAGGAGTATCTGGGCACACCTTAGTTCCATGAAGAACCAGGCTTGAGTTACAATGGGATAACCATAAATGCCCATTTTGCGATCACCCATACAACATACATGTGCAAAGAGAAGAGTGGGAAAACTATCAAAGCCTTCAAAGAGGCATAATGTCAAAATAAACCTCATTCCACGCTGGCAGTCAGACATGTCTGCCAGCAAATGATCTCCAGTAGAATTTTTATAGGAACGCAACAAAATAATCCACCAAAATCCAGAATCTACGGGAGAAACTCTGCCTATTGCTCTTTCTCCAAAATCTGCAATCATTGTATCACTGCTAAGAACAGGATCATGGAGTACTTTAAAGATGGCAGGCATAACTCATTCTCCTAAAGTGAAACAATCCACTCGTTTTTCCCACCATGCTTGAAGTATGAGCGTCTTCAATAGAAAATGCTTGATGATCTCAGGTTCGCCATTCATCAAGACAGCCCAACGAATACTGCAACTGTGAACAACGATTTCACATTCACCAGGTCGTCCAAGGCTGTAACGTGCACACTTGTTGTGCCTTTCCTCAAAATCCTGTCAATTTCGTCGATAGGTCCCTCGGAAGAATTCGAATGATCTGATGCCATCTGAAAAACCGAATGCCTCATTGTTCATAGTTAAAAAATGCCTCGTTGTTCAAAGTTAATAAATAGTGTAAGGTTCTTCAAATGGAATCCGTATGAACACCCCGCAGCAATATCTTCCACACATTGTACATAAAATGTCTTAGGGGCAGTGGGAATGATACACATATTAGTATTTTCATATCGGAATTGCAGAACATTGAAAAAAAAACACGTATTTTTACTGTGAAGCGAGTAAGTGGTCCACTTCTTTCCGGACAAACAGAGGCTGCATTGGCAAGGGAAAAATTGGGGCAACTTAATAACGACAATTGAGTATTCATGGCGGCTTTCGGTAAAAATTGGATTCGAGTAAATCTCAATTCAACGAGATTGCAACACGGGCGTGTTAAGAAACGTACGGTACACAGGGATTAAGAGTTATGTTTTTGTATTCAAGCGATGCTGTTCAGATTCTGTCAGGAACCAGGAATCTAAACAGTGTCACAAACATAAATTTTATAATAGAAAAGCTTTTGGCTTACTTTAAGCCTTTGGCTTACTTATAAACAAACTATTGATACCTAGTATATAGTATTTTATTTATTTTTTAATTTTTATATTGTAATTAATTTATGGTATTTTTTTGAATTTTTGGAAAATAAAATAAATTATAAATAAAGTATTGTAAATATAAATAAAATATTGATACATTTGGTAATAGTATGTATTGTTTTAAATTTTTTATAATTTTTATATTGTAATTAATTTATAGTAATTATTTTTGAAAATGAAATAAGTTATAAATATAGTACTGGAAATATAAATAAAATATCACTACAAGAAAAACGGACATTGGTGAGAGTCATGTTTGTGATGGACATTTAAGGTCCGTCACCAATGTCACATATGGTGACAGTCCTTAAAAAAACGTTATTGTAAGTGTATATAATGATGGTCCTTTAAGATCCGTCACCAAAGCCATTTTTAAAGACACTTTTGGTGAGGGTCGTTAAAGGCCCATCACTGATTCTCTGTTTGGTGACACTTCTAGTGACAAACTTTTAATGACCCTCAGCGATTCTCTTTTTGTTACTTTTGGTGACAGTCAAAAAATGTCCGTCATTATTGATCATTCCAATGACTTTTTTATGACATTATGTGTTTGTTAATATATTTTTGTCAAAAGATAAT
This sequence comes from Pinus albicaulis, assembly GCA_034641835.2. NCBI lineage: Eukaryota > Viridiplantae > Streptophyta > Pinopsida > Pinales > Pinaceae > Pinus > Pinus albicaulis. The sequence continues at coordinate 737,449,275 of CM076582.1, forward strand.
GATTTAATATAATTATTGTGGAGTCTTTTTTATAATATGTCCAAGGCCATAGTTGTTAGAGTTAGTCAATTTTTTAAGAAGTAATTAATCTATGTCATTTCCCTCAAGTAATGACTAGTCGAATAGAGTCTTCCTTTGAGTCAACACATGATTCATATCTATTAATTTTATTATCTAGAAAATTCCCTTTAGATAAAGTCCCACTATTGTGCGTAGGAAATATATTATTTAATACAAACCAATCTCTGTCAATTTTATTAATGAGAATGACGTAAAACTCTTCAACAATCAGGGCACACCATAAATTAATGCTTTGGCACACAATTACATTTCTTAGCTCTTCGCATGTCTTGCAACATCTTGTCATGACAATGACGCCCAATCACATGGTGGCATGTGCATCATCTGTTGGCATGCATGTAGTCCCTAGCATGCCCTCGAACACCTTGGTTGAATGCATTGACATACATTAGCACTTGGCACACAATGCCACCTGGCATGTATTGGGACCTATTATTAGTGTGGCTAGCATGCCCCTTTTGAAAAGTCTCGGCTTATTAACCCTCATTTTGGTTCTTCCTTTTGTTTCCTTGAAACTTCTTGACGCATATTGACATACCCTAGAACCCTGCACATCCTTAGCACCTAGCATATATTGGCATATCTTGGCACTATTTGGCACATATAATTAGCACACCTTGGAACTCCTAAGCACAATTTGAGACTTCTGAGCATGCCTTGATATTCCATTGCATGCCTTACCAATCCTTAAAATACCTTGTCACTCCCTCCATGGCATGACAACTAGCACTCATTAACACTAGTCCCTGGCACCAGTTCCTCATATTCATTAAATTCCATGAATTTTGACCTAGTGCTCCCTTAATATTTTGTCCGATTACTCCTTAACACTACTCAACATGCATTAGCACTCTCTAGCACACCTTAGCACTCTTAAACATGCCCTTCCACTTCATAGCATGCATAACACTCCGTGACACATATTGCCACTTGGAACGTGTTGGCGTTTAGAAATTCTTAGCATGTATGGAATACGTTGACATGCCTTGGTATGATTTGGCATGGTTTAATATTAAATTTATTTTATATAAACTATTGGAAAGTAGATGAGAAGCAACAAAGGAATACTTGACACTTAGAATGCACTAAGACTTTTCACTTGGCACCTATTAGCATCTATTGTTGGTGTGCCTAGCATGCCCCTCTTGGAAAAGGTAAATTGATGACTTATTAACCCTCTTATGTGTTCATTTCCTTGTATTTTAACTTTTTTTTCCCTTTTGTTTCCTTGACAGTCCCTGGCACGCATTGACACGCCCTTGTACATATTGGCGTGCCTTATCACTTGGCACATCTTAGCATGTTTGACATGCCTTCGCACTATCTGACACATCGTAACATTTCCTAGCATGCCTTGGCATTCATGTCCTCACAACTAGCCTTTACATTTTTTCACGACTTGGGAACCCAATCAATTCCTTGGCTACTGCAGTTCATGTGACAATATTGGCTTGCTTCAACCGAAACAACTTCACCAACTGCACTTACTACAAGTATATTGTGACTTGTTCACCTAAGAATTTCCTATAACTCATCTTCTGCCACTCATGTCCAAGCTCAGCTTGTCCCACTTAACTAGTTACTAAGACAAGGATCACATGATCTAACCATGGCCATAAAACAACTAATAAACATAACTTACATAGGAAATATTTCACATGTATGTTAATTTTATATAAACAGTAGAACATTAACTGAGAGTTTTCAAGAACCGCAATATGCACAAGGCACACAAGATATAAGCCGACACAAATTGAGTGCCCGAAAAATTATACACAAAAATGTACAATATGAAATTATCTAGAATACTTTAAAACATAAGCATGTATCCAAAGTGTGCCACATCTCATATAAAAAAAATAGCTAAAGGAAAAATAATGTTGAGCCTAGCACAAAGTGATCTCCCTTTGTCTAAAACTTCTTTGTTGAGCCCCATATAAAAATCATAGGCTTGCCTCCTTTAAATCCTATTCTGAACTTCTCCTAACACACTTCATCCTTAGCACACTTGAATTCGCTGACACTCCCTCACACACACTCTTAGTCGTTCCTTTCCATGCATTTTGACCTAGTTATTTCTTGATATGCCCCGACGCTCCCTAACACTCTTCAACATGCATTGACATTGTCTAACATGTGTTAGCATGCATTTTCTTTCCTAATGTGCATTCCCTCACCCTCCCTAGCTATCATGCCCTCACAACTACCCTTACTTAATTTTCAACTTGGGTACCCAACCAAGCCCTCGCTTGACTACAAGATCTTGACCAAGTTACAGTTACTACAACTCGACTATGTTGTTGAATTTTGTATCTTGGGAGGTACTCCACAAGCCTAGTGATATGGGTTTGTGTGAGTTTAGTCACAAAAGGCTATGTCGGCAAAGAAGCCAAGAAAAGGGATTTTGGACTGAAGATAGGGTTTAAAATATAAAAGAAAATTAAAAATGAAAATTAATATTTCCTAAGGTCTAAGTGGATAAAACCTGTAAGTTCTATAGGGTTCCTAAGAGTTCTAGGAAAAAATATTTAAGGAGGCCTTAGGATGAAGGAAATAACAACAAGTGAGAAGGATCTCATTTGATCAAGGTGGCAAAGAAAGATGTAGTCCTAAAGTAGGTCAAGTAAGAGGGCCGAGTAAGGGCTGCTAAAGGGAGGCCATGATCATCCTCCAAGAGCAAGATCATCATGCGAGGGTTCACAAGAATTTTACATACCTCAATGGTCAGTTTGAGCTAGGAAGTAGGATGGCATATTGTTGGTTCTCTTATGGAAGATCGAGCATAAGAGAGGTTTCTCATGAGAATCTGGGCATGTGATTTCAATGGCGTCTTTATGTGAAGGCCACATCAAAATATGAAATGTTGAAATTTGCAACAATAAACATTGAAATTGGAAACTAGAAAGGACAAAAAAGAAATGCCCCCACACTGGTGAGGAATTTTGGTGCACCAGGACTGAGGAATGTGGGGCATCTAATTTATTTTTCCCTTAAATAAATTGGACAATAAATTGTAATTTCATCTCATAACAACTTGTGTCAGTTAACTAAGTCATGATGACTGATTTAGCTCAAGAAATTCGAGTTGAGGGTCTAAGATGAGGCATGTAGAGGGAATAACCTAATATTTTTTGGGTCCAGTTGTAGTTGATGCATTAGTTGGGTGCATGTGTGAATTATTTAACTCAATTAAATGATTTAAAATCAGTTTAAATAGTTCTAACTAAGTGATGAGCTAGTGAGAGGTCAACTAGTGAATTAAATTAGATGTAATTCACAATGAGTGATCAATCATAAAACTGATAATCCACTATTAATAGCTGCATGCATGTCAATTCCGAGGAATACCCAGTTGAGACAGAGGTTAAAGGGAATATAAATATCAATTTTATTTATACAAAAGTTCCCATGTGCAATTATAAATTCATTGGGATGCCATGATGGATTGAGCAATCAAGGAAGTCTTATTTTCCTAATTAATAAGGAGATAATTCCCTAGGAATTGCATGAGCAAGTCAGGCTAAAGGAAGGCTGAGAACTGGCTAAGTACTAGACCGATTTTACCTAGATTAGTGGGAGACAATTGGCAGAGTGTTGGAGAATCTCATGAGAGATTAAGCATTGTATTGTTTCATGAGTCTTTGACTTAATACACAATAGAGATAGAGCGGTTTCGAGCAGTTGATTTCCCCAGATACATCTTGTGTTGTGCGATTGATAATTGATTTCTCTTACTTATATGTGATTGTGCGATTGTGTTTTATTTCCGAAAATTGTAGGAAGGATTCAGTATCGTGTTTTAGTACATTACAGGGTAAGATTGAATCTCATTGGTTATATTTTCTACATGGTATCAAAGCAGGATTTTTTTGGACGGCGAGTTTGCAGAGAATATATGAAGATTTTGGTGTAAAATTTTCAAAAAAAAACAACATATTTGGATTCCTTACGAAAAACCACCCAAATGGAAAATCAATTCGGAGCTCAGATGAGGGAGATATCATCGATTTAGAATCAACTCTTTTTTAGAAGCTTTTGTAACGGTGGGAAAATTACAATGTGCGTGAGTCAACAACCTATATGCACTTGAGGTACCAGATGAATCGAAAGCTTTGAGGAGCAAATTAGAGGTTAGAGACTTGGCTGTTGAGAGGGAGTACAAATTACCTCTCAACATGTAGCGTTAGAATCAGCCTTAGAAGGTTGTGGAGTAGCCTCAATTGGAGAAGCAGAGAGGAGACCAAGTGGAAGCATCCACTCAAGCAGAGACCTCCATGAGGGGTAAATTTCGAGCCAGATGGGTAGAGGGAGCACATGCAAATATACCTCCAAGTGAAAGGTGGGGTGATGTGTAGACATAATTCGAAGATAATAAATTTGGGCAGATTCCATTGAGATGGTGTGTCTCATGGATTGAACCTAGCTACGAGGAGTCCACAGTACAAAAGTAGCAGGAAGGATCATTTATATGGATGCAGTCAGATGTCAGGAAGACATAAATGAGAGTGACAAATGTCAAATACTAGACCTCAAATCAGAGTTGGAAACAATGAAAATGGCACAGATGAAAATGTCAATAGTAGTGCAAAGATTTCAGTAGACAGGTGCAGTAGCTAGAATCAATCATAAGACTCTGATGACAAATGTATTATACTGATTCAGTTGTTCAGAGGCTATTCAGTTTCAGGATTTGCGGGTGCAAACAACAATAGAGAAGTGTTGCATGCAGAATTCCAAAGGTATTGGATTGGGATAGATTGAATTCATTTCTTGTTCAAAGGGAGTGTTGAAATTTGGAACAAGAAATAGTGAAATTGGCAACTAGAAAGGACAAAAAAAAAATGCACCCACACTAGTGAGGAATTTTGATGTACCAGGAGTGAGGAATGCGAGGCATCTCATTTATTTTTCCATTAAATAAATTGTAAGTTCATCTCATAACAACTTGTGCCAGTTAACTAAGTCATGATGAATAAGTTAGCCCAAGAAATTTGAGTTGAGGTGATCAAGGTGGATGTTGGTGGCCATGACCTGCCTATTCCACTTGGGCCCTCGCCATTGTCTCTCTTCATTTTTCAGTTTCCTTAATTATGGCACAATTTACTATTTTTGTCAGTTTTTCGAGGCCTGAACTTCTAGATATGTTTTTAGAGAGATATTTATAACGAGGTATCATGTGTGTCAAAGTGAGATCATATGACCAAGTTACGACCCCAGGAAGTTGGCTGCCCAACTACCCCCAACAGGGCCCATAAACTCTTGGTGTTACATCTCTTCAGGTTAGGGTTTTCTCTTATTTTTCAATAATAAAAAGGCCCTTGAGCCTTATTGTAACATAGTTCATAGGCATGTAGCCACCACATCTCTTCTCAAAGATAAGCTACCATTTCCCGAGCTAGTTTGTTTTCCATTCTGTCTGTGAGCATTTTTCAGTGTTTGATAATAATGAAATAAAGTGTTATTCCTACTGCATATCTGTGTTTATGTTTATTTATGTATTTTATTGCGTTCATCCATATGTTCGGATCATGAGGGTCTAAGATGAGGCATGTAGAGGGATTCTAATATTTTGGGGGTCCAGTTGCAGTTGATGCATTAGTGGGGTCTAGGTGTGAATTAGTTAACTCAATTAATTGAGTTAAAATCAGTTTAACTGGTTCAACTTGAGTGATGAGCTAGTGATAGGTCCACTGAATTAAATTAGGTTTAATTCACAAAGAGCGATCAATCAGATAACTGATAATTCTCTACTAATAGTTGCATGCATGTCAGTTCCGACGAATACCCAGTTGAGACAGAGGTTAAAGGGAACATAACTATCAATTGTATTTATACAATATTGCCCATGTGAAATTATAAAGTCATTGGGATGCCATGATGGATTTCACAATCAAGGAAGGTTGATTTTCCTAATTAATATGGAGCTAATTCCCTAGAAATTGCGTGAGGAAGACAGGCTGAAGGAAGGTTGATAATTGGCCAAGTACTAGACCGATTTTGCCTAGATTAGTAGGAGACAATTAACAGAGTGCTGGAGAATCTCATGAGAGATTAAGCATTGTATTGTTTCATGATTCCTTGACTTTATTTGAGCAATTTCTTTCCCTAGATACAACTTGTGTTGTGCGATTGATAATTTCTTTCTTTTACTTATATGTGATTTTGTGACCATGTTTTGTTTCCGCAAATTGTAGGAAGGATTCAATGTCTTGTTTTAGTACACTACAAGCTCAGATTTAATCCTGTTGGTTAGATTTTATACATGAAATAGAAGAGATGGTTGATATGGTCTTGTCATGTGGTGAATAGTAGGCCCTAAGGTATGTGATGTATACCAACATAAATGGAGGAGGGCTTGCACTATAATTTAGAGCCAGAACAGAAGTAAACGTAGGTGTAATATTGGCTGAGGTAACCCGAGTTTAAGGGTCGACATTGAGATCTGAAGTTCATGTCAATATCTAGTCAAAGAAATTCCCATAATCTATGGATCCATATGAACTAGGTCAATTCTCTTATGGAGGAAAGAGTCTTGGTTTTTTCTATGGGTGGATAGGGTTTGTTCTACAACAATTAGAAGTTTTTAAGTATAGTTCCCTAGTTAGGAAAATTTCCTAGCATGTTTAGTTCATAAGGTATGCCCTTAAGACTGTGACCAATTTGTGTAGAAGAAGAGGGGTTGTGACCCTTAGAGTGAGGTTTATTTCTGCAATATAGACTGTAGATCTGGAAGATGGTTTACAGATTCAGTATGTGTGGAGATAGTATATCCAAAGGAGGGTAGAACCTGAGCAGAAGATTCAACATGCAGAAGAAATGTGCCATGCGAAGAATGGATTGACATGCATAGAAGTTTATTTTGTTGGAATATCCATAGAGTTCTAGATAGAGATCTGAAGAAACCTATAAAAAATTAGTCAATGGACTGTTAGTGGCTGATTTGTGACCCTAGTTCAGTCATCTACAAATTATTAGAAGGATGATAAGAGGAGTAGTTCAGATTTATTCATATATTTGACAACAAAGATCAAATTGTTGATACACAAGAAAAATGATTTTGAGAGGACTCAAACCATTGTTAGGTGGAACATTTGAAGAGCCCTATATGAAGACAATATTTTGGGCCCCATATCAGTAAAAATAATTGACTATGGTTTGGAATATTGATGGTATTCCAAGTACAGTTGGAGGGTTATTAGGTGACTATCAAAGAAGATCCATAACTCTTGTATTTGTGAAGGACAACAAGATTGGTAGAACGGAAAATGTATAGGGCATAAGGATGTGCAGACTTTGAAGGACTAAACTAGTAGTCAAGTGGGCCAGCCGACTAGCCCTAGTTCACTATATTTTAGAGGAATAATTAAGTGAGAATAAGGGAAACCTACATAGCCCTAGACTTCTCATATTGGAGTCGTAGTATGGAAAAAGTGGGCATACCAAAGAGTTGTTCACAAATGGAGTTTTGAACAACTTATTAGCACTCAAAATAGTAGTGGACCTAAAAGGGGTTCCTAAGTGGGAAACTACTAGGGCAAGGGAAATGGTGGAGGTTTAGCCCATTGTCACCACCACTAGGGCTCCTTGCTCTTCATAGAATTTCACCGATGGGATGAGTCTCAGTAGTTTAGGAAGTCACTTGTAGAGTATTGGTCAATGAATATGTGGGAAGTGAACCTAGAAACCATTTCCTTGAGATAGAATAAAAAGTTGGGCTTGCTTTCCTTTTAAGCAAAGGAATTGATATTTTAGGGATAGAGGAGGGGGATTGAAGGATTGAGGGAGAAGAATAAGACTTATGAAGGAAGTTCTCAATCCCTAAAATCCCTCTTTAGCACACCTATAACTCGTTCATACTCACTATCACACACTCTTATTCATTCATTTCCATGCATTTGAGACTAGTGCTCCCTTGTTTTTCCTTTGCACTCCCAAAACGCTCGAGCCTGGAATGCATTGGCACACCCTAGCGCCTAGCACATCTTAGAACGTTTCACTCGCCTCTAGCATGTCTTAACACTGCCTAGCATGCCTTGGCATCACTCCCTCCTTAGGACACCTGAAACTCACTAACACTTCCTGTCACAAACTCTTATTCATTCATTTTTAAATATAGTTTTATCCGGTTTGTTATGATGAACTGTCTAGTGGAATATCCATGATAGATTACGAATCACCCCAACATATATCAATTATGCAAGTCATATGATGATATTTCTTCATAATTATTTATATCTAGTTGACCCAACACAGTGCAGGTCATCACCACCACCCTTGCAAAATTGAGCATGATAGGCTTGTGGTCCTATCTAAGCTTGGAAGAAAATTTCAAAACTTAGTTACACAACATGATGTAATATTATTATAAAGGTTTCCCATGCATTCTAATCAACAATATCTAGTGGGATTGGAACAACAACACATTTTTTTCACGAGAAATATCCATGATGGTTTACAAATCACCACAACATCTATCATTTATGCAAGTCATATGATGATATTTCTTCACACTTATTTATCTCTTGTCCCAACACAATGCAGTTCATCACCACCACTCTTGAAAATTCGAACATGATAGGCTCGTGGTCATATCTAAGCGTGGAAGATAATTTCAAAACTTAGTTACACAACATCATGGAAGATTATTATAAAGGTTTCCCATGCATTCTAATCAACAATATTTTATGGGATTGGAACAATAACACATTTTTTTCGCAAGAACTATCCATGATAGTTTATGAATCACCCCAACATCTATCCTTTATGCAAGTCGTATGATGATATTTCTTCACACTTATTTATCTCTTGTCCCAACACAGTGCAGGTCATCGCCACCACCCTTGACAATTTAAACATGATAGGCGTGTGGTCCTATCTAAGCTTGGAAGAAAATATCAAAACTTAGTTACACAAGGTCAGGTAAGATTATTATAAAAGCTTCCCATGCATTCTAATCAACAAATCAGGTGTGATTGGAACAACAACACATTTTTTTCACAAGAAATGTCCATAAGAGTTTATGAATTACCCTAACATCTATCCTTTATGCAAGTCATATAATGATATTTCTTCACACTTATTTATCTCTTCTCCCAACACAGTGCAGGTCATCATCACCACCCTTGAAAATTTCAACATGATAGGCTTGTGGTCTTATCTAAGCTTGGAAGAAAATTTCAAAACTTAGTTACACAACATCATATGGAATATTATTATAAAGGTTTCCAATGCATTATAATCAGCAATTTCTGGTAGGATTGGAACAACAACACATTTTTTTCATGAGAGATATCCATGACAGTTTATGAATCACCCCAACATCTATCCTTTATGCAAGTCATATGATGATATTTCTTCACGCTGATTTATCTCTTGTCTGAACACAGTGCATATCATCACCACCACCCTTGAAAAATTGAACATTATAGACTCGTGGTCCTATCTAAGCTTGGAAGAAAATTTCAAAGCTTAGTTACTAAAAATCATGGAAGATTATTATAAATGTTTCCCATGCATTCTAATCAACAATATCTAGTGGGATTGGAACAACAACACAATTTTTTCACAAGAAATATCCATGATAGTTTACAAATCACCCCAACATATAACCTTTATGCAATTCATATGATGATATTTCTTCACACGTATTTATATCTTGTCCCAACACAGTGCGAGTCATCACCACCGCCCTTGCAAAATTGAACATGATAGGCTTGTGTCCTATATAATCTTGGAAGAAATTTGAAAACTTAGTTACACAACATCATGGAAGATTATTAAAAAGGTTTCCCATGCATTCTAATCAGAAATATCTGGTGGGATTGGAATAGCAACACATTTTGTTCACAAGAAATATCCATGATAGTTTACGAATCACCCCAACATCTATCCTTTATGCAAGTCATATGATTATATTTCTTCACACTTATTTATCTTTGGTCCCAACATAGTGTAGGTCATCACCACCACCCTTGAAAAATTGAACATGATAGGCTTGTGGTCCTATCTAAGCTTGGAAGAAAATTTCAAAACTTAGTTACTCAACATCATGGAATATTATTACAAAGGTTTACCGTGCATTCTAATCAGCAATATCTGGTGGGATTAGAACAACAACACATTTTTTTCACAAGAAATATCCATGATATTTTACGAATCACCCCAACGTCTATCCTTTATGCAAGTCATATGATGATATTTCTTCACACTTATTTATCTCTTGTTCTTACATAGTGTAGAGGTCATCACCACCACCCTTGAAAAATTTAACATGATAGGCTCGTGGTCCTATCTAATCTTGGAAGAAAATTCAAAACTTAGTAACTCAACATCATGGAAGATTATTATAAAGGTTTCCCATGCATCCTAATCAGCAATTTCTGGTGGGACTGGAAAAAAATAAATTTTGTTCACGAGAAATTCTAATAAATATCACAATTGAATTGATATTAAACAGTGTTTGGAAGACAAGATTCATCCTAAACCACAAAAATAATGGATTCTGGTAATTCCTCCACTCCCTCTTGAATGCCCTTGTGACTACTTTGATGGTGTTTCACAAGTTATCCCACCTAGATACAAAGTGGTCGGTGTGGTACTCTTCCTCTCCCGGTCTTATAGTGAGAAAGTAAGATATACACAAAGTTAAGGCTCCAACAACTGAGTTGATTTCATTGCTCTTTGTACCCTTCTGGAAATTTCATCCATAAAAAGAGTAAAATCCCTATAGATCATGGGGAATTCAAAAATCATGATCAATTGGGTCAATAATTCATGATAGAAAACATCTACCTACATCCCATCCTACAGGATATTATAGATTCCCCAAACTCTTTAGACTAGCTATCTTTCAGAGACATTCTCAAGGAGCTAAATACCACAACACACAAGATTTAAAAAGAATATCTCAAACTTCCCATCGATACATTTGTGATATCAGACTCCATCGATAGGATGGAGTATGACCAAATGATTATTCATGTCTAAGCCCGAAAAACAAGCCAATGTAGAATGATGCAAGCACATTCCAATCATAACAATGCATTTCTACCTCTTCTCAATAGAAAAACAAGTTATATTTTTTTGTGTTCACTTTAGAGCATAAACACCAATTTCACCCATAATGTTAGGATAAGTTTAATGATATGACCGAAAAGGTGGGAAGAGTATTTTGTGGTGTATTGAACAGGACTAGGGGACACACATGTAGCATGGATGGGTAGAAGTGGGATTTCCAAGCATGGTTTACTAAGATCTATAATCCACACATTATAGAATGAGAAGGGGGATTAAGATCTAATGTCATAGGGACTAGGGGCCCTAGAGGGAAGGTAACAAGAGAAATTGAAAAGGGAACCCCCGATAGTGTTAATAAGGGGATTAGGGACCCCATTATCACAACCAATAAGCCATTAACCCATAACCACTAAATTCCCTATCCCTTAATCCTGAATCCATAATCCCTTAATGCCCACACTCATAACTCATAAGCCATCAACCCCTTAACGCATTAAAACTTAAGACAATAACTCCTAACCTAGAATCCATGAACCCCCTAAGCACTAACCCCTTATTCTATTAACTTTTGACCGTTAAACCTAATCCATAACCCCTAAACACCTTAAAAACAAACCCCTTAACCCCTAACACCTAAATCCCTTAATTATTAAGCCCTTAACCCCTAAATACCTTTCCCAACAAGCCCTTGGCCCTTAAATCTTAACACTTGAATCCCTTAACCACTTAGTATCAAAGGAAGAAAAAACACCTCAAACCAACAAAATAACTTGTTAGGAGAATCCTTCACCTCTAACTAAGAATATTGGTACCATTTGATTTTTAGAGAAATAGGTATTGGTACCGAGGGTGTGTATTTGTGGGTAATTCCCTTATTAACATGTATACAAAATGTAGAACAACTGGATAATTTGCAAAACCTCAATAACTAGAATTGCTTAGAATATCTACACTTTATGTTGACATGGAGCTTGTAGTGCTCTCCCAAATAAGGAGTTAGCAATGAATAGATCACTCATAATGACGCAACCTCTTCAACCCTAATGAACAAGGAGCTAACCCTTGATACAAATATTTTTTCTTTTCTAAAAAACCGCAATTGTGTCAATGTAGAATACTATACATAAGAGAAAATTAAATCATATTATCCTTATCAATTCTTGAAATAGCCTCACATTTTCCATGAGTGGTGAGCCAAGGGGTGAATGTAGGGCACTATTAAAGTTACATCATGCTTAAATTCCTTTTACATCACAATATTGTTCTCCAGTAGGGTTGATGCATCATCACAAGGGAGCATGACACCTTTTTGTGGGGGAGCGATTAAAGTTGTAACACGATTCAAGTGACATACACCTCCAATGTAAATGAAATCATAATATGTTTGTTTCAAGTTGTTAAAGAGGTTATTTATAAAAATAAATTTAGTAATTGGACTTCAATTTTTCATGGCCTTGACTCTAAGATGGATTTGTACTAGGAACACTTCATGAAAATAAGAGGGGGGCTTATTTTTTAACCGTCATACAACCAAGAGCACTAGATGTTACCCTTCAGATACCCCTTGGTGGTTTCAAAGTGGGTTTACATTAGTGTCTAGTTGAAAATAATGACATCATGATATTCCTCTTCTCAATAGCATATTATAGCTTTTCCATATACACAACATTGAGTTAGAGGATCACCTCATCTGTAGATGATCCATTTATTATGGGATTCAAGGAATGTTATATTTTATTTTATCAATATTTAGATGGTCGTTATCTACTTTCTTTCAATACATGTCTAACTATTTTTATGAGGGAGGTCCTTGGATTTAGATCTTTATATAAGACCTTATGTGGCCTTCCCCTTTTGAACTTTTCCAAGGGGGTCACCTCCTTCCATGTTGCCTTACCTACTTAGGGCCAAAATTGACAAGCCAATATTCAAACTTCTTCAACTATCAAATTGGTGGGGCCTCGAACCTCTTATTGAACCCCTTAATGGGAAATTATTTCTCCAAAGAGATTTTTGAGGATTTCCCATTGCAAATCACACATTGGATGTCATATGACCTGTTACCCCACTTTCTATATGATTTTGTAGTGGATACTTTTAAATTTTGGTTGAAATCTAAACCATTTTGATTCTTGTGACATTAATCATTTTCCAACTGAGATGTATGAATGGTTGTATAATCGGTTTGATGACGCCTTGCCTTGCCCATCTAGGACACTAGGTGACGTAGGAAGATGTTGCTTTAGCAATCACTTTAGCTTGATATATATGATCCATGTATATATCTCTAATGTCTATTATTTTTATTGTGATCACTTAAAGACTCTATTCTAACTCTTAAATGTTTTTTCCATAAATTCTATGCTAAATTGTTCCATGGTGTTTGATAATTTTACTCATAAAAATGTGTCATCTTGATCGTTTAAATATATAAATGGTGGTTTTTTTCATAATTCTAACAAGCCAATCTAGATTGATGCATGAACATTCCATTCATGACAATCAATTTCTATATCTTCTCAATAGAAAAAAAAAAAGTAATATTTTTTCTCTTTACAACCTAAACACCAATTTCACCCATATTATTAGGATACGTTTAATGATAAATATTAAAAATACTTTTAATTTGAAAAAAAAAATTAAAATGATTTTTAATTGATTAAATATTTTACCTTTTTTAATATAAAAAATAAATTAATTATTAAAAATATAAATATTTAAAAAAAATGAAAATTAAATTCCCGCCTAACAGCTTTTAACTAAACCCAGCCCAAAACAAATAAAAAAAAAAATAGAGTTGCCCAACTAGATTTTGGCGCCACTTAACAAATATCTAAGCCTACGTGAGGAGTTTATAAAAACCCTTTTTTTATGTTTAGGGCTTTTGATGTTTAGTTCTTTTGGAACATGACTGTCTTTGCCTCAGGGGATTTGATCTTTCAAAAATTTTGAAGTATGTTTTTGGATCTACTTAGAAAAGAAAGATAGGGCAAACAACACTAACCTTTCCAATTCTTCGATGTTATCTTCGCTGTAGTACATGAAAATTAGAGTCTATTAAGAGGTAAGTTGAATTAGTTTATGGATATGGTTATTTTAGTAGGTTGTGGTAGCTGGTTATGTTATATTGAAATCTAGATGTTTATGGTTTCTATTGAGTGCTCTGCATCTGATATATATTTATTTCAATCTGCAATCTGCAGTGCACTCTGTAATGTAATTTATATGCTAATTTCTATTTTTAGGCAAAATAATGACTCTTATTAACTCCCTTTGAAAAAAAATTGAAGCATGTTGTTAATTCGGAGGAAAGACCACTCCTCCACTCAATCTTCGCCCTTTGGCTATCTAGGTTTCTTGCAGTGGAAGTTGAAATATTCTCTCCACTTCAGTTTTAATTTCATTGCATTTATTATAAATTAAACGCGGAGTTTTCCCTCTATATCAGTTTGCAGAGCAGGTCGGATTCCAGTAGTTTGGGAGGACTTGAGACTGATTTAATTTAATTTCAGATCATTTTCACTTCTTTGACTATGGATCGCTGAGGCAACTCTGGCGGAAGAGGAATAGGTAGAGGTAGAAATGAAAGTCAAGGCCAAGGCAAAGGTCTAGGTCAAGGCAAGGGACAGGGTCAAGGAAGAGGTAGAGGTAGGGGTTTATCCGATCAACCCCGAGGTCCTCCACTTCAAGAACATATTTCTAATATTCCTGAAACTATTTTGGCTTCCAAAATGAAGGGTCTTAATATCAGTACTCAAGAGCCTTCTAGGGTACCTTCCATCCCGACGCAAGTGCCTCCAGCTACAGCTGAAGCCAACTGCTCGATATCGATGGCTTATGCAAAGGAGTCTGCCGAGGGATTTAGCAATGTCTAGATGTCTTCAAAATATGTTTCATTCAAATCCATTATAGTAGAAAGAAAGTTGGAGAGTGGACAGAGATTTAAGGCCACTTGTGCTCCCATTAATCGACTAGATGGCGGAGGCAAGATAACCATTGGGCCTATCAGACTTTATGTCAATCATTTCCGTGTTAACTTTAATCCAAGAGTGAAAATTTTCCACTATGAATTCTATATACAGAGAGTTATTAATGGATCTGGGACGTAAAATGGGTCGTACACATCGTCATTGTCGATAATGAACTGCACCATGTCATTCACTGCTTCCTGCAACCTTGACTGCAGGTCTGTCAACTTTCAGCTCTTTAGCTTAGGGCTCGTTAACACCCTCTCTAGTGCCCATGCTAAGCTCTTCCCATCACTAGGTTTATTTAAACACGGCCATGTAACTATTAGCTTCTCAGTCTCCTGTCCACAGACACGATAAAACAGAAACAGATAAATAAAATGCAATACATGATTTTAGCGTTGAAAGTTGTACATCAAGGAATTGCATTCATTATAGTGGGAAATTGCGATGTCCATCACATTCATAACAATCACAATTTTCCTGAGCCCAATATTGGCCTTTGGATTTTCTTCTTCGCTCATTTATTTACTACCAATGAAGCGATCACAATTTTCCGGAGCCCAATCTTTGCCTTTGGCTTTTCTTCGTCGCTCATTTATTTACTACCAATGAAGAAATCACAATTTTCCCAAGCCCAATCTTGGCCTTTGGCTTTTCTTCATCGCTCATTTATTTACTACCAATGAAGTGCTTTTATGATAAGTTTACTTTTCCCATTTGCCCCGGTAGAGAAAGGTAAATTCTGGAATTTCATGGAGTTAATTTTAATATATTTTAAAATCTGCAAAGAAATTAAAGAGGGAAAGCAATATTTATGCTCCTATACGTTATTTAAGCATTGTAGCAGAACGCGGTGCCCGTTTGGCAGGAGCTGGGGTTGTTGGAATATTGAAAAATATTGGAAGAGATAATGTAAATGAAGCTGCAGGAAAAAAGAGGAGCGTTGTTGCAATGGATGGGGGGCTTTATGAACACTAGCCCCTCTTATGAGAATATCTGCAAAATGTAGTTACAGAATTTCTTGGAACCAAGATCTTAGAAAGTGTAGTTATAGATCATTCAAAGGATGGCTCAGGTATTGGCGTTGCTCTCCTTGCTACATCTCACTCGATATACTTGGAGGAGCAGTGACTTGGAACGTCACTCATCTCTTTTTAAGACGCATGCCCTAGGGTTATTAAATCACCCATCTGGTTGTAATAATAAATCTACAATCATCTCCCTCGGAGACAATCTCCTTTTTCTAGAAGCAGGCTTCTCAAGAGCCATAATTTATGCCCCCTCATGTATAGTCCTTTACAATAAAAATATTAGTTCAGAATCAGGTATAATTTTTTCATTCACTAATTCTATTCCAGAATTTCGTATTGATATAAATAATAGTCTTGAATTCCTCAGTTTAACCAGGCCAAAATTTCCAATTTAAAGATTAAGTGTTCTTCCAGTGAAGATGATGTCCTTTAAATTGGTCCTTTCTGGTTAAGAAGACACTAAAAGTGAACATTTTCATTAGCATATAGTGAAGCAAATTGGAATAAATTTATTCATTAAAATTTGACAAAGGTTGTAACTGGACAATCATACATGATGTGAAAAAATGCACCCTTTTTCATGAAATTATTTGTATAAAATGATGGGAGTAGCTTGTATTCTTTTCACTTCTGTTTCTTTGATATAAGTTGGAACGATGTGAACAGGTTAGACCTGTATTTGAATTTGACTGTGTGATTTTTCCTCATACGTAAATTGCTTTAAAAATCACTGGACATTGAACAAATATGTGTGACAGTGCCATATAAATTTTCATACACCTTTCAGTACTATTTTGGAAATTTAAATTTAAATTATTGAATCAGTTTTATTAGATGGAAGTATACTTCACTGTACACTTTTGTTGTTATTATTAAATTGTAGGTTAAGTACTTCACTGTAGACTTTTTCTGTTATTAATTTTCTATTTATTTTGTAAGGAAATAAGTTCATGTGTTTTGGAAATTTAAATTTAAATTACTGAATCAGTTTTATTAGATGGAAGTATACTTCATTGTACACTTTTGTTGTTATTATTAGATTGTAGGTTAAGTACTTCACTGTAGAATTTTGTTGTTATTAATTTTCTATTTATTTTGTAAAGAAATAAGTTCATGTACCCGATAGCCTTAATCAATATTTACTTTTTACAACTTTATACGTCATTTAATACACCATAAGGAGAAGGATTCTCACAACTGGTTTAATTGTCAACCATGTGCATAATTTTGCCAGCAAACGTTTTCCTTTTAAATGGTAATGGATTAACATTCACTATCTATGAAAATTTTCCACTATGACTTAGATATACAAAGAGTTAGTAATGGATCTCGGAAGAAGGAAAAGGAGAAGAAACTTGGGAAAGCAGAAAAGGAAGTGAAAGTAGGTAGGTTTTCCAAGGAAGATAGAATGGAAGTTAAAAATAAGTTGTTGATACAAAATTGCACATCCATTGGTAATGCTAAAATTGTTTTTGATGGGAAAAAAAACATATACAGTAAGCAACGTTTGCCTAAAGGCAAATAAAATCTTAAACTACTAAAAGATGAAGATGCCCTAGTGTTGTGTAGATTAATCTGTCTTGCAGACAAGACCGATCTCTCTAGTACAAAAGGTAACTAGCAACAAACAACCAATTATACTAATCTCTCTCTAAGCATATAAGATTCATAAAACACTATATAGGTGTAAGGCCTACCTTATGTCCAACGCTTGCTTGATTTCGTTGAAGTCCTTCCCGTGCACTGAAAGAACGTTCCTCGTGAATCTGCAGTCACAAACAAGCAAAAAGATTAAGCAGCACCTGTATAGGCATTATTATAAACCATACTTATCATAATGATCAAGGAATTTATGAAATAAACCATGAATAGACAGTTTAATGAGAGAAATGAGTATATTTGTATTAACTTCAAATAAAGAAAACCTTTACAACCTGTGCCTTGATGTTGTGCAGGTCCTCCTGGGGTCTGAAGCAGGAATCTCTTCTAATTTGACAAGCATTGCACTCTTTGAACCAAGACAAATAGTGATGAGTGATTTAACCTCACAGAAAGTCTTAGTTAACTAAGTCTGAATTTCAACAGCATTTAACTTCAAATATCTTAAGCTTGAACTCCCTTTGAGGCTACCCAAGGCTTCTTTTTATAGTGGAAAAGAGGAGGTTTCTTGTTCCAAATATGAAGGGATAGAATCCTCCTTCAAAGGGATTAGCTCCTTCCATCAAGGGGTTAGCTCCATCAAGTGAGGGATGCATGAACCTTCTCAAAGCGTATCCATTCCCGAAAATTCCAATCTAGAATATTCTATAATTCACCTGGAATTCACTTTTTATCTTCACTTTCTCGCCTTTTTATGTTTTACAGAGGTCCGCACCCATTACACAAAGAACGTGCAGTATGGTTCCGCATTCGGGCTAAACTTTAGGTGCGGGACCGCAGGGAATGCATAGAGAAAGTGCGATACCAATTCTTAGGGGATTTTAGGGATTTTTCTCTGATTTTGAAGCTTGACATGAGGAGCTGATATGTTGAACTTGCAAAAGGAGGAAGTATGAGTAATAATAAGCTCATACTCATGGTAAAATTTCAGGATGACAGATTTTAGTGTAACACCTAGGTGTCTATTTCAAACCATACAGAGCCTTATTCAGTCTACAAACCAGATGCTCCTTCCCTAAAACCTGAAAATAGTATGGTTGATACATGTAGACTTCTTCCCACAAATCTCCATTAAGAAAGGCACTTTTCACGTCCATACAATGGGCCTTCTGGCAAAATTGTGCTAGTGTGGCTAGAACTAGTTGGATGGTGCTCATATTTGTTGTAGGAGCAAAGGTATCCTCATATTCAATGCCCTATTGCTAAGAAAACCCTTATGCAACCAACCATACTTTGTACTTGTCAAATGTATCATTTTCCTTGTACTTGATATTGTACATCCCTTTGCAGCCAATATGTTTCTTCCCTAATGGAAGTGATGTGAGACCACAAGTCTTATTTTTCATCAAACCCTCATATTTTATTACCATCGCTCCTTCCCAATTCAGTCTCCCTTGTGCTTCCTCAAACATCTTGACTCATATATTTCCTTAATATTGACCATGAGAGAAAATTTGACTACGTTCTTTGTTTTCTCTTTCCACTCAATAATCGTCCCTTGGTCATTTTGCCTACTCGAACATATCTAATGGTGTTGTGCCATTACTTGGGTCTCTTATTGTGATCTTCCTCATCCAAGTCAGTATTGTCACCATGACCTGGACCACCTATATCTAGATCATAAATTATTAGTCTAGGAGACTCATCATGCTAAAACTCTTCCACCCCCCTTCAAGTGCAGCTACCTGAAGCTTGACACCTGAATCCTCAACCCCTTCCCGCTTCTAAGTAATAAGTTTAGAAAGGTCCAACCTCCTCATGAACAACAACTTAACTATTGAAGCTTACCCTATCAGTGTCAATATCAATCAACCTATAAAACTTATAGTGTTGTTGTACCCTATAATCATTAGCTTTTCTCTTTTGATCTAATTTGGTTACCTTCTTAGCTAAAATCCAAGTGTAGGCAATACAACCAAAAACTTTAAGATGACTTACTTGGACTTTCTTCCAAACCATGGTTATTTGTGACCTTCTACTTCATCGCCATCATGGGAGATCTATTCAATAGGTGTACTATTGTGAACATTGACTTAACTCAAAACCTATTTGGAATAGACTTCCTCTGCAAGTTACACCTAGCCATATTTGTGATAGTATAGTTTTGCCTCTCAACCAATACATTTTCTTGTGGAGTGTAAGGTGTAGTATATTCTCTTTGGATCCCATGTTTAGCAAAAAATTTATTGAAATATTTTAAGTAGAATTCCCCACCAGTATCATATCTAAGAGAGGCAATATGACAACCTAATTATTTCTCTATTAATGCTTTGAACTTTTGAAATTCATTAAACACATAATATTTTAATTATAGAAAATATACCCACAATTTTCTACTGAAATAATCAACAAACGAAAGGAAGTACCTAGCACCAGCAGTTGATGTCATGTTCATTGGTCCACATATGTATGAAAGTACCAACTAAAGGACCCTTTACGCTCTCCAAGATTGTCCTTCATAAAATGGTATTCAATGTAGCTTCCTTTCCTGACAAGATATGCAAACTCTGTGGATCTTCTACAGAATGTTCGAAAGTCCATCTACTAGTTTCTCTCATGCCAAATAAGAGAGATAGTTCAAGTTGAGGTGCCCATACCTATGATACCATAGGGGTGCTAGATTTTGCAATAACAATTACCTTTAAATTACAATTTCTAATAAGATCAATATTCAAAAATCTTAAGACAGTGAAAGCTAAGAGATTCATCTAAAATGGATCATTATAATCTTGGACATAGAAAGCACTCATCGTTGCATAGTTTCCCAAAAGGTAAAATCACCTCAATTATAGGTTGAACCTACCACTCAATTTGAGGTTCAAATCCTAAGCCATAAAATTCTCAAGTGCATAGGTGAAATAAGAAAGGTGCAAGTCACTATAGGAGATCAAATTTTCTTTTCAAATTTCTTCTTCCTTCAACTAGAGGGAATGATGAGATCCTAGGAGTTTAAAATTTAGTGTTTTAAAACCTTGGGAACATATGAATTGATTCCTATGAAATTTTTATTTCCATTAAGCATGAGGGTAGAATCATTAACTTAAATGGTATTTAACACAATCCTTCTAGATTTGTATCTTCAAATGTGAGGGCACCCACTCTCATAAAGGACATGTTGGGAGTTTAAACTTTAATGTTCTCAAACCTTGAAAGCATATGACATGAATCTTATGAAATGTTTATTTCCATTAATCATGAGGGTAGCATGATTAACTTAAACATTCTTTAACACAATCCCTCTAGATTTGTCTCTTCAAATGTGAGGGCACCCACTCTCATGTTCGAATTTACTGATATTAGCCTTTAGGAAAAGATAAGAAAATATAAATTGGACTAATGTATCAATCCATGTGAACACGATACCCATTCTCTCTCACACACACTCAATGTGCATACTTTGTCTCCTAAAGGGCATGATTTGGGCAGTACATCAGTTGCCTCAAAAATTTAGGTTCTAGTCAATTCTTATGCAACATTATACTAAGAAGTTGCTAAGTTGCCTCCTACTAATATGTTAAACTGGTCAACATCAGTTCAACAATTCTAGATGACTCTCATGGTGTTGCAATGTTATTTAATCTTACAATTTGGCATACTTTCTTAGTCCCACAGTGGTGAAAAACGTTCCTCAACTATTAATCCTAAAGAAGCCCAATAATGGGTGAACATGGATAGGCCAGCTTGAATTTTCTCACATGTTTTCCATCTCCCTTAGACACTTCTTTTGGGAACTCTTATACATTTACTATGTCAGTTTGCTAAGGCCTAAGACGGGAAAGATAAATAAAAAGTGTGTGCTAGCAGTAACGCACTTGACTAGATTGAACTTGGCCTAGTCTTAGGATGGATGTACATTTTAAGGGCTTCTTTCCTAATTCAAAATTGCTGAAGCTATATAAATTAACTATTTCATTTTTCCTACAATTATAATAGTGCACATGGCAATCTTCTCTGCAAATCTCTTTTGTTGCATATGGTAGGCCTCTGAATAGACTAAGCTTGTACTAGTATAATGCAAACATGACCTGCAAGTCACCACTGTGTTTTGGTTTCTGAAGGCTGTTGCATTATTGACTGACTAGTGAAGTATCAACTAGTGAATAAGTTTCAAGATTTGGAGAAGTCACAATATATATTATAATTTTTTCTTGCAGATTGGCCTTTCGACCAATTTTTTCTAGGAATGCCTCTTATGAAAAAATAAGTTCTTTCCTAATAGGTTATGACCCTCTTGACAATACCAGGTTCACTAGAACATTGGAAGCAAATATATAATGCACACATCATGCTACCACTACAAGCCATTGAAAAAAATAGAAACGAAGGTGAAAAAGGATCTACAACTACATTGTAGACGTGTTACAGTGACAATACTTTCTTGAATGTCTATTCCCTAACATCCATATCATTACCACAAATAATCATAGTTTGTATTTAACTCCAAATAATATACATTACAATAAGAAGTTTTCAATCATAGTTTTACCTTGTGGCAATGATTTTCCTTATGCCCTGCTCTCATTTTCAATCAAAAACTAAATTTCCTATATTGATGATGTTCCTACTGTAATATGACCAACTATCAGACAACTATCTCACTGTAATTCTAGATAAAATGAGCAGTGTACCCAAATAATAAAGAAACTAAAAATGATAGTAGTATATTGCAGGGTAAGCAACTAAATAGGTAGTATGCATGATATGCTATTCCATAATTCACTACCTTTCCCATTTATAAAATACTTTCTACAACAATTTTGTTGCATATTAGTTCATTATGTTGCTATTTATTGAGATTTTGGCTTACACAGGGATTATAATCAGCCTTTCCACAGGAGATACATATGGCTTATGCAATTGGCATATCGTTGTTGTTACTGTAACTAACATTTCCTCATAAGAATTTATAGTTGAAACATTGCATTTACTTGTTTTGGATTCCTAATTTTTATGTATGGCATATATAATACTAGCTGTCCATTGGGATTCATACATGACCAAATGAAAAAGGCTTTAACTATTGGTAAATCCAAAAATGTGATAGGCTAGGATTGTAGGGATTTTGTGCAAATTATAATGAAAAATAAAAAAGTGAAGGCCTACACCTCCAGTGCAGTCATATAAGGGTTTCTTATTTATAATATTCTAGAGTTATTAATATTATTATTTGTTCGTTTCTTTCTGACTGTTTCTCCCTCGTCAAGGTGTTTCTCAAGTTTGTCAGCTCTGAATGCTAAACATGATGCTTGATGTCTTGCAGTGGAAACACCTCACATCTTAGCATAGGTCCAAGATCTAGTTCTGGTACAATAGTGCAAATTGTGGAAGATGTGGTAAGTGCCTGCTTCTGAAAGCCTTGCCACTATGACCCAAGTGCTATTTGGCCACAACTAGAAGGTTAGTGCATTGGGAAAAAGAGAATTTTGTGTACGTTGATGCTAAACACAGGGCATCTTTTTGCAAGCCCTTTTTCCCATCATGTGCAAGAGCAGTTTGCATCTGCAAGATGCACATAGCATTCTATTTTCCCAATAAAACAACCTTCTAGTGTTGCATGAGCTTCTATCCTCTTTATACTAAGGAACTGTCTAGAACTTTTTCACTCTTGGTTCATAGTTATCCTATGAGTTTAGTCTGATTGCAAGACTTTTGCCTTCACATTCCTTCTCAATGTTTCTGCCATAACCTCAGAGCTACTCGGGTTTGAATTTTTTCCCTAGATATCTCTTTGGGTTTGGACCAACCTCCTGATATCTTGGAAACATTTCTATACCTCCAGTAGGTATATCACTTATCATAGGCATTTTTGTTTCTCCAAAATTCTGTTACTCGCAAAACGGTGCATTCTGATTTAAGATTCTTTCTCCCACAACTCAACATGTTGTGTGAAATGTGGTGCATGTTGGGTGATTTCGATGGCTTCTACAAACTATTTATTAGACAATGTTTCTAACCTCTTAGGAAGGAGCTACTTAGTGGTGGCTGCCTCTCTGACAATTGTTGGTATTTATTGTTCATTAGTGTATTGAAAAATTCACCGTTGGGGATTAATGTTTCAATTTTATCAAGTGTATCTTGTTTCATGATTAGAACAAGATGGACTTTGCATGCACTCAGTTCATTGAAGCAAGGCTTTCTGGCTTTCCTTGAATATTGAAAGCAAGTTACAGAAGTGATCCCTAATATGGAGCATCATTGACAACAATTCAAGCTCCTCTTAGTGGATGTTTCTTAATCCCTCTTCTTTTGCTCCTTCCCCTTGTCATCTTCATTTGTTTACAAGGCATGACAAAGATACCCATAAGTCTAAATTTTAGCCCAAAAGAAATTGTAATGATAATGGAAATGTTACAAGAATATTATTATTATCACTAATGGTCTGCACATTCTCATGAGGGATGTCTTAAGCAAAGAGTTCTCGACACATATTTTAGTGGCTGAGCAAAAGGAAGGATAAGGTTAAAATGATTATAGTCAACAATCCCAGTTACATAAGTGGTTGTTGTGGACTTCCCAATCCATGGGGGGAATGCCTCTGCTACTAAGTACAATAATTCTGACAATTAAAAAAAAATGTAAAAACAATTATAAGCCCACAATTAGTCTTAATCATCTCTGGCTACTTCACTTTAGACAAGGATGCTTTGTTTGTGAAACACAGTTGCATTATAGTTAATGGTAGTGATAAAAATCTTATTTCACAAGATCATGTGACTTCTCTTAATTTTCCTTCAAAATGTTAACCTTGGTCTAAAATTTTAGGGTTTGATTAAGGATAAGGAACCAATTCAAGTTATGAAGGTCTGTCAATTCACTTTTTCTATTGACCACTCTTTGATAGTATTAAGTATGATGGCACTCTTGTTCACTGATGTGGTCTTATTCCTTAGAAGGTTTTGTCAACACAATTTCCATGCAAGCTATTATACATTGTCTTGAAACTTCCCCATTTTTGTAGAGAAGTTAGCTTCATGCTAGTGATTAATTTGAAACTATATTTTAGTGGAAAAATTCACTGTATTTTGGTGGAATAGTTCATATTTTATTCTGATCTTTTTTTGAAAGTGTACCAGTCACGATGATAAATATGTGGTTTACTTCAAAGGGTTCTCAATTTTTTCTAGATATGCTTTTCATCATTTTATTTCAATACTTATCTAGTGCTTTACCTTCATATTTAATCCCCTGCACAATTTATCCTCATGTCCATGTTTTTATGTTTATTGGTTGTTTCTATGGAAACATTTTCCTGAGGTTCTGCAAGGTAAATCCAAATGAAAAAAATACTATTTTACATATTGATATTTGTTCAAGACATTCTTATGTGATACTTGAATTTCATTAATCTAGATTTCTATTTTGTTATCTATATCAATATATAATAACATGCCCATGGATTGTTCATATTTCTCAAACTGTGAAGTTGCTCATTTCATGTTGCATGTTCTTTTATATCGTTATGTTGTGATTCAAATTTATAGTTGTGATTTCTAGTTATTCTCCTACGTAGTACATGCTTTGTTAGAATATATCAAAAGTTATTCTTATTGTCTTTTTATTATGTATATTGAACATATTATTTCTAGCAACTTTTATCTTCCTAGATTTTCTATTCCTTTGGTGTATATTTGCACCTTTAGGGGAAATTGCTAGTTTAAAGCCTAATTCTTTAAAGGATTCTAGCTCAATGGAAGAGCACCTACTTTACAAGCAGGAGGTTGGTGGTTCGATTCCATCGTGCCCCCATATTCATAAGGAATGATGATGATCAGTTTTTGGTGACAGCTGCTCTTTTTACCATCACCAATGAGCTTATGGTGACATTTTTCGACCCTCACCAAAATATGAAATGGTGATGGTCAACGTACGCCACCATATATATGCATCAATAGTGATGACCATTAAAAGTCCATCACCATAAGTCTTTGTTGTTGATATGAAATGGTAAGGGTCACTGTTTGTCATTATAGTCATTATTCATGATGGACCTTGATGTCACCAATGATTTTATGGTGACAGTCAATGAATGTCGCCATATATATGCACCAATAGTGACGGCCATGAAAGGTCCATCATAAAAAATCATTGTTGTTCATATGAAATGGTGACGGTCACTATCCGTCATTATAATTAATATTTGTGATGGACCTTGAATGTCACCACAACACATACTTTCGGTGATGCCACCTTTGGTGATGTTCAGTTTTTTGGTGATAGAGGCTATTGTCCATCACCATTGCTCATATGAAATGGTGACGGTCACCATCCATCACTATAAATCATTATTGGTGACGGACCGTGAATGTCACCACAACACTTATACTTTCGGCGACGCCACCTTTGGTGACGTTCAATTTTTGGTGAAGAAGGCTCTTTTGACCCTCACCAATGAGCTTATGGTGACAATTTTTTCCCCTCACCAATGTCCTTTTTTCTTGTAGTGTATTGATTGTAACATGCTTCGTTAAATTCACATGGAAATGTAAGGAGTTATAAATTTTTTATACAAATTATCCACGGGTAACTATCCAATTCACTATTCAATATTTCTACTGACGAGTAACTATCCAATACACTATTCAATATTCCTCATTAATCATTAGATATAATGTTTATCAATTCATAGAGTAACTTTAGTAGAGGATTAGTAAGTTGTATACTTATTAACAACCATTGTTGTAGTATATTAACATAAACAGTATGGTGTAACCTTACTTTCATCTCATGATTCCTTACATAATTGAGATTATCAACATCACATCGTGCAAGGAACCTACATCATCAAACTGACACAATAAGCAATCACACCATTGAACATTGATATACCCTGGAAACCCTATAGGGTGAAAACTATAAAACCTTTAATTTTATTATTAAACGCTCGTGAGGGTGTTCACCCCTCACTCAATGGTTTATAAGGGATTCCATCCCTTAACCATTGTTATAAAATATTACAAGGAAATATCATTTAAATACAAAACATCTATTTAAAATATATTACAATCATTATGATAACATTTACCCACAAATTTTCAATCTTCATATCTTTATGGCATGGTTGTCCCTACAGTGGACCATCCTACAACTCTCACCCATCTGCATGGACAATTAATTATTTATTTTCCATCATGGTAAGCATAACCTATCCTTTGCACAAGTCACCATCCTTTCCTGCTATTGATGTCATCATCATACATTGATATCAAGAATACATAAAGTATTAATCAACCCATACTAGTGATGCTTCGCCATATATTCATGTACATTCATGACATGCAAGAAAAATATAGTGGCATGCTTTCTTTAACAACACCTTCATGTCTGCTAGTTATAAGCTTATAACCATCAAAGGATGTCTATAAAATAAATATCACATTAAATAATATTTCCTTAGCATAAGCACACAATCTTGCAAGACAAATAGCTACAATTGTCCATACATTCGTTTAAAGGAAACTAATACATCCGTTATGATCTTTGTGCATGCGAATTACATAAACTTTATCAAAATAACTAGCACTTCAACTATTACTTTTGGTTCATGCAAATACGTAAAGAAAGATAACACAACGAATGTTGTTCCTATGCATGCAAATGCACATGCTTTCCAAAAGGATCTTTTCCAATGTAGGCTAACACAACATGTTGTCATTTTGTGTATGTTCTTTCTAAATGAAAGCTAACACAAATATTTCATACATCTTATTTCAAAAGAAAGTAAGATCATATTTATGTTAGCATAAAGTAATCACATATAATTTTTAGAAACAAATAAAACTCAATAGTTATGCAAATAACATATCTCTATAATACAATGAATATTCTTTGTGCATGCAAGAACTTATCATAATAGCGGTTATTTAATGTACACAACAATAACTATTATTTTCATGTAAACAAATACATATTTTTTTTCAAAAGGAAGTTAATATAACCTAGTTTCTTTATCTTTCTACATGAAAGATCACTATGGCTCTGTTTCAAGAAATTATCATAGATAACCATAATTTATGCATAAAACTAGGAAACCATAACAAGGTCAAATTAACGTTTTGTACACCTAGATAAGGAAATTGACACAATTCATCTAGCCATGGAATATTTTGAAAGGATTATTATTTTCAAGAAAATTAACATAGTAACTTTCCTTATATATATACCCAAAAACATATTTTATATCTCACAATGACTATTCTTTTATATATGTAACATGTGTTCTTTTTCTAACACAATATCCCTTACCTCAATATTTTCAAGAAACAAACATGCATTCCTGTTATTGTGTGAACTGGTTTCATATGCATCTTAAAAAAAAAAAAAACCATGGCTAATATATATATTACCCCCTTGAATCTATATTACTTTCAAGAAAATAACTTGGATTTTTATCATTTCATAAACTTGTATGAAATCCCTTTTAAAATAGAACAAGCATCCTATCTTTTCTTACCTAAGATATATATATATATATATATATATATATATATATATATATATATATATATATGAAGACAAGCAAAATTACTTATCTTTTACTATTGTAGATATCTTTATAAAAGATTAACATAATAGCAATATTTTGTTCAATAACTGACATGGATTCTTTTCCGAAAAACTAGCACAGTAAGTTTGTCTTTTACCATGGTATCTCTCTAAGAACAAAAGTGGCTATTTTTCATACAATCTTTTGTTGAATTTTTCAACAAGAAATAGTGAAATTGGCATCCAGAAGCAACATGAAAACACCTACACTAGTGTGGGACCACAGTTCATGTAGTGATGGGTCCTAGCGATACATTAGTGTGTAATTCAATTTATTTAATATATTGGATTTGTGTCAAATTTAATTATCCCTTAATTAAATTCGAAAATAAAATGTAATCTTATCTCATGATCACTTGTAATAGTTAAATAAGTGTGATAAACTCAATTAGCTCATGAATTTCGAGTTGAGGGTAGTTGGTGAGGCATGCAGAGTGATTCTGTGTGTTTTAGAGTTCAATTTGCAGTTAAGTGAATGATTTTGATGCATGAGAAATCAGTTAAGTGAGTTAAAGTCAGTTGGACTAGTTGTAACTGTTTGTTGCACTAGTGAGAGGTCAAGTGAATTAAATTAGATTTAATTCACATGGATTGATCTGTCAAGTGACTGATGATTTACTATTAATAACTACATGCATGTCAGTTGCAGTGGAGACCGAGTTGATACAAAGGTTAAAGGGAAGTTAAATATCAGTTGTGATATTAGCATACTACCCAGATGCAGTTAAAACACTACAGGATGCCCATGATACTTAGCGCAGTTGAGGAAGGATAAAATTAGTAAAGAATAGGGATTGAATTCATCAGGAATTGTGCGAGCAAGGCAGGCTGAAGACACGTTGAGAATTGGTTAAGTGTTGGCCCAATTTTTTCTGGATCAGTGTGAGATGATAGGCAGATTGCAGGAGACTATTTTGAGAAGATCTCATTGTAATTATTCATGATTCCTTGCGGAATATACAATATATGATAGAGGGGTTTTGAGCAGTAAGTTTTCCCTAGGAAACTATCTGTGTTGTGGTTTGATTTGATTCTTTCCTTACCTATTATGATTAGCGATCATGTTTATCTTTCGCAGAATTGCTTTGTAGAAGGATTCAGTATCTTGCTTTAGTAGATCACATGATCAGATTGAATCCATTGATATAAATATGTTTTTATAATTTCTACATGGTATCAATGCGTAGGAAATCACTATAGTGGAGGAATAGTTGATTTTGTGACTGAATAGAATTCGAATTTGCAGAAGACATTCTTGGTGCGACAGGCAATTTAAGGTCGAAATGGATTTCAATGGCTTGAGATTGGAGTATGCACTCGAGGGAAACTCTAAATATATTGAGTGGAAAGACAGGATGGAGGTAGTACTAGAGGAAAATGGGTTGAAATAATTCATTAACAATGATGTTCCCAAACTCGTTGTAGCAAATGTTGCAAATGATGATGCTTCGCAAAAGAAGGTTGAAAAGTCGAGGAGGATCTTGTTGGAGGGAGTATGAGACCATATTTTCTCAAGTCTCCATGGAAAAGAGAATCCAAATGCAATGTGGAAGGCTTTAACAGATCTATTTTAGAGAAGCAGTGATCATACAAAATTCGCATTAAAGGACAAGCTCACGAAAATCAAAATGGAGAAAGCTGACACTATTCTGGTATACTTGACCAAGTTTTTCCAATGGCGAGATGAGCTTGGGAGTGTAGGAATTACTGTCGCAGATGATGACTTGGTGAGTCTATCTCTTCTAAGACTTCCCAAGGGTTGGCATAGTTATCAATACTCTATCAATGGGAGGGAAAAGATTCCAAATTGGGAACAAATTTGGTTGGATTTTGAGCAAGAAGAATTCAGGCAGAATACCATGGATGGATCTTCATCTAAGGAAGATGATGAAGAAAATTTTGCCTTGGTTGTTAAGGTGAAGAAGGGGAAGGGAAACAAATCCTATTCCAACTCTGAGACCAGTGAAGAAGGCAAGGAGAGAGACATGTCCAGAGTGAAGTGTTTTCACTGTCACGAGCATGGACATTATGCCACTAATTGTCCACAAAAGAAGAATAACAAGAAAGCTTCAGGATCTGCAGCTGGTGAGGCTTTACCCTCGCTTGGACTTCTCGTTGATCACATGGATGGTTTCAAGTGTGATGGGATCAAGGTGGCACTTGGATAGTGGTGCATATTTCCACATGAGGGGAAACAAAGAACTTTTCAGTAGCTTGGAGAAGGACCTCCATATGCATATCAAAATGGGTGATGAAAAAAGGTATACCGCTACCGGGATTGGTACAGTTAATTTCCAGAGACAGTCAGGTAAACCATTTTTATCAAAATATGTAATGCATGTACCATGCTTGAAGAAAAATTTAGTTTCATTCGCAATGTTGGAGGATAGAGGTTATGATGTTGTTTTCAGTGAAGGAAAATCTTTCCTTCGACTCAAAGAAACAGGACAAGCCAAGAAGATTGGGATTCATGTGAAGAATCTCTATAAACTTGATGTAGATGGTTTTGCAGCATTGATGGGTAAAGCATACAAAATGGTGAGCCGAGATGAGGGTGAGTTACACCATGGAACTTTGAAGGTCATGTAGCAGATTTCTATGGAGATTCCAAAGGTTACTCTTGCACAGATAAACACATGCAAGGGATGTACCACGGAGAAGTGTGAGAAAGCCATGCAATTGTCCCTTGAGAGGGAGCTTGACTTGCATGCAGATGAGGAACACTTGGTTCCAAAGAATGAACCTCAAGATGTGGAGCAGCCACACGCGGAGGATCATGGAGTGGCAGAAACCACTCAAGCAGAGAAATTTCGAGCCAAATGGGTAGAGCGAGTACATGCAGCTATACCTCTAGTTGTGAGGTGGGGCGACGTAAAAAATTAATCCCTAGAAGAAATTTGGGCAGGGTCAATTGAGATGGTGCGTCTCATGGATCGAACCTCGCTATGAGGAGCCCAGAGTACAGTAGTAGTAGGATCAGTTAGATTGATGTAATCAAACGTCAAGAAGACAGAAATCAGAGTGACAGGTGTCAGATACTGGAGCATAGATTAGAGTTGGTAGTAGTGCAGAGTGCATGGATGCAGATTTCAACATCGCAGAGAATCTAGTAGACATGTGCAGTAGGTAGCAGTAGTCAGAAGAATCTGATGATAGATGAATTATATTGATTCAATTGTTTGGAGGCTAT
Organism: Pinus albicaulis; assembly: GCA_034641835.2. Classification (NCBI taxonomy): domain Eukaryota; kingdom Viridiplantae; phylum Streptophyta; class Pinopsida; order Pinales; family Pinaceae; genus Pinus; species Pinus albicaulis. The sequence continues at coordinate 737,480,765 of CM076582.1, forward strand.
CCAGTTTTAGAATTTTTGCATGCAAAAGTTTGCATGTGCGAGAAACACTAGAGAAGTGTTGCATGCAAGATTTCCATGTCGCATGCAAGAGTTGCATGTCACATGCAAGAGTTTCATGTCGCATGCAAGAGGTGGATGTGCGCATGGAAGGACATTCCTTTCTTGTTGAGAGGGAGTGTTGAAGTTTGCAACAAGAAATAGTGAAATTGGCATCCAAAAGCAACATGACAACACCTACACTAGTGTGGGACCACAGGTCATATAGTGATGGGTCCTAGCAATACATTAGTGTGTAATTAAATTTATTTAATAAATTGGATGTGTGTCAAATTTAATTATTCCTTAATTAAATTGGACAATAAAATGTAATCTTATCTCATGATCACTTGTAATAGTGAATAGAGTGTGATAAACTCAGTTAGCTCATGAATTTCTATTTTAGGGTAGTTGTTGAGGCATGCAAAGTCATTCTATGTGTTTTAGAGTTCAAGTTACAGTTAAGTGCATGAGTTTAATGCATGAGAAATCAGTTAACTCAATAAAGTGAGTTAAAGTCTGTTGAACTAGTTGTAATTGTTTGTTGCACTAGTGAGAGGTCAAGTGAATTAAATCAAATTTAATTCACATGCAGTGATTTGTCAAGTGACTAATGTTTTACTATTAATAGTTTCATGTGTGTCAGTGCCGGTGGAGACCTAGTTGAGAAAAAGGTTAAAGGGAAGTTAACTATCATTTGTAATATTAGCAGACTGCCTAGATGTAGTTAAACCACCACAAGATGCCCATGATACTTAGCACAGTTGAGGAAGGTTGAAATTACTAAAGGATAGGGATTGCATTCATCAGGAATTGCGTGAACAAGGCAAGTTGAAGACACGCTGAGAATTGGCTGAGTGTTGGCCCGATTTTATCTGGATCAGTGGGAGACGATAGGAAGATTGCATGAGACTCTTGTGAGAAGAGTGCATTGTAATTGTTTCATTATTCCTTGTGGAATATACAATATATGATAGAGGGATTTTGAGCAGTAAGATTTCCCCCGGAAATTATCTGTGTTGTGGTTTGATATGATTCTTTCTTTACTTATTATGATTGGAAATCGTGTTTATTTTCTACAGAATTGAATTGTAGAAGGATTCAATATCTTTCTTTAGTAGATCACATGATAGGATTGAATCCATTGATATACATATGTTTGTATAATTTCTACATATTTTGTTTTCTTTAAAGAACACGATAAAAGTTTAATATGCAAAATATTATTTTCTCAAAAGTACTCATCAAGTACTTATCTTTTAATGCCCCAACGACAGTAAGATATTGGTTATTTAATTACCCCTTAGAGTATTTATTATGCCTCCATCCCATAGCCTCATCCAATCCCTTCAGCATCTACCCATATGGCTTCCCATCCTGTGGGCATATAACTCAACGTATGGTGTATCCAACCATGCCATCATGTTGCGGAACCTCTGCCTTCATACGAATGAACCTGTGAAATTGAATGGCAAGTCTATGAAATCAATGAAATCACGCTGCCAATATTATAACATACTTTCTTAGATTTACCATTTACTAGCCTTTAATCCACCTCTGCCTTGGTTCATTGATCCCTATGAAGCTGAATGCAACATTTCATTCATTTCCCTCTCCCCCAAAATTATGTGTTCTCTGGACTGGTTCCTCTCTGACTTTCACGCCCCTCACCTCTCTCACTTTCGTGCCACACCCTGCAACAACATTCACAGGTAAGTAAGGATTTACCTGTATTGATGTAAGAACACTCTATTTTATTAGGAAGTTTAGAAGATGCATTACAATTTTTAATTTTTTTTAGGAAGTTGTTTAAAATTAAGAGCTCTCTGTTTTAATTTTGATCACCCATAAGCTATTCAAAAATCTTAAATGTGTATTTCTATATTTTTGTGTAAGTAAGCACACTCTATTTTAGAATTGATACTTAATCAGTCTTGCGAACATAATTGTGGTTGCAGAAAATACCTTGTAATAATAATTCAGAAAATACTCCTGACAAAATAATAAAATATCTTATAATAATGGGGAATTAAGGTAGGCAAAGAGTGGCCTTACATATGGGTGAATGTTCCTAATTGCAATTGTATGCTCTCCACAGTTGAAAATAATAAAGAGGAAACCCCATTGTTTTCCAGGGAAATAAAAAAAATAGAAGGAAACAACCTTGCACATAATATAGTACTCAGTTAGGCTTGCTGGAAGAATAGGATAAATCACCAAAATAATTTTACAACTCGCTCAGAATGTAGAAAAATAATCATATGCAGGCGTCGAAAACTAAACGTATGCAGTAGTTGTTAGGCGGTTTAGATTCTAGTCATAAAACTAGAGGGAGATGACATCACTTAACACCAACAGTGAGATGCAATTAGAAAAACAATTTATTTGATGATGTGAAGATGTTAAGGTGGTTTAGATCTATTCATAGAACTAGAGGGAGACGGCTTGACTTAACACCAACAATGTGCTATAATTGGAGAACAATTTATTTGATGACGAGAAGAACCAATCAAATTTAATGGATATATATCATCGTTTTTTAAATTCCTTGGCCTTAACATGTCTGCAATGTTAAAATATAGGGTAGCAAAAATGAATAGATCTAACTGAACACAAAATCCTAATATGGTCTATCTAAGAGTGATAGAATGTTAATTGATGATAATAATTATGTTACCCATGCTCGTTAACTAATGGTACTGGAAGACCATAGTATTGGAAGAATTGGAAAGCACAGTAAAGGTCTTGGTAATGTTCATTTTGGTCTTACATATTTTTAGTTGAAAATAGTAATTTAGTTATTTAATATCATAAAACAATTACATTAGATATCGAAATATCAGACAAAATAGAAATAAACACTAAAAAAAAAGGCTCTATATGGCCAGGTTTTGGTGTGACAGACTAGGAATCGACGTCAACATTCCTTCCATAATTCTCCATTAATTGGTGGTGATGGATTTAGAACTCAGGAAAATTTTGGGTTTCCCACTCTATAGCTTGTGCTCAAAGCATGATCATTGGTTTGGCTCAAAGCACATAGTCTGGGATATGAAGGTTGAGCACTAGAAAGACTCAGTCCAGTAGGTTCAGGTGAGGAGGAGATAGAAACATTGAAGCAAGAGAACAATCCCCCAAGGGAGGAATAGAAGGAGGACCATAGTGACTGTATCTCTGTTTAAATCCAGGTTCCCAGGTTTCCTATATGTTTTACAAAATAGTATCAATCCTAAGACAGTTTAATAAAGAATACTAAAAAGACAGAAGAATAATTATTGTTTCAAATATTGAGGAAAACCACACATTTTGTATTAATGAGTTGAACAGTGTTGCAGCATATTTTTAATGTAAAAATTAGTTGTATCAGTAAATAGAAAAGACTCATTTTTCTTAACATCCTTGTAAACGGCCAAGTGGGTCAATGGTTCGGTTGACCAGACCTTACTTCAAAGTAGGTTAAAGCAGTTAATTTTTTTCAAAATCATTCATCACATAGGGACTTGGCCCTTTGGAATATTAAGCATCTAAATTTTCATGTGACATTGTGTTTCTCATGAGGTATTTTAAAAATTATTTGTGCAATATTATAATTTAATTCTTATTTCAAATATTGAGGAAACTCACAATAATTTGCTTCAATGGCATTAGGATAGCTACACATTTTGTATTACTGAGTTGAGCAGAGTTGCAGCATCTTTTTAATACAAAAATTAACAGTACTAGTAAATAGAAAAGAGTCATTTTTCTTAACATCCTCATAAATAGCCGAGTGGGTCAACAGTTTGGTTGACCAAACCTAACTTCAAACTAGGTTAAAGCAATTAATTTTTTTCAAAAACATTTATCCCACAAGGATTTGGCCCTTCAGAATACTAAGCATTCAAATTTTAATGTGGCATTGTGTTTCTCATGAGGGATTTTAAAAAATATTAGTGCAATATTATAATTTTTTTAATTTTAAAAATGTGTGATTTACCATTTTTCTTTCCTGATCCATTTCTTTCATTTTGTATTCTACAAAAGTCATGACCATGATGGTGAGGCTAATGGAGTGTTAGGTAGGCCACCAGAGTTCCATTATTGTAATGCTCTGTCCCACTGCATGCCATAAGTTCAAAGGACGAGGCCAAGTTTCAAAAGGGTAAGGCAGGGTGTAAGTCCAGGGAATTTTTGGTAGACTTAATTACTACTCGGCATCCAAAATTTTTGAAATTCCTTGGCTTCAACATGTACGCAATGTTAAAATATAGGGTGGCGAAAATAAATATATATAACTAAACAGAAAATTCCCCTCAGCTTCTCACAAAATTTATTTCATGGAAATTATGTCCATCGCCTATCTGCAAATCTATGTTCCAATACCACTTTAGATATATGCACCCGCATTAATCCCTAGACATAACCCTTAAAAATATAAAATGGGAAAAATATGCGCACAGTCCGATGGAAACGGATTAAATAGGATTCCTCCCCCTCGTTTCCTTTATGAAATGTTAAAATATAGGGTGGCGCAAAGAAATAGCTCCAAGAAACAGTTGAACAAGAAATTCCACTCATTGCTTCAAAGGATTTATTTCTTTGTACTTCGAAATATGAATCCCAACCCCCCATCAAAAGGATCATAAATCCCTGGTTCATTCCCCTAGTTTAATTTTTCTGAAATGTTAAAATATAGGGTGGCACAAAGAAATAGCTCTAATGGAACAAAAAATACAACTCAATGTCTCAGATGGATTTATTTCACCATCCTTGAAAGTGTGTTCACTACCTATACTCAAATATATGCTCCAATGAGCTCAGGGGAATCCTAAAAATGGAATAAATATGTATGGTGTTTACTGGGAACCGATTAGATGGGTTTGAAACCATAAACCAATAGATATAATATTGAAAATCCCCCATATAATGATAATAAATCCCTGATGTATTCCACCAGCCCCACAAATATAAATTTAGGAATAGAAGAAACAGTGTAAACGTCTTGATTTTTTATAAGTCCTTAAAATTTACATCAAATATTCTTCAATTCCATATATAATAACCTGCAAGTCCAATCCACGATTATTACACAAAAATCCAATGCATACATCATCTTTGGTGAAACAGGTAGCTTGAGTGGCTTTTAGTTTTGGATTTGTGTCAGCAAAGCTCAAGGCCAAAACATAAGTCCCTACTTATTAAGCTAAACACAACACACCCACATCCCCACATCGAGACAAATTTCGTTGTAAAACCTTGATAGATACAATTCATGTACACTTCTTTGAAATTAAAATAGTCTAAAATTTTCCAATAGCTGAAAACCACTGTTGGTAAACATCCACCTTCCTTATTTATCATTTAACACCATAACATTGTAACTTCCTAATTTATTAAATAACTATAAAAAAAAAATTATATTACTCTTAGTGTCAAGTCAAAAGAATTTAATTATAATTGAAAAAGTAACTATCTATATATATATATGTGTGTGTGTTCGTGTCTGTGTGTGTGTTTTCCTTCAAAAACATTGTTGTTCTATTTATATTTTGTTTCAAAAATAATTAGAATAGTTAAAATTATTTTTACATCAAACTTTTTTTCACCAAATTAGAATTTTCATATTCCATTCCATCTCAACAAATTTCTAATAAGTAATGATTTTATTTTTTATTTAGCATAGTCGATTTTTTTGACACAGCATCATAGTTGTAATTACAATTGCAGGGTTTTATTTTGTAATTCTTCTTATGTGTAAAACAAAAAATGATTATGTATGTATATGGAATTGAGAAAATGGAGGAAGATAAACATGAATGGAATTCATTGTCAAGGGCACCAAACACATTTTTTCTTGTTTAATTGGTGATTGTGCTGGTGTATTCACTCGATCGAAATTAAGTGGCCTTAATCACCATCTCATATAGATACACAATCTCCTTCCTATTCCTCCACGTCAAAGAGGGAGACAAAGATATCACAATGCTAGATGTAGGGTCAAGTCACCAAGCAAGATTAGAAAGCAGAATAAAAAGATCCATTATGATGTAGATGCAAGGTTATGGCGTGCATGCAAACAAGAATATAAAAGATTTTTTCATGAAGAAATTATTTCTCTTGTAGGTATTTATTGGCATGGTTATGTGTGTCTTATTATAATAACATGAATATATGATTACATGTTAAATTCATTGAATTTTTTTTATGCAGTCTGTTTCTACAATCGATGAGCTTGATGATGCCTCAAAACTCAAAATCAAAGAGAAAATTGATCGTTGGGACCAAAGTCTACCTCGTAGATGTATGGAAATGACTAAGCGCATAGAAATGGCTTTGCAACAAAAATAAAGAGAAGGAATTTTTAATGATTTAAGGGTAGAAGAGGTAGATTAACATAACCCTAACTTAAACTATGGATATAATACATTTAACAATGATTACTCACATAAGTCTAATTTTTTATTGCATTTATTTTCAAGACATTTTCACATTAAATGACATGTTTATTTTTAGTATCAATTCTATACTAATTCCCCATTTTTGTTGATATTATTAGCCTTATGAAAATAATTCCATAGAGAGATCTTCATATTATTTGCTCAGTGATTTTTGATCGAGTAACTCAGAAACCTAACATGCATCAAGGTGTGAACCAATGGGACGTTCACCTAGATTTCAACAGGTTTTGGAAGAAGTGAGTTTTGTTTCCATACAAACTATTTCACATCAACATTAGCATACATATTGCTATATTTTACTAGGATGACAAGTGAGAAAACATATATTTTACTATTTTTATTTATTTTCTTATTTACGCCATAAGGCGTTCTTCTTTGAAAAAAACTCCCCTAGCTACCACACTGTATATGTCTACACCATCAGATCAAATGTTAGACAATTGAAATGTTTTAGGCCATTCATTCACTACCTCCTTCATTTAAGCTAACTACCTAACTAACTCTCTAACCCCTACGAATATCTCTTCCATTTTTTTTTGAATTCTAATGTTAAATGATGGAACACAGGAGTCGGTTACTGTGTTGGTTGGTCATGGCTTATCTGCCAAGTTGCAGAAGAAAAAGTAGATGTGAAGAACTTGTAGAGAATAAAAGTGGATCGTCTAATTTTACAGATATGTATTTATTTTTTTCTCAAACATTGTTTTCCACCTTGATTTGGATAATAACATTAAATAAAATAATAAATAAGTATGGTGTATAAAATGTGGATACAATATTTGATTGGATGGAAATTTGTACTGTATTATGAGTTAATTTTCTATTATCAATAGAAAAATTAATCCCATACAACACCCAGATGGATCTCTAAATTTTGTATACTAGTTTAGAATGCATGTAAAATAATCATAGTGTATTTTTTCGTAAATTTATGACTATAAGTAAAAAAACAATTACAACTCAATTATCATCCCAGTATCCCAGTGCAAAAAATTTTGTAGAAATGAAAATAAATGACCATTATTGAGGGTAATCCTTTAAACTTATCCTCCCAACAATTTTTAAATTAACCCTTCCACGCATCACAAGTTGGAAACAAGGCAGAAAGATCCACAATTAAAAAATTCCTCCCAACAATTATGGGATTAACCCTCTCTTCAATTTTCACATCAATATATCTGGCCTTGGTTTATGAATACTAAAAGTGTTGGGGATTTTCATCATGATTTTCTTGTATATTAAACATGAATTTATGTTATAAATAATGGTATTGAAAGAACCCAACTTCATGAGCGCAATCAGGTTGTGAATGAGTTTTGGTTTTGGAGTTTTAACAGATGAATTCTGAGCAAGCTGCCACAATTTGCACATTGAAACCGCTTCGATCACGACATACTTCATCTGAACAAATGCCTTATCTTTACCAACATAGATCCAAGTGTCGACTTGGAATACTACAAACTTGAAGTAACTCTGCGAGACGAAATCGCTTCAACATGAGAGATTTTTCCTAGTCAAAATCATTAACTTCTTCAGATGTTGCACTCAGTTTTTTAGGATCTTATATTGTTCACAAAATGCTTGGAGATGATTTTAGATAAAAGGATCATTTTCTCCCCTAATGTTTATATAGAGACGTAGCATATTCGTATTGAGCAAAAACAAACAACATTTCAAAACAATAGTAGCAAAATAGAATGGAGAAAAAAATAGGTACTGAAACAAAATATAACTCTGACCCAACTACATAATTTGAATTTAACATCAACAGTTAGTAAAACTTTTCCAAATATGCAAGGACCCGAGTGAAAAATCAACCATTTACCTGAAAAATAACATTGCCCCCTTTCTACTTTTGAGTAGGTAACTCCACAAGGAAAGAGTGAAGCTTCCATCATCATTGGTAACATTCTTTTGTTAAACTCAAAAATAGTTTGTCCAATGTCAGATAATCATAATATTTGAATATCGTTGCTTTTCATTTTCTTTATTAGCAAGAAATTTTTTTTGGTTTTTAAATTGAATGAAATGTCATCCAATTAAGAAAAAAAGATCTATGGTCAATGGATTGGTTAATAAGGGCCATTTTGCAAAGGTGCCTCTACTATCAATTAATCCTTATTTGTTGGGTTAAAGTTAATTAAAATTTACAAAATCTTGTATATTTCAATTAAAGTATTTAAAGTAGTTCTTCAATTACTTGATATCGTGGCTTTAGTTTATTTGAAATGTAAGTCCATGCAAAATGGCCTTCACTTTATTTGGTCACCAGTTTATTGCTTTGCATTACTTAGGTAGACACGACAATAAAATTATACTCAAACATTGATTTATATTAATATTGGACAAAAATATCTTATATCTTATTAATTCTTGATGGGTTACTCCAACCCACAACCCAAGTTAAAATTCAATATACAAAACCTGGCACGCACGAATGCCAACTCTGCAATGCTACGTGGACTGTTAACAATGTTATTTGGTTGTCACACGTGGGATTCGTGGTTAATATTGTAATAAAGGTTCTCGGATTCGTAGCCTCCGTATGATTTGGTTACACCGCTCGGTTGATCTGCATTTACTCCTCAATTAATGCTCCAGCTCGATGGTAGTGCCTTCGTTTTTCTCGCCTTAGGTTTTGTTGCCAATTCATTTGGCAGTCATTTCGTTTGGTGTTATGCCTCTGTGTGAGGTCTGGTCTCTCTGGTAACTTCTTGCCGAAGTCCTGGCTGTCTGTGCAATTGTTTGGAAATGGTGGCCGGTTATCGTTGCAAACTTCGCTCAGTTATTTCGCTGCTTCGACAGGGTTTAAAACTTGCCCACTGTAATTGTTTATTTCCTTTTTCTGAAAACCCTGTTCTCAATATTTGGGTTTCTTCTGCGTTAATATTCGCCTTGGTAATCTCGTCCTTCGTTTGTGCACAGGTTTTTTTCGAATGCAATGTTTCACAGGTTCTTTCAACTCCGTCCGGCACGCAACTAGTAAATTGTTTCTCCCTGATTCATTTATTGTTTCGCTTCTTTCACATTCTGACCGTTCGGCTCCTCGTGAGCAGGTCTGGCCAGTTCTTGGAAAATGTTGCTCATTCAGTCGAAGTCCTATGTGTTCTGTCTCCTTTGCAAGGTTTTTATTCAAACCCTCTCCTCGCTCTTAATTTGGAATGAATACATTCTTGTGGGTAGTCGAACTGACGCCGTCCTCTGTTTTCTGTGCAGGTGACCTTTGGTTTTCGACAGTCCAATGTCCAGGGTTGCCTTCACGCCTCGCTCTCCACAGGTAGAATCAATCCATATTCTACTTTTGTCTTCTGCTATACTTTGCCAAATTTGCACAGGCTTTTTTTTCTCCGCTAGGTCTTAGGGTTTCTCTTTTCGGGAGCAAACTGGGGTTGCTACGTTGTTCTCCGTTCAATTTTTTTTCTGGGCTTGGGAAAAGTATCCCACTGTAACTTAATGGACTGTATAGTAGCCGACTTTCTATCACCGTAAGGGTTCCAGTTTTAAAACCCCAACTGTAATTTTGTTTAGCTCGAAAGGTTTTGGTATTTGTAATACATTCAAAGCAACTATAATGATTGGACTGTAAATTTGGTTGTTTTATCTATTCAGCAGAATTTCAATCATTTTTTTCAGTTTGCACATAAAGTATATCGTTACAAGAATGGTTACCTGTGATTTAAACTTCCTTCGTGTATTGTATGACTTGTTCGCTCTCTGTCTCCGTGTTTTCAACTTCACGAAACACTCGACTGTTTCTTTGTCGGTCTGGAACACCTGTCTTGTGAGAAAACAACTAGGTACTTTGATGGCCTGCCTGTAATGCTACAGCTATTCACTAAATATCATGATTGCTTGTCACTGCATGTTTGAATCAACAGATTGTCAACATAATTGCATGTTTTTAATAAACAAATTTTTGTAACTCATAAGAACCAACAACACGGATGGTCTGCTTAATAATGGTACTGTTTGTCTATTACTTCTCTTCTTTGACAATTTGCAGAACCCCTGTAAAGTGACCCTCCTCTTCTTTTTGTAGTTCAGTGGAGGGAAAATTCGTTACCAGTTGGTAACTGCCCCACTGTTAGTTACACGGTTACACTTTACATATTATTTCTATTTTCATTTTATCAATGACAAAATTTGAAACAGCCTAGTAACCCTACTACAGTTTCTTAATAAAAATTAAAATAAAAGTCAGTTATACTAAAACAAACTCCTACTGATAACTAATACCCTAATCAAGAATAGAAAAATTAAACATGGACAGGTTCAAAGACCTGTAAAACAACACATCACCGAAAAAAACAGGAAAACCTGCTATATGTTTGCCTCCCTAGTCGGATGCTCTTGCATCAGGCTCCCGGGGTAGCAAAAAGTCATGGCTCCGCTCCATGAGTTCATCCACTGAATAGCCAGCTTTCTGAATCTGTGCTACGTCAAGCCAGGAACTGTCCTCAATAGGACGGTTCTTCCACTTGATCAGGTACTCTAAATAGTCCTTCCTGCGTGTTTGTTTGGCTACTTGTGTGTCGAGGATACCCTCGATCTCAAGGGGCTGCGCTGCAGGCATCTACTTTAACCAAAAATCCTCTTCATCTGGGGTATTATGTTCTGCCCTTGTTGCCTCTTCGTCTCCGGGACTGGCAATATAAGGGAACAAATCTGCCACATTAAAAATGGGCGAAATGCCTATTTCGGGTGGCAGCTGTATTTCGTAGGCATTGGCAGAAAACTTGCGAAGAATTTTGCAGGGGCCAATCTTTTTAAACTTTAATTTGTTATACTGCCCTTTTGGAAACCATTCCTTGCGCAAGTGAGCAAGTACTTCATCCCCAACATTGAACTGAACTTCTCGCCTTTTCAAATCTGCCTGCTGTTTGTATCTTTGACTGCTGTCTGTTAACTTCAATTTCACCTACTCATGCAGATCAATCATTGGTTGAGCGAAATCTTCTCCATCTGCGCTTCTTTTCTCGAGCTTTCCCAAATCCCGCAGTTCATGCACTCCGTGAGGATGCATGTCGTACAAAACCTGAAAAGGACTGTATCCTGTACTGCGATTTGGAGAATCGTTGTATGCAAATTCTTCTTGGGCAAGTACGCGATCCCACATCCGTGAATTTTCTCTGATTAAGCTTCGTAGCAGGTTCCCCAAACTCCTATTTACCACCTCTGTTTCCCCATCGGTCTGTGGGTGATAAGCGGAGCTGAAATTTAACTAGGTGTCCATCTTTTTCCACAGGGTGCACCAGAAGTGTCCTGTGAACTGCACATCTCGGTCTGAAATAATGGACCTCAGCAAGCCATGCAGTCGAACAATTTCTGTGAAAAACAAGTGGGCTACATGAGTAGCATCACTGGTTTTCCGACAGGGTATAAAATGCGCCATATTCGAGAATCTATCCACCACTACCATCGCTGAATCAAATCCTCGTTGTGTTCTAGGCAAACCCAGGACAAATTCCAAACTGACTGAGTCCCATGGCCTACTCGGTATGGGCAATGGCGTAGAGAGTCCGGCATTCTGGCTGTGACCTTTTTCCAACTGACACATTTTGCACCTGCTTACATACATCTGTACATCTCGCCGCAACTTTGGCCAATAATAGAAATGCTCTATCTGGGATAATGTCTTGTCTATACCGAAATGTCCGTCTAGACCTCCGCTATGCTTCTCCCGAATAATGTTCTCCCGCATTGAACAATCGGGAATACACAACTGTCCTCCTCTAAATAACAATCCTTCTTGCAGATTGTAGTCCAACCACAGACTGTTATTCCGCAGTAAAGGGTTCTGACATGCCTCATGTGCCTCCTTAAAATCTGTATCTGTCTGATATAGATCCCTCAAGTGCTCAAAACCCAACACCTGCACCGTACTCTCCTGCAAGAGTAAAACTCTTCTGCTTAATGCGTCTGCCACCTTGTTGGATTGCCCGCTGATATGCTTCAATACAAATGTAAAGCTTTGCAGATATTCCACCCACTCTGCATGCTTGTGATTCAACTTGTGCTACTGCATAACATACTGTAAAGCAGAATTGTCAGAAAATAACACAAACTCATTACCTAACAAATAGTGCCTCCAGTGCTTCAAGGCTTGAACGACCGCATAAAATTCTTTATCGTAAGACGAATACTTCTACCTGCTTTCATTCAATTTCTCACTGAAATAAGCAACCGGTCTGTCCTCCTGGCTAAGTACTGCCCCAATGGCTGTACCGCTGGCATCACAACGAACTTGAAAAAGTTTGTTGAAATCTGGCAATCTCAAGATCGGCCTCTCAGTGATCTTTTTCTTCAGAGTCTGAAAACTGTTTTCTGCTGCTTCAGTCCAGCAAAAAGGCTGATTTTCCTTCTTAATTGTGTCCAACATGGGTGCACAGATCCCACTAAAATTCCTGATAAACTTCCTGTAAAAGCTTGCTAAGCCATGCAAGCTTCGAACCTCGAACAAATTCTTTGGGGATGGCTAGCTAACTATTGCTGCAATATTTTCCGGATCCATCTTCAGTTCATTTTCTGCAATCACAAAACCCAGATAAACTAATTCTTTTTGAAAAAAAGTACACTTTTTCAAATTTATCAGCAATTTTTTCTGCTGCAATCTTCTCAATACACTTCGAACATGTCGGAAGTGTTCTTCCTTCGTTCTGCTGAAAATTAGAATATCATCCAAATACACAATCACAAATTTCCCAATGAACTCCTTCAGTACTTCGTTCATTAGGCGCATGAAAGTACTGGGAGCGTTTCTTAATCCAAATGGCATCACCAGCCATTCATACAGCCCTTCATTCGTCTTGAAAGTTGTCTTCCACTCATCCCCTTCTCGAATTCAGATCTGGTGGTAGCCACTCTTCAAGTCAATTTTCGAAAAATAAGTTGCCCCACTCAAACAGTCCATCATGTCATCCATTCGCGGTAGTGGAAACCTGTACCGAATCGTAATCTTGTTAATATCTCTCGAATATGTACACATTCGCCATTTGCCACCCTTCTTAGGAGCTAATACTGTCGAAACCGCACAAGGACTCATACTCTCTCTGATCAGTCCTTTATCAAGCAATTCTTGCACTTGTTTCCGAATTTCTTCATTATCTTTTGGGCTCATACGATAAGCTGCCTTGTTTGGTAAGATAGCTCCTGGTATAAAATCAATACAATGGCTGATACCTCTCTCGGGGGGTAGCTCATCTGGAAGATCGTCCACTATGATATCTCCAAAATCCTGCAACATGTTTTGAATCTCCTCAGGTAAATCTGAAATCTTTGTGTGCAGTACCACTGTTCTTGGCCTTCTCACAACAGCAAAATTCACATCATTGTTTTCGATCTGTTTCAAAAACCCTTTTCCATCCATCAGCAGTGCTCTTACTCCACCAGCTTCTGCTATACCTTCCTCTTTGATGGGTACAAGCGTGTGCTTGATCCCATCTTTGACAAACTTATAGCAGTTTTTTTTCCGTCATGAACTACCTTTCTGTCAAACTGCCAGGGCCTTCCTAACAGTATATGACAGACATCCATTGGCATAACATCGCAGATTATTTTGTCCTTATATCTGCCTATCTGGAACTCCACCTCGCACTGTTCATCAACTAATATTTGATGTCCTTTCTATAGCCACGACACTTTATAGGGAGTGGGATGTTTTAACTTTTTCAGTCCCAACTTCTCCACCATTTCCATGGCCACCAAATTATCAGTACTTCCACTGTCAATGATCAGTTTGCAGCACTTTCCCTGTGATTTGCAAACTGTCCGGAAAAAATCCTTCCTCTGATTTGGTTCTGCAATCTCTTTTGCTGGTTTTATCAACACCTTGCTCAGCACCAAGGCTTCCCCTGTTTCTGGTGCATTTTCCACTTCCTGAGGCGGTGTTTCCGCTTCCTCAGGCTGGGCAACATAAGCTCCTCTCCCACCTGCTGGTTCACCTTCAGGACATTCATACGATTTGTGCCCCCACTTGTGGCACCTATAGCACTGGACAGTTCCTCTGCCCCGACCATTTCCTCTCCCTCGCTAGGCTGGTCGTCCTCCTCTAGTGCTGTTGTCCTTTTCTGCTGTCCCTGCAGATTTGGAACTACTGCCTTCTTCATTGGAACCTGTGCCTCTGCCTCTACCAAAGGCCTTCCCTTTTCCTCTGCCAGATCCACCTCCTCTTCTGGCATTCTTCTTCCTGTTTATTTTCTCCTCTGCCTTCAAAGCAAATTGGTATACTTCATCTAGAGTTCTGGGTGAGAGAATACCAATTTCATCCAGTATCTCCCCTCTCATCCCATTCACGAACCTTGTTGTCTTTTCTGAGGTATCTTCCACATACCCCGCCCTCAAATTTAACTTATAAAATTCTTCGGTATATTCCTTAACCGTCATTCCCCTTTGTCTCAAGTTTTGTACTTGCCTGTACAGCATAATTTGATAATCTTTAGGCAGAAACTTCTCTTTCAGCTTTGCCTCCATTCTGGCCCACTTCCTTTTAGGCTGTTTATATAGCCTTTTCCTTTCTACCTGAACGCTGTCCCACCACAAGGACACATGTCCTTTCAACTTGGTGGCAGCGAACTTCACTTGTTTGTCCTCACTAGTTTCTTCAAACTCAAAATATTTGTTTACTTCACTCAGCCAATCCAATAACACATCTGCCGAAAAACTTCTGTCATAAGTGGAAAGCTCATGCTTTGGCTTATGACTGGATAACAACACTGATTTCAAAAATCTGAGTTCAGGTGTCACCCCTTCGAATTCATCTGCTGGTTCCGCAATATCTTCATCACTGTCATCCGTTGGATCTCTCCTCCCCCCAGCTTCTACTGCTGCTAATCTTTGATTCAAAATTCGAATCTCTTCACGCAGTCCCTCTTCTGCTGCTCTTCGGACTGCTCTTCCTCTTCCTCGTCCTCTTCTACCAACTTCCATCTTTTCGTGACTTCAAACTTTGCTCCGATACCACTTTGATGGGTTACTCCAACCCACAACCCAAGTTAAAATTCAATATACAAAACCTGGCACGCACGAATGTCAACTCTGCAATGCTACGTGGACTGTTAACAATGTTATTTGGTTGTCACACGTCGGATTCGTTGTTAATATTGTAATAAAGGTTCTCGGATTCGTAGCCTCTGTATGATTTGGTTACACCGCTCGGTTGATCTGCATTTACTCCTCAGTTAATGCTCCAGCTCGATGGTAGTGCCTTCGTTTTTCTCGCCTTAGGTTTTGTTTCCAATTCATTTGGCGGTCATTTCGTTTGGTGTTATGCCTCTGCGTGAGGTCTGGTCTCTCTAGTAACTTCTTGCCGAAGTCCTGGCTGTCTGTGCAATTGTTTGGCAATGGTGGTCGGTTATCGTTGCAAAATTCGCTCATTTATTTCTCTGCTTCGACAGGGTTCAAAACTTTCCCACTGTAATTGTTTATTTCCTTTTTCTGAAAACCTTGTTCTCAATATTTGGGTTTCTTCTGCGTTTAATATTCGCACTGGTAATCTCGTCCTTCGTTTGTGCACAGGTGTTTTTCGAATGCAATGTTTCACAGGTTCTTTCAACTCCGTCTGGCACGCAACTGGTAAGATTTTTCTCCCTGATTCATTTACTGTTTCGCTTCTTTCACATTCTGACCGTTCGGCTCCTCGTGAGCAGGTCTGGCCGGTTCTTGGCAAATGTTGCTCGTTCAGTCGAAGTCCTATGTGTTCTGTCTCCTTTGCAAGGTTTTTATTCAAACCCTCTCCTCGCTCTTAATTTGGAATGAATACGTTCTTGTGGGTAGTCGAACTGATACCATCCTCTATTTTCTGTGCAGGTGACCTTTGGTTTTCGACAGTCCAATGTCCAGGGTTGCCTTCACGCCTCGCTCTCCACGGGTAGAATCAATCCAAATTCTACTTTTGTCTTCTGCTATACTTTGCCAAACTTTCACAGGCTTTTTTCTCTCCGCTAGGTCTTAGGGTTTCTCTTTTCGAGAGCAACCTGGGGTTGCTACGTTATTCTCCATTCAATTTGTTTTCTGGGCTTGGGAAAAGTATCCCACTGTAACTTAATGGACTGTATAGTAGCCGACCTTTTATCACCGTAATGGTTCCAGTTTTAAAACCCCAACTGTAATTTTGTTGAGCTCGAATGGTTTTGGTATTTGTAATATATTCAAGGCAACTATAATGATTGGACTGTAAATTTGGTTGTTTTATCTATTCAACAGAATTTCAATCGTTTTTTTTCAGTTTGCACAGAAAGTATATCGTTACAAGAATGGTTACCTGTGATTTAAACTTCCTTCGTGTATTGTATGACTTGTTCGCTCTCTGTCTCCGCGTTTTCAACTTCACGAAACACTCGACTGTTTCTTTGTCGATCTGGAACACCTGTCTTGTGAAAAAAACAACTAGGTACTTTGATGGCCTGCCTGTAATGCTAAAGCTATTCACTAAATATCATGATTGCCTGTCACTGCATGTTTGAATCAACAGATTGTCAACATAATTGCATGTTTTTAATAAACAATTTTTTGTAACTCATAAGAACCAACAACACGGATGGTCTGCTTAATAATGGTACTGTTTGTCTATTACTTCTCTTCTTTGACAATTTGCAGAACCCCTGTAAAGTGACCCTCCTCTTCTTTTTGTAGTTCAGTGGAGGGCAAATTCGTTACCAGTTGGTAACTGCCCCACTGTCAGTTACACGGTTACACTTTACATATTATTTCTATTTTCATTTTATCAATGACAAAATTTGAAACAGCCTAGTAACCCTACTACAGTTTCTTAATAAAAATTAAAATAAAAGTCAGTTATACTAAAACAAACTCCTACTGATAACTAATCCCCTAATCAAGAATAGACAAATTAAACATGGACAGGTTCAAAGACCTGTAAAACAACACATCCCCGAAAAAAACAGGAAAACCTGCTGTCTGTTTGCCTCCCTAGTCGGATGCTCCTGCATCAATTCTACTATGTTGATAATGAATTACATTAAAGGTCAATTATTTTTTTATCTTCAATGATTTTTTATATGTTACAATGCTTTTAGAATTTATACATGTTTTCCTTTGCAACATCTAGTGAAATTGCTAGTTTTTATTATATTTTACTGTGATGATAATAAAGAAAATGGATGCAAGTATTGTTTTTGGAACCATTACAATCATTTGAAACCCCAAAACATGATCATGGTCTTGAAAAGAAAGTGAGATGGATCAATTATATATTTAAATAATTATTTACAATTGTTAATTAGCTTTTACATTTATTTATTTTTTAGATTCATAATTATATATATACACGATCTTGTGTCTAGAAAAAAGAATATGCATCTCCTCAAATCCATCCACATATAATAGATAGCCAACAAGTGATGCATCCAAAGCCACATTGTTCGCAACCATTGCGATGTTCACCTCGTCCTCAAGGGAATTCAGGAGATGTAATTTGTATACCCTATACCATAGCCCATAATACATTGATATATAATTTATTATACATTATAATTGAATAGTTTTTCAATGCATTGTGTCTTCTTCCATTTTGCATGGTGCCCATCTATTCATTATTTCCATACTATTCTGCATTTGTTTTAACCCAATTTTTTATTATGTTGATATCAATTTGCATATTATTGATAATGTTTTAACTTTTGCAGAAAGAAAAAAGGGAAAATGATCTTGGAATGGTGAAAATAACGAAAATTACAACAAAAGACTTGAAAGCACGTGGGTTCAAGTCTTGAAAACAATACATAGAGCATATATGCTCAACTAGTATTGCTCTTACTAAACCCACTAGGCTTACCACTTTGAGAACTAAAACAACTCACCATGTTTAGGTAACTTGAACATGTATAGGGCATTAATCAGTTTTTTGTGTATAAACAAGTTTCTCCTTTTGTAATGAATATTATATTTTTGAATGATAGACTAAACTTTCTCATGATATAGAATGGTGTATTAGAGGTATTTTCCACATTTGAAATTGTATGTGCACTTCGTCTTATATGAATGATACACTTTAAAAGAGTTTCATATCAACTATACTTGTGATATATTCTTTGGAAAAAAAATTAAGTTCACGACTTAAATGTACATTATTATAATAAGTAAATGACGTAAATGGCCATGATTCTACACTTTGTCTTATATGAATGTTACACTTTAAAAGAGTTGCATATAAACTACACTTGTGATATATTCTTTGGAATTTTTATTAATTTCATGACTTAAATGTACATGATTATAATAAGTAAATGACATAAATGGCCATGATTCTTTCTTTGATTACATGCTTGTTAGTAACTTGATGATGTCCATCATGCACTACTCTCACGAGATAGTGAGAAGTAGTCAAGAGATACACTTAGATAGTGAGAAGTTTTGCATTGTAAACTTTAGTTCTTCTAATAAGAATAATTTCTCAAATTTCTTTTGAGAAACTAGAAACTAAAAAAAAAAAAAAAAAACTAGACTGACTTTTACATTACTATCAATACCAATAATTAAAAAATTTCTACCACTAACATTGAAAGACATATGCATTTTTTGATTTGCAATTAAAAAACCTTTTGGAGCTAAGAAAAAAACTTAGGGCACTAAAAAATGTTTAACACTCATATTCCTACTTTTAGTTTATAAAATGTTGTGTTATTATGTTATTTTGAAATTAATTAATATTATGTAAATTAGTTTCCAATTCAACTATACATTTCAAAATTATTGATTAATTGAATTACTGAGAGACATGTACCTTCAGTTCTTTGTAATTAAAAAAATACTTTGGAGCTAAGAAAAACCTAAGGGTACTAAAAAATGTTTCAACACTCATTTCAAACACTCATATTTCTGCTTCTATTTTATAGAGTCTCAAGTCATTGAGTAACTTCGAAACTAATTCATATTATGTAAATTAGTTTTCAATTCAACTATGCATTTTAAAACTATTGATTAGTTAAATTAAAGAGAGCGAAATTCCTTGAGAACATAAATACAATTAACTAAAAAAAAAAGTAACTAATCATAACAACAAAATTATTGCATTTAATATTTTTTCTTTAACTTAATGATAAACATTTTTTTCTAAAATATAATTCAAATCATAAACACCCACAATATTTAAATCATAATATTTATAATTTATCAAAATGAGAAGGGATTTTTTTATTAAAATTATAATTATTTTTTTTTTAATTTTAAATAATATAAAAATATATTTTATTTATATTAAAATGTAAATCAAATTATGACAAAGTTTTTCAATTAATATGAAAATTTATTATAATAATACTATATATGGCCATTAAAATACATATTTATAGAATGTGTTATCATTTTATTATTTATATTATTAGATGGAGAATAACTCAAATTGCATTCAAAAAATATCTAGATAGTAATATGATACTGATAGTGTGTCACAATTTCCTTAAATTTACTAAATAAACATTTTTGGTTAAGAGGCTGACACCAAGAAATCTTTAATCTGCTTAATTTGGATAGAGATTGTATTTTAATTGGACAAGGATTGAGCTTTGACCTCATCATTCTCCTTAACAATTTCTATTTCTTTCCAATAAAATGTTTTAAAACTATAATGTTACTAATATTTCCTTTTTTTACAAATTTTTATACGATTTTTATTTTAAATCTTTCAAAGCTTTTTAACCAATAAAATTACATTTATTTTTTAGTTTTATTGAATATAATACATTCAAATAAATCCCACTTATTTATTTAGAAAAAGGACATATTTTCCATAATGGAGATATCACTTTAATATTTAGATATAAAAAATATTATGATTAAAATTTTTAAAGAATAATATTTGATGAGAGATAAGAAGATCCTTAACTAAGAGATTTTTTTTTGTTCCCAAATTCCCACCATTATTTCATGGAAAACAAGGTGAAAATATTTAGAAATGTCTTCCATCCCAATGGGAAACCTAATTCAGGAAGCTAGTGAAAATGAAATCTTATATGTGAGGAGGTTTGAGGTTCAAATCCCTCTCATTCACTTGTTGTTGTAAACGTTTTTGTAAACATAAGTATTGGTAGTCGTTGGAATTGGCCCCATGTTAAATTATTCCTCTAGATACATAAAATAAATAAATTTAGAAATATCTTCCATTCGTATTTTTTTTATCATCTATGTCATGAAAAGGAGGGTGATAATATTATAAAAGGTGCTCATTCTCATTTTTTTATGTCCTCCAAGTAAGATATTGTATAATATTCTAGTTTTGGGTAAATCATAAAGTTTTATATTACTCTTTCTACACACATGTTGAAGATAAACATGGTTGAAAAATACTCTCAAACATTTGTACTCTTCCAAGTCAATTTAGAAATACCTTGTGACATATTTGTTCATTTTTTACCCATTTTATAACAACTTGAGAGCCACCAAACAAGTGTAACCCATTAATTCATTTTTTTACTTTAGGGGAAACAATAATAGTCTGTAATGAATTCTTCATAATTAGTTCATGTTTCCCCAATCCTACCTTAAATTTATTAGAATGGTTATTTGAAAAAAATATAATTCCACATCCTTGACATACAACAAGATCCCCTTATGATATTCCATTTAAAAAAAAAAAACATAGGGAACACTCTTATCAATTTATTCTTTAATGACTACCCCTACTAAGTTTTCTTCTTTAC
Source organism: Pinus albicaulis (assembly GCA_034641835.2). NCBI lineage: Eukaryota > Viridiplantae > Streptophyta > Pinopsida > Pinales > Pinaceae > Pinus > Pinus albicaulis. Next base: position 737,501,892 of record CM076582.1, read on the forward strand.
CCTATGGGAAATGCCTCAAAATGATAAGCCCATTGGTTGCATACATTATTGTTGGATTGTTTTTTTTAAGTCACTAACATTATTTATGTTTATTATAATAAATGGATATACATTATTATTTAATAGACATGTTTATTTTGTAATATAATTTTCAAAATTTTAATTTTAATATCACTAATTATAAAGTAGATGGTAAATATTTAACCTCTAAAAATATGTGAGAATAAATTCATAAATTAAAAGTTGAGATTTATCTTAAAACCAGTTATATCTTTTTGTTATTTTAATTAAATTAATAATTTTTAAAAATGATCATCGCATGGTATTGCTCCATAGTAATGTAACAAAATCCATTTATAAATTAAGATTCTCCATGGTAAAGTGATATTAAATCTACATGGTTAAAAATTTTGTTACATGCTCTTTTAAATATATTATTCATATATTAATTCTTTTAATAATAATAATAAATTAATATTTTTTTATGTTTTTTCTTTTAAATTTTAGCATGTGAAATGTATTTTGAGGTAAGTGTTTGATGTCTATCAACACTTACTAACAATTTAATTTATATGGTCATCCTAGTCTAGTTTATACATAAGAATATGCACCATTATCATTAAAAAATGACAATATGTTATTCAATTATATTAAGAAGATTCACTTTATAAATTTATAATTGTGATGCAGGAGCATTCTTCAAATTTTATAAGACCTAAGAGACTTATCACACATTTACTAAAGGGAGTGGGTTCGCTTAATTATTTTGTTTATTTTCCTAAGTTTAGTTGAGTTCTAAAGAGATTTAAATGTAATTTGATTAATGAATAATATCCCGTGAGTTGTATAGATCTTAGGGATGAGTGAGAAATCCTAGGAAGAGTGAGGATTTTATGGATTTATAGGCATAATATAGGATTTGGTTGAGTAAAGAATGGAATTGAGAGAAGCTTTAGGAAATATTGAGAGATTATTGGATTTGAACTGAAATTGGTTCGTGATTCCTTTTTTTATATATATTGGTAAGCATTTTGAAACAACAGAGGTTGGCCAAGGTTGGCTAGTTAAGGGTGTGAGAGTACGATGAGTTAGAGAAGTCATTTTAATGTGTGTTTTTAGGCCCACAAAGGTCGTCGTACTGTAATCAAATTAGATTTCAATGAAGATTGAATAATTTTGTATTTATTAGAATTTATTTTAACCATGGCTTATAAATCCTATGTGATTGTGTGGTTGGTGGCGTGCCATTTTTTTAAGTAGAATTGTTGTTGAAATTTCAGAGTGGATTTTCTAGTAGAATGGGATCCGAATTGGTGGCTATCATGGAGTCTTGAGATTCTGCATACTAAATCAGGAATTTCACAGCTGAGGGAATGTCAATGGTTGCATAACCAGCTGGAACCTCCAAAACGAGCGGGTATGGAACACCTTGCAATCACATAAGTTTACCGATGAGTTATTGAAGAGAGTAGCATGGAGTAATGTTTGGTCGCAGAAGGCCACAACTATGTTTTTCCCAAAATCTCACTAGTTTCAGAACAAAAGCATGAAGGATGAGCGGACGGTCATGATTAGATCGGAGATCTGAAAGGGGAGAGATCAATGACTAAGATGACTTCGAAATTTCTACAAAATAAGTTGCGATGCAACGCGATGAAGGGTGAACAGTGAGGATCATTGGATTTGGGCGCAAATAAACGGTGGACGACAAATCGTGAATTCGCACATCGTATTATTTAGCGAATAGCATTAAGGCTTCGCAAGTTAAGTTGTTTGCGATGTGATGAGGAGAAGGGCCACGTGTTGGCATTGCGCACGAGTGCACATCGCATAAATTATGGTTTAGAATTATCAGTAAAGAGTTAAACTTGCGGGCAAGCGAAATGCAATAAGCTGTAATGCCATTGCAACTTTTACAACTTATCGCATTTCGCTTGCTCGCAAGTTTAACTCTTTACCGATAATGCTAAACCATAATTTATGTGATGTGCGCTCATGCACAATGCTAACACATGGCCCTTCTCCTCATCGCATCACAAAAAACTTAACTTGTGAATCCTTAATGCTATCCGCTAAATTCTACGATGTGCGAATTAGTAATTTGTCGTCAAGCGTTGATTTGCGCCCAAATCCAATAGTCCTCATTGTTCACCCTTCATCACATCGCATCGCAAATTATTTTGTTTAAATTTTGAAGTCATATTAGCCATCGATCCCTCCCCTTATCTAATCATGATCGTTCTCTCATCCTTCACGCTTTTGTTCTAAAACCTCTGAGATTTTGGGAAAAACAAAATTGCGACCCTCTGCGACCAAACATTACTCCATGCTACTCTCTTCAATAACTCACCAATAAACGTATGCGATTGCAAGGTGTTCCATCACCGATCTTTTTGGAGGTTCCAGTTGGTTATGCAACCATTGACATTCCCTCGGCTATGCAATTCCTTATTTAATACGTAGAGTCTCAAGACTCAATGAAAACCACCAATTCAGATCCCATTCTACTATTCAATCCACTCTGAAATTTCAACAACAATTCTACTTAAACAAATGGCACGCTACCAACCACACAATCACACATGATTTATAATCCTTGGTTAGAACAAATTCTAATAAATACATAATTATTCAATCTTCATTGAAATATAATTTGATTATATTACTACGGCCTCTGTGGGCCTGAGCACACACATTAAAATGACTTTTGTGACAGTTGAATTAAGTATTAACTCTAAGTTGTTAAATAGCAATATCACATTTTAGTTATTATTTTAAATAAAATACTGAAACGTTTATTGTTTTGTGGAAAAGTTTATTTTTTTGTTGTTGTTATGAAAAATAAAATTAGTTATGGAAAATTAGTTCCATAAAAAAAGTAAAAATATTGATGGTAAAAGTATTCCAAGAACTGAGAAGTGGTTGGATAGTTTTGAACAGTTACCTGCTACTCTGAGGATAAAAGGTACATCCCAGTGAGGAAAAATGGTTTTGTTCATTAACTAAGGAAGAGAGTGAGGAATTTCCTGAGCTGGTAGAGACCAGTGGAAATCACTCAACGTTCCTGAGAATTTCTGGTATTGACTGGACTTGGGGTCCAGAGGTCACAACAGAAAATTCTATCAACATGTACCTCTCAGGTGTGGAGCACGGGGGAAAAAGAAGGATGTAATCGCCTCTCTTGACGGTTGGGTGGACACCATCAGTAAATTTCACATTCAGATAAGTAACTATTCATTTCAGATAATTTAGTCTGGAATGTTATTATAGTAATTTGCACACAGATATGTGTTTAACTGAATTCAGGAAAGCAATATTATTATGGACCAATATGTGGAAGCAAAGAAATGAGTTTACAACATTATTCATGAGCTCAAAAATTATTATGAGTTTCTGCAATTATTATTATGAGTTACTGTAAGTTAATATTACGAGTTTCTGCAATTAATATTAAGAATTTCTGCATAAGTACTTTTAATTACTGCAAATTAATATTATGAGATTCTACAAAACTAATATTATGAGTTACTGTAAATATAAATGGGTTTTCTGCAAAATGTTTATGAAACTCAGTAAAACTACTTACGTTTCAAAGATTTAGAATCTGTCAAGATGAATACATAAGAATACCTGACAAAGTGGTTATGTTATTGAATATATTTACAGATTTACTATATAGATTCAAAGCACGTAATTAGACTATAGAAAAGTTGTCATCTAAAATCTGTTGCAGAGTGAACCATTGGTTCTAGGTACGAGGAGATAACCTCAACCCAGAACTCGTTGCTACTCCTAACTATTTATACTCGGACAGAAATTAGAGGTGGTCTGGTCACCTAATTGAAATAAATGCAAAACCCTGTATTGGTAATTTTAAAAGAAAGGAATGATAACAAAGTATGCCAAAATAAACTTGTCATTTCGAGGAGTTGCGTGCCATGCAAATATCTAGCTAAAAAATAAGTGGAATGGAGGCTAGGATACATTGAAAAACAGAGATATATATATTAGAGATCGAGACTCAAGGTCCGGCCAGAGCCTCTGAACATAAATATGTAACTAGATAACAAGAAAGTACGCATAATGGAAAACAAATATTATATATATATATACCGCATCAAATAACACAATTCCCAAACACATCAAGAATTCCCACGAAGAAATTCATCTTATGAGCCGAAATGAGAAACCCCGTAGGGAGTATCTTTGAAAGGGAAAACAAATTATTAAGAATTATATTTCCAAAACTAAGAAATTACATTAATTAAGTGTGAGAGACTAAACCAAGACCCAAAAATATTGGCTCGAGGAAATTCTCTAATAACTTCATACACTGAAGGAAGGGATATTCATATAACTAATACTCGAATCCATATAAGAAAATGCGAGAAAGCCAAATCTAGAAAAAAAAACAAGCTACTCGACTCGTCGAATTCTGGGGTCAAAACCCAAGTAGATTTCACTAATACGCCAGAAAGAGTACCTAGAAAGGTAGAGCCGTTTTCATTAGCAATAAGATAAGACCCCAACGCTCAACATGAAGGAAGATTTACGAGAGACCTTGCCATTCGGGTAAGGAACTCACCTGCAACAATAAGCCACAAAAAACTGTGAATGTTGGCATAATGAAATAAAATGAAAATACTATAAAACTTGAAGGACAGTAGAAAAGAGGAAACCCAGAAATCCTAATACCTGCAATGATAACTGCCCACAAGATTTTTTGAGCGTCGAGTTGGAGAACGAGGAACAGGCAAATATTTTGGGAGCTTAAAACATCATAAATTGATTGAATAATGTAAGGGTCAAATAAGGTAAGCAGAGAGGAAAATTAACATTATAACCAAAACAAGGAGTATTACATGTGCCGAGAAGAGAGGGCTTGAACGGAATTGGACCGACAACTTACATTAGCAACAAACGCTGAAAACTTGCCCAAAATCTCAGAGAAGTGCAGAAGGCGGTCTCGATTCCATCTCATAGATAACCATAGAGAATTACTCATTTCCATACCTTAGCCCAAGGGTAGATCGACCCTCATAAACCCAATTCATTAGTTTCCTTCGTTACCAACCGGATAAGAGCATCTAGACTACAGCATCAAACCCTTAACCAATTTTAGAACAAACTCATCGCATGGGAAGTGTAAAATTAAGGGAATCAGATAGGGTTGTTGGGTTTTTACCTAGTCATTTCTCACGGAACACACCCACCGTAGATCTCCAAGGATCAAATGGTGTGCAGAAGGGCAGGTGGCCCATTAAAACTTGAACCCAAATCCAAATAAATCTCACAATTGTCGCAGTATTAAATTTCCAGGACATGACAACAGAACTATGGTACAAACAGTAATCGAGACATTTATTAAAATGCGATGAACATTTGTCAGTGAAAACCATAGTCTTAGTTAGTGGTTTGGTTTTGGTGAGTTTTCAGAAGAGTAAATTTAATATGTGCTTATTTACATGTAGACCTAAATCTTATGTTTATGATTAGTAAGCATGCCATAGAAGATTTGTCTTTGAAGTATTAAGATTAATGCAAGAATTTAAAAAAAAAAAAATTATCTTGTATGTTACAAGTGGTGTCAGAGCATCATTCGCACGCTGGCACCCTAGGGGTCACCTAACGAGTTAAAATGTGTGTATAATAATGCACAGAAAAGAGTCAGTAATGCAAAGGAAGAAATGAGAAGGGGATCGACACAGCAAATACCTCAGAATACCGGAGAACCTACACCTGAAACACAACCGGAAATGAATCCTGAAATGTGGATTCAGTTGAGTGTAGATCAGCACCAGCAAACTAGTACACTATTGGAGGAACAACAACACCAGACCAGCATACTGTTAAGTACTGTGCAGAAGTTGTAGGAGGAAATGGTTTGAGTAATAAGTGACAATGAACGTCTGATGTAGGAGCAGGAAAGGATACTTAAGAGCCTTTCTGACAAGCATAATCAAGGGGTGTTACAACCCAGCCACGATATGGATATGAAGGAAGAGAACGAATGAAAAACCAAGGACAAAACCATGGATAGAATGGGAAGGAGTCCTTCACAGCAAAGCAACAAGAACATGAACTATAATGAAGCAGAGTCTGGCAATGTGTCAGATCAGCAGGAAATTAAGAAGCAAAAAGTGGAGCTTCAAGGTGAGTTTTGAAAGATAAAACCACCTACATTCAATGGAAAAGTTGAAGACGTGGCATAGGCTTGGTTGATAAACATGAATAAGTACTTTCAAGTGTATGATTATAGCAGCAACCTTAAATCCAAACTGGCCATTTACCAATTGATATAAAAAGCCACTTTATGGTGGGAGGAGGTAAAGAATGTTTGCAGCATTGAAGATCAAGATGTGACATGGGATTCTTTCCAGCAATACTTTAAAGACAAATATTTAATGGAAAATTTCTGTGATGAAAAATCCAGAAAATTCCATGATTTGAAGCTGGGTGAGATTTCTATGGATGATTATATTACCAAGTTCACCTCCCTATTAAGATATGTTCCTTATCTCAGAGATGAAAAGGCTAAGGTTCAAAGGTTCTTGAGTAGTTTACCAACCCACATGAAGGAACGAATTGAATTCGTAAATCCTAGGACCATGGAAGAAGAAATTCGGAAGGCAAGAATGTGCTACTAGCAGTCCAAGGAAAAAGGGGAAGTGGGAAAAAGTTGGCAGCCAAGAAAAGAACAGAAAAACAGTTCAAACTTCAAGGGTGCTAGAAGTAACAATTTTAAAAAATTCTGCGTGAAGTTCTGTAACTGTAAGCAAACAGTGGCAAAAATCATCAAAGAACCCGGTGGCCTACTGAAGAGAGGCCTACGGAGTCTTCCAGTAAGCCTTAACAAGGACAAATTTCTAAACCACCCCTGTAGTGTTGGGGGTGTGTTGAGGCGCATTATTACAAAAATTCCCCCCAGCGAGGGAGAATTGAAATAGTTGCTAATATGCAGGAATATTCTACAGTTGGAGATGTATCTCGAAATATTCCCTGAATCAACGCAGCATTGGAAGATTATCAGGGAGATTATCAGCCAACAATGATAGAGTTGGAAGGTAAGCTACTTTCCCAGCCTGTTTATATTTTGGTTGACCCAGGTGCAAGTTTAAGTTATGTAAACCCCAAAATAGTAGAAGTGTGTAAATCAAAAGGTCAAAAATTTAGAAATCCTTGGCTAGTACAGCTAGCCACAGGAGAAAAAATAAAATTAAGTGCCAAAATTCCAAACTGTACTTTGGAAATTGGAGACCAGCAGTTAAACGTGGATCTAAACATACCGCCATTAGGATCCTATGATGTTTTGCTGGGTATGGATTGGGTAGAGAAACATTGGACTTTGGTGGACTGTAAAGAAAAGATTGTTTACTACATAATGCAAGATGGAACACACAAAGAGATTCAAGGAATCAAGAAACCACTACAGCTACGTCCTATTACAACATCTCAAATGAATAAGTGTATGAGGAAGGGATGTCAAAGTTATGCTATCTAGGTGGGATATGCCAATTCCAAGGAGAAGTCCCCTATGATGGAGAACATACCAGTGGTACAAAACTTTATGGATGTATTTCCAGAAAACGTACCCGAATTACTCCCAAGAAGAGATATTTATTTCACCATTGAGTTGATGCCAGGAGCATCACCAATTTCAAGGGCTCCTTACAGAATGAGTGTTCCAAAGCTAACTGAATTAAAAATGAAATTGTAAGAACTACTAGACAAAGGATACATTTGTCTGAGTGTATCCCCTTGGGGATAACTAGTGATGTTCGTAAAGAAGAAAGATGGAACCATGCGGATGTGCATGGATTATAGATAACTCAATAAATTGGCAGTCAAAAATAAATATCCTTTACCTCGGATTGATAACCTGTTTGATCAAGTGAAAGGGGCCACAGTATTCTCAAAAATAAACTTAAGGTCTGGATACCACCAAATCTGGATTAAGGATGAGGATATCTACAAGACTGCTTTCTGTACTAGGTACAAGCATTATGAGTTTGTGGTACTACCCTTCATTTTAACAAATGCACCAACGAAATTTATGAGGTTAATGCATGGTATATTTGACACCTTCTTGGATAACTTTGTGGTAATATTTATTGATGATATTTTAATCTATTCTAAGAATCAGGAAGAACATAAGGAGAACCTAATAATAGTGTTGGAAATGTTAAGAAAACATCATTTTTACGCTAATTTCAGCAAATGTGATTTCTTCAAAGCAGAAATACATTACTTAGGCCATGTTATTTCAGCAGAAGGGATAGATGTTGACCCAGAGAAAATTAAGACAATTATGGAATGGTTAATTCCCAAAAATGTGGCAGATATCCGATCCTTTATGGGATTGGCTGGGTACTACTGAAGATTAATTGAAGGGTTCTCCAGATTTTATTTTCCAATCACCTCCTTGCCAAGAAAGGGAAAAGTGTTTATGTGGACTAATGAGTGGTAGAATAGTTTCGAAAGGTTAAAGCATATGTTGACCACTGCTCTAGTGTTGAGGGTAGCTGACCTCATCAAAGAATTTGAGGTTTGTACAGACGCATGTAAGGAAGCAGTTGGGGCAATTTTATCAAAGGAAGGAAAGGTAGTGGCCTATGAGTCAAGGAAGTTAAAATAACATGAGCAAATATATTCATCCTATGATATGGAGTTAACAATAGTGGTACATGCACTCCAGGTATGGAGACACTACCTGCTTGGAAAGAAGTTTGTATTAAAGACTGATCATAGTAGCCTAACCAGTTACTTCAAGCAAGCTGATTTAAACTCCCAATAGGAAAGATGGAATGCCTTCCTAAGTGAGTTTGATATGGATATTCAGCACGTGAAGGGTAAGTAAAACCATGTGTTGGACGCCTTAAGTAGGAAAGTGAATTGTGTTTATGAGCTTTGCTATAACCAACTTGAATGCAATTTTTTAGATCAAGTAAAAGAGGAAGCACGGAAGGATCCTAAATACCGATTTCTGTGGAAACAAATGGAGGAGGCTAGAAATCAAGGAAGCACTTCTGAATATGGAGTTATTAAAGAACAAATGCTAACCTTTAGAGGAAAGATATACATACCAAACCGTGTGAATCTAAAGGAGGTAATCATGAATGAATATCATCATAGTAATTATGCAGGACATCCAAGATACCAGAAAATGTTGACCACAATTAGAAAAAATTATTTCTGGCCTAACATGCAAAGAAACATTGCTGAATACCTAAAAAAATTTGGACTGTCAAAAGGTCAAGGTGGAGCAACGACATCCAGCTAGATTTTTGCAACCCATACCTGTACTTGAATGGAAATGGAAGATCATTTCCCTAGACTTAATTATTGGTTTGCTGCAATCAAAAAGGCACAATTATTGCATTATGGTGGTGATCAAAAAATTGATTAAGGCTGCACATTTTATACATGTACAGTCTACATATAAGAAAGTACAAATAACTGATATTTTTATGAGAGAAATTTTTAGACTGCATGGTATTCCAAACACTGTCATTTAGGACAGAGACGTGAAGTTTACTTTAGCATTCTGGAAAACTTTGTTTACAAGTTTCGAGACCCAAATAAATTTCAACACTGCTTATCATCCCCAAATGGATGGACAAATAGAACGGGTAAATCAGGTTTTGGAAGACATGTTGCGCATGTACGTGATGCAACAGCCAAAAAAATGGGAAGAATATTTACACCTATTTGAATTTTCTTGCAACAATGGTTATCAGGAGTCTCTTAAGATGAGTCCTTTAGAATCTCTATATGAATTGCAATGTCGTACCCCATTAATTGGATCAGCCCCGAAACTAAGTTAATGCTTGGACCGGAAATGTTGGCTGAAATGGAATCGAAGGTAAGGAAGATCAGGAAAAATATGAGACCTGCTCAAGATAAATAGAAGATATAGGAAGATAAGAAAAGGACTTATCAAGAATTCGAGGTGGGTGATCATGTGTATGTGCGGATAAAACCAAAGAAGAGCAGCTTGAGATGGGCCTCTTGTGCCAAGTTGGCTCCCAGGTTCTGCGAACCTTTCCAGATATTGGAAAGGGTGGGGCCTGTGGCATATCGGTTGGTCTTACCTAGTCACATTCGGGTGCACAATGTGTTTCATGAGTCCCTACTAAAGAGATATGTACATGATCTGAAGCATGTAATCCATTGGTAGAACATTCAGGCAGGATAAAATTAGAAAAATCCTAACTTGAAAACGTAAATGTTTATGTAAATTTGACAAAAAACTTTTTTGTTTGCAGGTAGAGTCAGACGACGAGTTTCTGGTCGAACCTCAACGTGTACTCAACCAGATATAAATCATGCTCTGGAAGCAAGTCATCACCCTGGTTAAAGTGTAGTGGAAGCACTTCATCTCGAATGAGGCTACCTGGGAAGATGAGGGATTTGTACGTGAGGCATACCCAGGGTTATTTCTAGAGCTGGAGTGAAACACCATGGACAGTGTTACTTCCATGGGGGGAAGTTGTCACAGCTAAATTAAGTATTAAATAGTTGTTAAATAGCAATATGACATTTTAGTTATTATTTTAAAGAAAATACTGAAACATTTATTCTTTTATAGAAAAATTTATTTTTTTGTTGTTGTTATGAAAAATAAAATTAGTTATGGAAAATTAGTTCCATAAAGAAATAAAAAGACTGATGATAAAATTATTCCAAGAACTGAGAAGTGGTTGGATATTTTTGAATAGTTACCTGCTCCTCTGAGGATGAAAGGTACATCCCAGTGAGGAAAAGGCATTATGTTCATTAACTAAGGAAGAGAGTGAGGAATTTCCTGGGCTAGTAGAGACTAGTGGAAATCACTCATCATTCCTGAAAAACTCTGGTATTGACTGGACTTGGGGTCCAGAGGTCACAACAGAAAATTATGTCAACCTGTACCTCTCAAGTGTGGAGCACGGGGAAAAGAGAAGGGTGTAATTTCCTTTCTTCATGGTTGGGTGGACATCATCAAAAAATTTCACATTCAGATAAGTAACTGTTCATTTTAGATAATTTAGTCAGGAATGTTATTATAGTAATTTTCACATAGATATGTGTTTAATTGGCTTCAGGAAAGCAATATTATTATGGACCAATATCTGGAAGCAAAGAAATGAGTTTGCAACGTTATTCATGAGCTCAGCAATTATTATGAGTTTCTGCAATTATTATTATGAGTTACTGTAAGTTAATATTATGAGTTTCTACAATTAATATTAAGAATTTCTGCATAAGTACTTTGAATTACTACAAATTAATATTATGAGATTCTGCAAAAACAATATTATGAGTTACTGTAAATATTTATGGGTTTTTTTCAAAATGTTTATGAAATTCAGTAAAACTACTTACGTTTCAAAGTTTTCGAATCTTTCAAGATGAATACATAAGAAAACCTGACAAAGTGATTATGTTATTGAATATATTTACAAATTTACTTTACAAATTCAAAGAAAGTAATCAGACTATAGAAAATTTGTCATCGAAAAATTGTTGCAGAGTGAACCGTTGATTCTGGGTACGAGGAGATAACCTCAACCCAGAACTCGTCGCTACTCCTAACTATTTATACTAGGACAGAAATTAGAGGTAGTTCGGTCACCTAATTGAAAAAGATACAAAACCCTGTATTGGTCATTTTAAAAGAAAGGAATGAAAACAAACTATGCTAGAACAAACTTGTCATTTCCAGGAGCTGCGTTCTATGCAGTTATCTAGCTAAAAAATAAGTGGAATGGAAGCTAGGATACATTGAAAAATGGGGATATATATATTAGAGATCGAGACTCAAGGTCCGGCCAGAGACTCTGAACATAAATATGTAACCAGATAACACAAAATTACGCATAATGGAAAATAGAGCTTATATGTATATGTATACCACATCGAATAACACAATTCCCAAACACATCAAGAATTCCCATGAAGAAATTCATCTTACACTACAAGGAAAATACCCTCTAGTGGATGTTTTTGAGGAACCCCTTATAAAAATACCCCAGACATCCATTTCTACCAGAGGTTACTAGAGGAGGTTGGCAGGCGGAGGTGTTTGCAGATGTATTTCGTACGGTGAGCTTATCACCGTAAAATGCACTGGTGCGTTTAACGCGAGAAAGCATTGGTGCCCCCAAAACATTGACACACCGAACATCGTGCACTCTGTACACACCTGCCCGGTGCATTTCCTTTTTGTACCACACCGGGCCTTGACAACACATTCGCACAGGTGCCTCACAAAAAGCGCACGGAAAAAAACTGTCTGGTGAGGAATGAAGAAAACGCACTAGTGCTCCCATAAACCCGGCACAGAAGAATGGGATTAAATAAATAAATAAAATTACGGCCAAAAAATCGAATAAAACATTGGCACACCGAACACCGTGCGCTCCGTACACACCCACCCGGTGCATTTTATTACTCGAGCGCCCTGGTGCATTACATAGCTTCTGCACCGGTGCCTCATAAAAAGCGCAAGAAAATGGAAACCACCCGGCGCAGAATGATGAAAATGCATCAGTGCATCCATATAATCCCGCGCACCGGAAGGGAGTTAAATAAAAAAAAACTATGGCCAAAAAACCGCACAAAACATTGTCACACCGGATGTCGTGCACTCCATACACACCCTTCCGGTGCGTTGTATTATTGTTTCGCACTAGTGATTTACAGACTCTCCACATCGGTGCCTCATAAAAAGCATGCAAAAATAGAAACCGCCCGGTGCAAATTGAATCAAACACATGGGTGTGCCTAGAAAATCCCGCGCACCGGAACAGGGTTAAAAAAAAAATATGGCCAAAAAACCACATTTTTCACTTTTGTCAGTGCTACAGAGCTCTCAAGCACCGATGCAATTTCTCCTTCTCTGAGCTACCCTGACATCGGTTCTCCCATTGCACTCATTGCACACACTGCTGCTATGCATTGCCCACCAATCTCCAGCTTGAATGCCGTTGGTTCTAATGGTATCGGCATCGGTTCCGGGGCGGTACCGATAAGCGCACCATGTTATTTTAAAATAAAAATAAAATTATGGCACAGTCGTTTACCCAGCCGCACCGTTGACAACGTGGAATAGCGGCAACACAGTGCATTGACTAAATGTTCACCCCGATGCTGGAAATTTTATCAACGCACCGTGTTGCCGCTATTCCACATTGTCAACGGTGCGGCCTAATAAACCAGTGCTTACGGCATCTGCATCGGTTCCGGGGCGATACCAAAGGCGCACCATGTTATTTTAATTTTTTTTTAAAAGTGCAGTGTGGTCTGTTTTCCGGCCACACCATTGACCTAATTGAATAGCTACGATGGGGTGCATTGACTAAAATCACAGCCCTGGGGCGACTATTTTTGTCAGCACACAGCTTTTCGTATTTCACTTGGGTCAATGGTCAGGCCTTATAAAAGGCCGCACCGTTCACTATGTCACGATGGCAGGAGGTCGGTCTGCTGACTTAACTATACACTTCGGGGCATAGAGTTTCGTCAGCACACCACCCTACTGACACCATACACAGTCAACGGTGTGGTCTAAATTCTTTTGGAGCACTGTCATTGGGGCGCTTAATATTATTAGGTGCACTGAGGCCGGTGCGCTCCATAGAAAGACACACCGGTACCGGTGCGTGACTGTGTTTTTGGTGCACCAACTGTTTTTTTATTTTGTTTTCAAAAAAAATTATATATGTATATTTCTAAATACATTTTTTATTTAATAGAAAAAGTTTGTTTAATATTTCAATCATTTAGAGATGTGAAAGGAGAGAAGAGGGGGAACAACAACAACAACAGGCGGAGCAGTATAACATGGTTCGCCTGTGGGAAGCACAAGAGAGGGAGAGAGATGTGTACCCTTGCCCTATTACAGTAGCTATGCAGGGGCTCCTAAGGCAGGTATGCCTCCTCAAGTTCTATGAGGAGGTTACTTCCCTAAAGGGCCATAATTTGGTTTTGAGACATCTTATCCGAAGGTGGAATGCCAAGCAACAGGCTTTCCAAGATGGTATCAACCTATGGTACATGAACACCAAGGAGGATATATACTTCATTATAGGGCTATCAAGGATAGGGGTGGATTTTCCCTCGTTCCCAAAGGTTCCAGTTGACTATGCAACAGGGAGTCAGTTAGTTTACTCGTAGAGATACATTGGAGAAAATGTACTATATCCTGCAGATTTTTGGGTTGATGGTGGTCAGTTACGTATTGGTGCATTTGGTAGGGAGGAGGTGCAATTTCTCTCACTTATCATTTCGACCATTTCACACAACACTAGTGACGGGAAACACCTTAGTTACCCGCTCCTATATTATGTTGATTATTTAGTACAAGAGCCATGACTTCTCAGGTGGTCGGCCATTTTTTTGTGGCAGTTTTGTACAACCTTATATAGATGTCATGCTCATGCACAAGGGAGGGTGAAATTCCCTTTTGTTTTAGAGATTTTTTGTTTATTTTTTGAGAGGTTTCCAAAGACGAGACCTACTTTTATTCGACAGCCTCGTAGGATGACGTTTGAGGCACGTATGCACGTGTGGGGTCAGATGATGCCCAAGAGGGGTGATACTAAGTTTTTCACGAGGATATCGCAGGATGCACTGGAGTTGCTAGCCAATGTTGATGAGCATCCCTTCGTTATAGTCGCCTGTCCTTACGTGGGTTTGGATTGGTGAGGGTGTGCCAACATCCTCTTCACAGCAGATGAGCCGCCAGATGATAGAGGTAATATTACTGTTTTATATATTTAAAGTTTTTCTAGCATGTTCTTTAACTTGTTTTTATTAAATTGTGTAATGAGATTGTCTAATTATTGTTGTGTACTTGTATATATTTTGTAGACATTGGCTCTTTTGATGGCGAGGAGATGCCGACACCAGTACCACATGATCCAGGTGTGGATCCTGCTGATGATGATTAGGGCATGGAAGATGTCAAGGATCATCAGGAGGCCAATGCTAGGCGTGGTCGACATGATGCTAGATACCGGATGGAGTTGGGCGACCAACTCAGTGCATTGATTGTTGAGGCAGGCATCAGGCCCGCCCATTACATAAACATAGAGGTCGATGATAGGCTATTACAGATGTGGAGAGGCATTCTACGTGACATGTACAACCTGATGCGGCATGTCGTAGGAGTTACGATAGCTTTTATGCGACTAAAAAGGACTGTTGAACGTTATAGGCGTGGTCGAGACGTAGCAGGTGATGGACAATCCACAAGTAGTGAATCTTCATTTCATGATCGTTCACCTCGTGCCACGTCAAATGAGCATGAGCCTCCACTAACATCTAGCAACAATCATCATGGAGATGAGGCTAGACCATCAACCATGTCTAGTCAGCAGCCTGTAGCATCCATCAGTACTCATGATCATGAGCAAGCTGGACTATCGACCGTCGAGGCTGCACCATTGACTGAGTAGGCCTCCACTAGTACTGATATTGAATTTGTACTACCACCAGCTGATCCATGACATTTATATTACAGTTGTATATTTTTAACATTATTTAGTTATATATATATATATATATAGATAGATATGGTCCACGTATTTTATGTTCATGTTGCAGGTGTACATAATTTTCATGTCGGCGATCATCATGATGTGTATATTGTTAGGTCATGTTAGATATGTGCATTTAATGTGTATGTGATGATAGCATGAGTTATTTGACATGAGATGTATATTTGATCTTTGTATTGTGATGAATATGTTAATATATAATGTTAATTGTGTTTTGTTAGATGATCATTATCACGATGATGTTAGCGATTTTGAATGTGTTTTTTAGTCAAATATGATGTTTGTACAATGGTTATCATGAACGTGATGTTTATTAATTAATTTAATACTTAATGATCATGATATTGTAAAATTGTAATATTTGTAATTCTAATTGTATGTAAAATTCTAAAATTGTAATTGTAATGGTATATATGTAAATTTGTAAAATTGTAATGGTAATTGTAATTTTTTAATTTGCAAAATTGTGATTGTATATATGTAAAATTCTAAAATTGTAGTTTTAATTGTAATTGTAAGTGAAATTGTAAAGTTGTAATTCTAATTCTAATTCTAATTGTATGTAAAATATTTGTAAAATTTTAATTGTATTACTGTGAATTGATTGTAATTGTATGTAAAATTCTAAAATTGTAATTGTAATTGTATGTGAAATTGTAAAATTCTAATTCTAATTCTAATTCTAATTCTATTTTTAATTGTAATTGTATGTAAAATATTTGTAAAATTTTAATTGTATTAATGTGAAATGAATTTACTAAAAAATTTAAATTTGTAAATTTGTAAATTTTAAATAATTGTAAAATAATAAATCTAGAATAATATGATTTATTGTAACGTAATAAAGTTTAGAAAATAATGCAAATAAATTCATGTACTTTAGAATTATCATTATTTTATTATCATCTTAGATACAAAAATAAAACTAATTTATACAGTACACCATTGTTTTTGAGATCAACATAATTGCAAATAATTATCAAGTGAATTATTTATTTTAACATTAACACAATGCAAATTACCAATTAATTCAAAATACATATTATAATGTTTTGAAAAACCCATCTTAAAAAGTATAAATATTGATGAAATAACACATGTACCATATCACTCTCGGTTCTCATGATCACCCTCATTATCTTCCATCTCGCATGGCATTATAACACTATTGTTCTCAAAAATATGTTTTGATCTAGGGTCATGTGTCAATACGAACCACCAATCCCTATCCAACACATCTGGGTAAAAAAAACACCTGGTTGCAGTGTTTAGGGAAAACATAGGGCTCCTTAGCTTCATCCCACATATTTCTAGAGTTGATACATATCAGCTTACTATCGTGATCTTCCTTTACATTATTCTGATCAAAGGTGTCCCACCACTTGCACCTAAAAATAACACATTGGAAAGAAGAGAAATCCACTTCACTGATCTCTTGTATCTTTCCGACGTAACCTAATGTCCCTTGTACTAGGTTTTGATCACGGTGGCTAGATCGAATAGATTGATCGAACTCGACTTCCACTCCAGAGTCTTGTGTGATGTTTCCAGCATCGACATTTTCTGTGCGAAAATGGTGTCCATGTGCTCACATAGATGGGAACAAATGCACCTATTATAAAAAAGTTAAAAAAATCATAGTGTCACGTGTCTTATAATAACCCAACAATTAAAATATGAAATGTAGATGTCTTAATATAAGTTTCAAATTTACATATAAATTAAAAATATTATTACCGAGTTGCTGCACCCAATCCCTACGTTTAGCGCATCCTCTTCAACACGCGAGTAACAACCGATAGCACCGTTTTTCTCTCTGACTTGGTCAACAACCCAACTGTTGGGGCATATTTTTGGCATATTTTCTTTTAAATGATCAGGATAAGGCACACTTCTACCATTCAACTGTATGAATTCTTTCCTGTCACTATCCCATTTCATCCTCTTTTGTTCGTACAATGCAACCCATGATTGTGTCACTTCAGAATTGTAAAGAACGAATTTATTGATTGCTTCAATTCCTACATTTGCTGATGAAATCAAACCAACATTATATAGTACTTAGAGATCAAAATATACATTATATCGAAGTTCAACATGAATATTTATTAATTTTTGTAAATTTGAAAAATTATAAGTCCCTTACTCTTTATCAAGCGCTTTTTTCCAGTCATTTGGAGCAACTCCCCTTCTCTTTTGTCTTCATCCTTTTCATCATCCCAAATCACCACACCTAGTCTGTTTTCAATCTTCTTGGTGTACTCACTGGCATAATAGAAAGACTCATACGATATGTACCCCTATGCCATAGACCCCTCAGGTTTTTCCCTTTGTCGAAAAAAACCTTTCAATTTCTTCATGCACCTCTCTAAGAAGAAAATCCAATGACAAGAAACCACCCCAACTAATTCAACCTCATCTACTAGGTGGATTAGAAGATGAACCTATAAGTCCATGAAACTCGTTGGCAGTTTCGTCTCAAACACACAAACAATCTCAAATATCTCTTGACGCCACCGTGGAATGTTAGCCACATGAATCTCCTTTGACGTGATCCAGCGTACAAATGCAGATAATTTAGATATGGAACATCCTAGGTATTGAGGGAATTCAAGTTTCACACACCCACGCACGAACAAAGGATAATGACATTGCAAAGTTATAAACACGTGCAATAATATACAAAATTAGTTATGTTTTATGATCCCCGCATGGGATAAAATTTATTAATATAATAAATAATAAAATCATGCTTTTGACATTATATGTAATTCAAGAAATTTGGTGATGAGATTGGATAGAACGACATGAAGAAGAAGAAGGGTGGGATTTTGCCTGGTTTGAATGGCGTAGGGCGGGACAGTGCACAGGTGTTGGGGCAGCGGGACAGTGAATCTACAAACATTAGGCTACGATACCGAGACGTGGAGGCGATACAACTAGATGCAGGAAGGCCGTCCTCTTTGGTTCTTGAAGGTGGTCAAGCAGGGCAGTTTGGAGATGGTTTGCATGGCGCCGAGTGTGCAGTAACCCAGGTAAAGGGGCAAGTTTCGAAGGGGAATGGTCTATCACACTGCCTGGAAGCGGAAGGGACGGATACTGTTGATGATGGAACACAGAATGAGAGTAGGGGACTGTTACTTGTGCATGAAGAGGATATGGGTCATTTTCTATTCATAAACATAGGGGTGGGAGGTCTTAGCGAAAAGGAGGATCTGGGAGCTGTCGCAGGAAATATTGGGTTTACGAAACATTGTGGTTTTTCTGGCCTCGAAGGATTAAAGGACAAGGGCTCAAGCATAGCTAGTGAGGATGGAGCGAAGCCTCTTAAGAAGGGGGTAGAAAAAAGAAATGGATCAAGTCAAAAAAGGCAGAGTATAATTATGTTTTGGGTGAGGACATTGGCTGGGGGAAGGTGATTCAAATGGCCAGCAAAACTCTGGTTGGCAGGGCTATGGGGAGGTTTTTGTTTTGACAACAGTGATAGCATGGGCTAAATCTTGGAAATATGCCATTGGATATGTGCCTGAGATTGTGTCCCTCTCAAGGGGATGTTTTGCATTTAACTTCATGCATCCTGATCATGTGCAATGGGTGCTGCAACGCAGCTGGGATTTGGAACACTCATCTATGCTCCTTAAACCATGGCACCCTCTATTTGATGCAAGCAGGGAGAGGGTGGACTCTGTCCCTTTGTGGGTTTGACTACCAGGTTTTCCTCTACATTATTGGACAGAGAATCACCTCATGGGCATAGGAAATATTCTTGGATCCTTCCTGGAGGCCGATCTCTCTTTCTTAGAGACAAATCATAGGCATGTTGCTCGGATCCTGGTCAATGTTAACATCAGAGAGGGCCTTGATGAATCACTGAATCTCAAGTGGGGGCAATATGTCATCAAGCAGATCATTGATTATGGAAATGTTCCCTTCAGGTGCAGAAGGTGCCATGCATATGGGCATCCGGCCTCTGAATGTAGTTTTTTCTTCCACAGGAAAAAGGCCAGCGTACTAGTAGAACTGAGGAGGAGTAGGGTTTGGTGGGGGTAGTTTCTGGTATTTCTATTAGGCAGACCACGCTCCCTAAAAATTCTTCTTGTGCTTCGAACCCTACTGTAAAGGATATTAGTAGTCAGATTGAAGATGGCTATCAGTCGTTGGGGGCAATTTCTGGTCATTCTACTCAGCTGCCTACGCTTCCACAAATTTTTAATTGTGCTTCGATCTCTGTTATGAAGGTTATTGGCAGTCATACTGTAGGGGACTATCAGTCGTTGGGGGTTGATGGTATGATGAAGGTTGTGTTAACATTATTGAAGCCTTCTCTCATGGGATCCTTCCCTTATTCCCCTAGCCTCAATATTTTTTTTAACAAGGTCTCGATTACAGGCTCGGATTGGATGGATGGGTGTAGGAATCTCCACTGCTGGTCCTCCTCTTTCCTCCCTTTATTTTCCATTGCCATCTACTCATGAGGAGGTTTTTGAACTAGATCCCAGTGAAGGGTTTTTGGTTCTAGTTGTCACTTCAGATTCTCTGGTCTCTGGTTACTATCTGAGATCTAGTGCAAAAAAAGGCTCTGGAGGGCTGGGGAAGGGGAAGTTTCCATTTTCTCGGGGAAGGGGTCGGATTTCTTATTTGGCTAGAGCCTAGGATAGGGCTAAGATGGATGTTCATGAGGGGAGACAACATTCAATAGAAGGTCACTTAGAGCAAGACGATCCATAAATCCTGGTTTTTAATGAAGATCATGTCCTTTAATTGCAGGGGCTTGGCAGGTCCCCATAAGAAATCTGCCTTATTAAGGGTTATTTCTCTGGATCATCTAGATATAATTATGCTTCAAGAGACTTTAGGAGAAGGGGCTGTGGTCAAATCTAGATTAGAAGGTTGGATGCCGGGGTGGTTTTTTGAGACGTTGGATGTTAGAGGGCGTTCGGGTGGTTTGGCGGTGGGATGGAATGAAAGAACTATCAAGCCATTAAACACTTGGGGTATGGAGTCGGTCTTGAATCTAAACTTTCTAGTGTTGGAGCTGGGTGAAGCTTTTACTACTTTTAATATTTATGGTCCGTATCAATATAGGATCCCTTTCTGGGACTCACTCCTGGGTAACCCTCTGCTCAAGGGGGACTCGGTGATTTTGGGAGGGGATCTAAACTTTACATTGGGCCAGTCTGAGGTCTGGGGTCCTCATGCTCAAACTGATTTATTGACAGGTTACTTCACTCAAAAATTGGAGGAGAGTCTTCTACTGGATATTGAGCCTATAAAGCTGAAACCCACCTGGAGGAACAATAGATGTGGGGAAGGTCGAGTTGCGAAGAGACTCGATTGTTTTTTGGTGGTAGATCAGGTTGTGGACATGCCTTTTCAAATCAGGCAGTGGATAGGCTATGGGGGTGCATCAAACCATTTTTCTATTTTTATTGAGTTTAAGATTGGGCCTCGGCAGCCTCCTAGCCCATTAAAGTTTAACAAAATCTAGCTCAAGGGTGAGACATTTAAAACTCTCGTTCACTCTAGGTGGATTCCTTTCAGTGCTATTAGCACTCGCTTTGCGGCATATCAGTTTGCTGATAATATTAAACGTATCAATGAGGCTGTCAAGGAATGGTTGGTTGCTAAGAGACAGAGGGAGGACATGGATTTGAATTAGGTGGAAGAGGATCTTCGCTTGATCTATGAAGGGAATGGAGGGGGTTTTCTGTCCCAAGAAGATAAAGATGCTCTTGTTCATCTCGAAAAGAGTAGGAACTCCCTCCTTTTGGATAAGGAGGAATCTTGGAGGTTGAAAAGTAGGGCTACATGGTTGGCATGTGGGGATGATAATACAAATTTTTTTCATGCTTATGCTAGAGGTAGGAAGGCAGCTAATACTATTTGGAGCTTGAGAGATGGGCAGGGCATTGAGCATTCCTCCTTTGAGGCTAAGGCTAAGTTGGGGGTTGATCATTTCAAGGCCCTTTTTAAGGCTCATGTTCATGCATCTCTTGCAGAAGTGATAAGAGTAGCTCAGTTGTTTTCGAGGTTTGTGGAGAAGGCTTATAATAGATTCTTGATGGCTGAGGTTTTGGAGAAGGAAGTAAAGGATGTGCTTCATAGCTTCCAAAAAGACAGAAGCCCTAGGCCAGATGGATGGTCGATAGAATTTTTCTTGGAACTTTTTAATTTGTTGGGTGCAGATCTATTGAAAGTAGTGGAGGATACCAGAATTTCAAGGAAGATTCCTGCTTATTTCAACTCTACTTTCATAGCCTTAATTCCGAAAGTGGATAACCCATCCTCTCTGAATGATTTTCATCCTATCTCTTTGTGCAAATATATTTACAAAGTGGTCTCCAAGGTAGTTTCCAGAAGACTCAAAAGTATTATGTCTACTCATATCTCTTGTGAACAATTCAACTTTCTAGAAGGGAGGCAAATACATGAAGCCATCAGAGCAGCTCAAGAGGGTATCCATAGCATCAAGACCAAGAACCTCAAAGGGACGGTGTTGAAATTTGATCTCTCCAAAGCATATGATCGGGTAAATTGGTTATATATACGTATGCTTCTGACTCACCTTGGCTTTGGTATTGATTTTATTAGATGGATCATGAGCTATATTACAACAGTCTCATTCTCTGTTTTAATTAATGGGGCTGCATCCCCCTTTTTTCATGCCGAAAGAGGTCTTCACCAAGGTTGTCCCTTATCTCCACTTTTGTTCTTATTGGTTGCGGAAGGATTGAGCAGGGCCCTTAAGGATGCCAAGAGATAGGGTACTTTGAAGGGTATTCAGGTAGCTCCAAAGTTATTCATTACACATCTATTGTTCGTTGATGATTTATTAATTTTTTGTTCTAGTTCTGTGAGAGATGCGAATACTATTGGAGAGATTTTGGACCTGTTTTCCAAGGCCACAGGAATGGAAGTGAATGCTGAGAAGTCTACAATTACTATTCATCGTTTGAGGGAAGAGGAGAGGCTTGAGTTTATGAGGATCTTTCCTTATAATTCTGCTGGTTTGGATGATGGGTTGAATTTTTTAGGTTTCCATTTAAAACCAAATGATTATAGGAAAATAGATTGGAGGTGGCTGTTGGAAAAACTGGAAAAGAGATAAAGAGTTTGGAGTCATAAATGGCTTTCTAGAGCCGGGAGATTGATTTTAGTGAAGTCAGTTTTGGAGGTTGTTCCAGTGTATTGGTTGTCTCTTTCTTGGATTCCAAAAGGTATTTTGGAGGATGCCTGGTGGATATGCTTTAGATTTCTTTGGAGTGGGAAGAAGGACTCTTTGGTGACCCCTTGGGTTCGGTGGGAGAAAATAGTTGTGCCAAAAAGGCTGGGAGGTTGGGGATTGGAAAATATTTTTCTCTTTTCTCAGGCCCTTGCTGCTAAGGGTGGATGGAGGCTCATAAATACTGACAGCCTTTGGACCCAAGTGATTTCCCAAAAATACATTGCTCCTGTTTCCATTGTGGATTGGATTAGGAATCCAAGGAAGTCTTTTGAGGGTGGGTCGGTGATTTGGAAGGCTTTGGTTAAATCCTTCCATATTTTGGAAAAAGATCTAGTTTGGAATGTGGGTAGTGGCAGAAAGCTTCGAGTTGGTGAGGATCCTTGGATGGGTAGTGTACAACAACACCGTCTTCCTGGGCGTACGATTGAGGCTTTGAGGCAGCGGGGGATTACTTTTCTTTCCCATCTTGTTGATCCGGTTCAAAGAAGGCCAGGGCTTCAATCTTGGATTTTGGCCTCATCATTGGGCCTGGATGCACATGATGAGAGGGAATTGGTTGTTTACATCCGAGCCTTAAAACATGCACATATTATTCTTCGGGAGAGGGAGGATAAGATTGCCTGGGATTTTTATCCTTCGGGATCTACTCTCCTCGAGCTGGCTACTTAAAACTGAGTGTTGGGGTTTTTTTGGGGGAAGGGAGATGGTGGTGGAAGAAGCTTTGGAAGCTCATTTGTCCTCCCAAGACTCACCTCTTTATGTGGTGTGTCTTAGAAAATAAATTCCCTACCTGGGATAATCTGCAACATAAATTCTTTCAGGGCCCTGGCTGGTGTATTCTCTGCAAATCTAATGAGGAATCTGTCAACCACCTCTTCCTCAGTTGTTCTTTCATGCAAGGGGTTTGGTTGGAATGCTCCAGATTGTTGGGCCTCCCGTGTGTATGGGAAGGCTTATCAGTGTCTCATGCATGGGACTCGTGCTGGGTTTCTTATGCTGAGCCTAATCTTAAAGCCCTGCCTCTTCTTGTCATTTGGGGTTGTTGGCTGGCTCATAATCGACTTCTATTTGATGAGGTTGTTAGTTCCCCGGAGATCATCGGTGCCATGACTATTGGTTTACACTCGGCTTTTCCTTATCATATCTGTGCTGCTAATCAGAGGGAGCTACTGGTTTTGGAGATTGATAGGGGGACCCCTTGGGGTTTTTTTGATGGGGAAGCGCAGCATAATGTATGTGGAGGAGGGGCTCTACTTTATCTTTCTATCTCTCATTTTTTTGAGCTCTCAGTTGGTCTTGGGGAGGGCTCAAATAACCTTGCTGAATTGTCGAGCCTTAAGATTCTTCTGTGTTTCGCTTCTGAGAAAGGTTGCAGGGAGATAAACTTCTTTAGGGACTCAATGAATGTCATAAACTGGATTAATGGCATTCAGCAGTGTAGATTTCTTCATCTACAAAATCTTCTTCTCTCTATTCGGGAGCTCCTCTGTAATATTCCCAATTAGCAATGGCTAATTGGAATATTCGATTTTGGTCAATTTTGCCTTATGTAGTTAGATCATAAATAAAAGTGAGTAGAGGGGGACATAACTCACTCTAAAAATAAAGTGCACTCCCTAGTAGACACAACGTTGTAACTTAAGTGAGCCAAGGGGGCCAAGAGACCACGTAGAGAGGGGGCCCACGTAGACCACATGGAGGGACTGCGCAAGCCAAGTTAAGCACGTGGCAAAGGGAGGCTACGTTGGAGGAGGTGGGCCTTAGGGTTTGAGAGAGGCCAACGCTATATAGAGAGGAGAGCCTCCTCATTTTGGTCATTCGATGTTTATGATATTGAGCTGGTTATTTCGACTTCTTGAGCACGCTGGTTGTTTAGCTAGTCTGCAGCATTGTTTACTGCACCGAGTGTCTCCGTTCGGAGATCTCACCCTCAGCCCCGAGGGACTTCGAGTGCCTGCTCGAGTGAGGTAGTCCCATCAGTATTTTGCAGGAGGATTAGTGTTTGGCTTTTGTGGAGGAGCAGTGCATTCATAGACTGCGCAGTGTTGAGAGGGAGGACG